>QZGG01000118.1:0-249828 GCA_006409495.1 Sedum album
GCTTGCAAATATAAGGTGACACTCATGGTTGTTTCCATTGATCACGACGTACAATTACAGGCAAAACTTGAGGGGAGGAGGGTTTGGCCAAAGCAGGGCCCTCTGGGAACAGATACCATCGACACTTCCTGCCGCATACGATGTAATCTCTCAAATATTTATAGGCCTTAAAATATGTAATTCCGGAATTAGGATCGTTTACTTGGCATTTACATGATGTGCCGAATATGGTTATACGACACTGGATTCTTTGTGGATGAAACCAACTAATCAACACCGGATCACCTAAAATTCTACCCTTTTCGGTGCAATTGACTGAAATAGCATGATAAAGATTTAAGCGATTGTTAAGTTCTAACGTCACGGTGGCGCATTCGGAATGCGGAAAAAGAAATATTATTTGTAGGAGCGAAATGATACTGATAAATTTTTGGGTTGTCATTTGATTCGTATTTGATTATCGGAAATATAAAGAATGTATTTATACAAAAATCGAACTTTATGTGAACTAATGGTGCGAAAATGAGTTAGGATAAGGTGAGAAATCAAAGTCTGATTTAAGTTTGAAAACTTACATTTATTTCATGCGTGAAATCGATACATTCATTTAATTCGAATAGTTTCAAAAATATCGACTTTGAAAATTTACTACATGACTTTTTTGAAAGATCTATGAATTTTATGAGTCACTAATACAGTAATATTTTTATTATTTTATAGATATAATAATGTAAGTAAAGCTAAGTAAATAATAGTCGACTAATTGAAACCAAAATATTCCAGACAATATCGGATATCTACGGTATCTGTGCAATTGTGCGTCCACTTTTTGAAGGAATGGAAAGCAATTCGTGGGAATGGAAACACGTTTAATAAATGAAATATAAAAAAGACAGTAAAATAATACAAAGCACGTTTAATAAATGAAAGACAGTAAATCAACTGAAAATAAATAAACTAGAAACACAGTAATTGAAAGACATTAAGTCAAGCTTCCAAACTGTGCAACACAACCGTTTCAACGGTTAGACCCGGCCCGAACCCGAATAAAACGCCCCATTCAAGACCCTCACCATAAGTAGTCAACTTCTCCTCCTTTGACTTTCTCCTCATCTCATCCATGATGAACAGAACACAAGCACTAGACATGTTCCCATACTCACTTAAAACATGTCTTGTTGCTCTCAGCTTCTCCTCCTTCAGTTTCAGTTTAAGTTCCACTTGATCCAAGATCGCTGGACCGCCTGGATGAGCTATCCAGAACAATGAGTTCCAATCAGTTATTCCTAGAGGTTTAAATGCCTCTACCAAGGTCTTTTCGATATTCTTTGAAATCAGTCCGGGGACGCCTTTTAGTAAATGATATATTAGTCCCACTTCACGTAAATGTCCGTCGATCGCTCCTTCGCTGTCTGGTAGGATCGTTTGAGCTGCAGATACGAGTTCAAATATCGGTTTTTCCAATTCAGGAACCGGGTCTGATCCGATAATGATGGCTGCAGCTCCATCACCAATCAATGCTTGTCCTACTAGACTATCCAAATGTGTATCATTTGGTCCCCGGAAGGTGACCGCAGTGATCTCAGAACACACAACCAAAACTCGTGCACCCTTGTTATTTTCAGCCAAGTCCTTAGCCAATCTAAGAACCGTACCTCCAGCGAAACAACCTTGTTGGTAAATCATAAGACGTTTTACGGTTGGTAGAAGGCCTAAGAGCTTTGTGAGCTGGTAATCAGCTCCAGGCATGTCTACACCACTTGTTGTACAAAAGACTAAATGAGTGATCTTTGATTTGGGCAGACCCCATTCTTTGATTGCCTTTGTTGCTGCTTCCTTCCCAAGCTTTGGGACTTCTACTACTACCATTTCTTGCCTTACGTCGAGCGATGGTGCCATGAATTCACAGATTTTGGGATTCTCTTTTAGAATCTCCTCTGTCAAATGCATGTATCGCTTGTTGATCATCGACTTGTCGCCTGCAAAAATGAACCACTCAGTATGAGCCACAAAGCCAAAACAGAACATTTTCTGTTTCAAATTTATAAACATGAGAAAAAATTAATTTCAAATTTGTATGTACAAAATACTTATTCAGTTTCCGAATTCATGCATAAAAAGAAGACAAATATTTTAATGATTCAGATACTAACAAATGCGTTTGAACTTCTCCTTGAGCTCGACCTTATGCTCACTGTTAGTGATCCGAAAGTAGAAATCGGGGTACTCGCTTTGCAAGACACAGTTAGCCGGAGTAGCGGTTCCGATAGCCAAGACAGTTGCAGGACCCTCAGCTCTTTGAGCTTTGCGTACTTCCTCAACAGTCACCATTATGAAAATATCAGCTGATTAAGAATAATAGAAAAGTTGAGAGAGTGTGGATGAATGAAAGAAGAGAGAGTAGTGGAAACTACTTATACAATGAGTAGAAAGATCGGAGGGTTTGAGTCACGTGGCGGGAGGGGAAGTGTTACGACGTTGAGAAAATGAAGAGTCGAGAAGTTAAAGATGACTACTTAATAAGTCTAATTATGTATGGTTTATCTACATCTAAGTTATTAGTATAAATGAATAAGTTGTATGATGATAAAGGGGAGAAAAAGAAATAAATCATCTTTAAGTCTATCTTTTCTAGTCTATGTTCTTCTAACTTTTAATCCTATAATTCATCTGTTTCTCTTCTAAACTTCTTCTCATATCTTCTATCTTTCTTAAATTCTATCTTGTTATTCAATGCAATATTGAGATTGCATCAGGAAGGATCTTGCAATGTACACTAATTAGGCTTCGCTCACTGTGGGTACTGTTTCCGGAGTTTTTCTAAATGCACTGATTGATGGTGCATACTGATTACTGAACATAGATCTCGTGCAAATAATGAATACACTAGGTACCGTCAATTAATGAAAAAAATACAAATCCATGCAACCGACTAATATGATGTCCGAGAAACGGTCATTTGAAATCCAGGGTATTATTTACAAAACCTGAAATTCAGATAAAGCACCGCTGTATCAAATGATCCCAACGATCCAAAAATCTTGCTTTTCCATTTTTATCTTTTTTTAAAAAAATCAAAGTGCATAAACATCGATCAAAATGTGCCCACAATTAATTTTTGAAATGCAAATAGTTTAATTTTCCAAATATACTTGTACAAAGAGTCTCAAAAGAACAGCACTTGTCGTTGGTCTTAATGGGCCAAGAGGCCCTAAATGAATTGACAGTAAACTGGTACAGAAAATGAATAAGAAAATGTATTTTTAATGCCAATCGTAAGTGTTTGGTCTATAAATCCAACAACGAGGTTTTTTTAATGTTTTTTTCGTATTTGATACTCTCTCCGTCCCACTATGTTTGTCCACTTTGATTATTTTATACCTCACAAATAATTAAAAAAATGGATAAACTTTATGGGACGGAGGAAGTATGATGTTTTCTCGGTATTATTATTTGACTAACAAATTAGGTCACCACAATTTTTCACATGAGACACAAATTACATGTATAATAAAAATAGCTTTGAAAAAAGTGCCAAGTTGATACACTCCTGATGAATCCCATACTTCTTATCACATGAAATGCTTGGCTTCAACATGTTTTCTAAACTACTCAACTCGTAATATCTATTGCTTTGTCTATTCATAATCACGTACGTGGCTGGGATCAAATAAGAAGGATACTAGCGCATGCATAGGTGTCACGTTCTACACCCGACACACATATCCCATGTATGTATGTATCATATGTTATTATTCGTGGGCTGCGCGAGGGAGAGGAAGATCCCAAAAAACAGGGGGCTCAGGGGCCGTCATTTTGCATGGGGAGGGATATGGCGACTCCAATGGGTTAAACT
Source organism: Sedum album (assembly GCA_006409495.1). Lineage (NCBI taxonomy): Eukaryota > Viridiplantae > Streptophyta > Magnoliopsida > Saxifragales > Crassulaceae > Sedum > Sedum album. The sequence continues at coordinate 3,857 of QZGG01000118.1, forward strand.
AATATGTGCGACAATCCACGCGATATCCCACGTGCCTCCCTTGATCATAGATAACATCCTTAAATTTCAGGCAAGCTAGATACAAATCTGATATTCAGATTCCGATATAGCTGCTCCTACAACTTGGATCTTTGTTCCTTCATTGTTGGCCATATTCAATATTTCCAACATCTCACTCTACAGTTACGTATATAAACATATTTCTGTTGACATCTTCTGAAGAGATCTACACCCTCGCGTTAAATAATCTCTGAGTCTCATTATGTAACAGTTCGATTCCCTAAGAAAACGATGAGTTCCGATGTAAAAAGATTGTCACACCATACGCTAGATGTGCTTCGTTAACTCCTAGTGCATGTGTAGAATACCAAAGCAGCAATATTTATCATATAAAACGACACAGTTTATAAAAGTATGAACTATTTGTGCATACCATAAGAAACGGAATGAGTATTGTTTATAAAGACTACTATTAGTGGAAGTCAGCCCTTACGTATATAATGACGACTTTATGCATGATAAATTATACGGGGAGAGACAGGTGTTGGAACAGGCGCATAACTTGATTTATATGGGAGTCCTAGTCAACTTTAAGAGTATCAGAAGTCAAATGAAATCGTTGAGAATCATTTATTTTAGGTGTATGTACTTAAACTATGATTATTTGGTCAGCAGTGACATTAAAGACTCAATCATACTGTACGTTTTTAGCAAACAACAATACTTTAATAATTACTTCCTGCTGGATAGCTTGCAAGCTAGCTATCCAGCAAGCAAACTACTTCTAGTATTCTCTCTATTCATAATGTTTATCCACTTTTCTTTTTAGGTGTTCATTAATATTTGTCCATTTTCATTCATTCACAACTACATGTTTTATTTTTCCTCTCAAATTCTCTTAAATATTTCATTTTCAACTACACATTTTACACTTATTACTACCTTAAATTCGTGAAATATATGCTTTTGGATAAACTTAAGGCAACAGAGGGAGTATATAACAGCAGCAGCTATATAAACATCAAATTGATCGGGAGTCGGCCGGTGCTGACCCTATGCCATTTAACGTCAAAACATATGGCACGTGTCCTCTGAGCTGGGCTTCTACAGCTAGCCCCCACATGCACTTTATCCAACACTCATTTCCTATGTTTTTACATTATAAATTAAACATCATGTTGACCTCAATTCATTCACTCGTATTCTTAACCACTAAAGTATGCATGCTTGTAAGTTGCACTACACCCATGTCGACATCAACCTGACAACCTCAAAATCCATTTACAACCCTTCTAGATTTGCTACATGCACCACCACAAGTGATCTCTTCATCTCTCGCCTCCCACAAAAAACCGAACCTATCTGGATCAAGCCAAGCCACAAACCGACCCCGACCGATCCGATCATTTCGATAAACCAAGAAAAACGAGTAAACAAACTGAACCCATTTCAAAAACTCGTAGTATCAGCCCTAGACATGCTGGAATCAACCGTTATAACAAATATGGAGAAGCGTCACAAGCTAGGCAAGACGGTCGACCCATCGGTTCAGATTTCAGGTAATTTCGCACCGGTTCAAGAACATCCGGTTCAACACGGTCTGGCCGTTGTCGGAGTGATTCCCGCCAGTCTCATCGGGGGAGTATATGTTCGCAACGGTGCTAATCCCATGTTCACTCCGACTGCCGGGCACCACCTCTTCGACGGAGATGGGATGATCCATGCCGTGAAGTTCAATTCGACCAATGATGCCAGCTATAGTTGCCGGTTCACCCAAACGAACCGGTTGGTTCAGGAAATTGAATTGGGTAAACCAGTTTTTCCTAAAGCTATTGGTGAATTGCATGGGCATTCGGGTTTAGCTCGGTTGGGTTTATTTTTGGCGCGCGGGCTAACCGGGTTAGTAGATGGATCAAACGGGTCGGGTGTGGCGAATGCGGGTCTAGTGTATTTCAATGGTCGGCTTCTTGCAATGTCTGAGGATGATTTGCCATACCATGTGAGGATAACTGAGGAAGGTGATCTTGAGACAGTTGGTCGGTTTGATTTCGATGGACAGCTCAAATGCTCGATGATTGCGCATCCGAAGCTTGACCCGGTTACGAAAGAGCTTCATGGGTTGAGTTATGATATACTGAAGAAGCCTTACTTGAAGTACTTTAAGTTCGGCACATGTGGTTATAAGTCACCTGACTTCCCTATTTCCCTTGAGAAACCTACAATGATCCACGATTTCGCCATCACTCAAAATTACGTCGTTTTGCCTGATCATCAAGTTGTATTCAAGTTATCCGAAATGATTCGGGGCGGATCACCTGTTGTCTATGATGAGAAGAAAGTATCGAGGTTTGGGATATTTCCTATAGAGAATCCGAATGAGACTAATGTTCGATGGGTGGAGGTGCCTGATTGTTTTTGTTTCCATTTATGGAACTCATGGGAAGAAAGTGCGGAGAACGGTGACCCAATTGTAGTTGTGATCGGATCCTGCATGAACCCACCTGATTCCATCTTCAATGAGCATGACTCGGACAATCTAACAAGTGAGTTGTCCGAAATAAGACTTAACTTGAGGACAGGCGAGTCGACTAGAAGGGTCATTGTTTCGGGTATGAACTTGGAAGCAGGACAAGTGAACAAGAACTTGTTGGGTCAAAAGTGCCGGTTCGCATACTTAGCTATAGCTGAGCCATGGCCAAAATGCTCAGGGATGGCCAAGGTGGACTTAGAGACAGGGGTGGTGCAGAAATTTGAGTATGGGGAGGGAAAATTTGGGGGTGAGCCGAACTTGGTTGCAGGGAAGATGAGCTGTTTGAAAGGGCATGAAGAGGATGAAGACGGCTTCTTGTTAAGTTTTGTAAGGGATGAAGTGAAGGAGAGTTCGGAATTGGTGATCGTAAGCGCTTCGAGTATGAAACAAGTAGCATCCATCGTGATGCCTAGTCGAGTACCTTATGGTTTTCATGGAACATTTGTTAGCTTAGAGGACTTGAGAGCGCAAGCTCTCTTTTAATCACATATACGAATTTGTATATATGAAAAAGAGTTTTGATCTTTGACAAACCAAATGAGTGAACTTTGTAGGCATGGCTTGTTAGACATGAATTTTTTTGATACCCATGGACGATGTATCAAACACAGTAACAAAAAAATCAATTTTTTGATAAACAAAAACAAAATTTGACCAGTTGTTGAAACTAGTTACGGTTTTTCAGTTCAATTGTGACTTTTATATATTTATCAAATTATAATGATATACAAAATATGCGTGGGCGTGGCGGTTAGGTCGGATTTTGCGAGTTGCCGATGGTCCAGACCTTGGGCTTCAGAAATGAAAAAACTAAGACCAGCCTATCCATAATAAGGTTGAGCTTCAGATGGGTTTGATGGTCTAGACTCCAGACTTCAGGTGCAATAAAAACTCAAGCCCATTGGAATGGACTGAATGGTGATCAGCTCATAATTTGAAGTGGTTTCGTAACTTATGGGTGCAACCTATTTACAGATTCATTCAAAGTGCTTCATTTTATCGATATTGTCACTTTACATGTTTAAAATATATTTTCTTTTGCAAGCTAGTGCCACTAACTCAGATTTTAAATATTAAAAATTTAAAAACCTGAACATATCAATAATACGTGATTATGGAAATTGTATAATGATTATTATTTTTATCTCGAGTGATGAGATCGCTATGGGATTCTGCCACGTGTTTTGAATCAACTGATGAAGTTGAGTACTGGGCCGGAGTGGAAGGTGATTTTTGGTTCCAGACATGAATGACAGCTACCCACGTGCATCGACAAGGCCTATCACGGCCCACCACATTCTTCCAATATGAAATTAAGACCGACATAAGAATCTAGAAAACATATAGTATTGTACAACTATGTTTTGAGTCGTTTTAAACACAAAAATTAAGAAAACTCTAAATTTGTTCAAACAGGAGATAATTTATCCAAAAAAGTTGACTGAAAGTTCCAGTGTATTTGAATCGAGCTTTAGAAATTTTCAACGAAATATGTTAATTGTGTAATTCATTAGACTGATGAAAATAAACAACTGTAATTATCTCATCTAATCTCTCGTAAAATTAATCTCCGTAAATTCACCCTAAAATAAAAGCTAGCATCTCATCTCGACTAATTTTCCCAAACAGTTCCATTTTTACCTTAAAATTACATCGACTGATCAATTTGTATTGGAAAATTGTATTTATTTCAAATTTTGTTTGCATTTCTATATTGAATTAAATGGTACAATTACAGTAAATGTTAGTTTACGTGAAGTGCGGAGAAGGTTAGTGACTGCTTCCGCTTGAATTTAACCATAATTTACGCATGTGGGGGTCTCATTTGTCGGCACATCATTTATAGTTTCTTCTAACCAATAAGTGAAGTTATTAATGATTTGATAATACCATACCATTCCAATCAATAATTATACCAAAAAATGAATAAATAAATATTGTGACCTTCAACTGTGTGCAACATTGGTGGCCCTGATTATTGCCTGGAGACTATTTTAAGAAATTCAACTATTTGGATACAGTGCTTATTATTAATCTAAGAATCAGGAGAGTTAAATGATAATTGACCGCTGACAAAGTCATTTTAAATTATGTATCTTATTATCTGCATGAATAGTGAAAAGAATCAGATTTAATATTACCAACTGCCCAACATTCTATTAAATATAATATGTGAAACAGAACTGTTATTTATGGTGGTAGGTTTTGAATTTTAGGAAACTAGGATTAGCTTGCTAGAATTCTCTGTCTCATTATTGCCAAATGCATCTCCCAAAACCCTAACTAGTATCCATAGGCCATAAATGAGCTATCTTAATCTTATATAGGGTTTAAATTAAATTAAAATTATCTAAACATTGAAAAGTGGTATAAATTGACAAATTATTTTCTAGTCAAACAGGCCAATTGTAGAATGCATGCTAGTACGACAATTATAAATTCATCATTATGGGAATGGGATCACCAACTACTAAAACTAGTAGTGACAAATTAAATAGAAATGTTTGTACAATTATAGAGCCATATATAAAAAGCAAAAAAAGTGGTAGATAAAACTGGCAGTTGAAAACAGCTTTAAATGATCGACTTAACCGTAACGAAGACTGCATGAAATAGAGATGGCAAAGAAGAAAAGAGAAGGTCATGGTTTGTAGTTTAATGCAATTGGAGATCTTTTAGGGGGACATGAAGGACATTGATATGATAAGACATTGTGGGTTTGCTCCAAGAGTAAGAAGGATCCTATCTTTCTCAATAAATGACTCGTATGCACAACTGACTATACACTTGAGTCTCTGACTAAAGTAAAGTGATGATATTGTTTGTCTCTTAGTCGTGCCATTGCAACAGACCAACAGTTATCAGATGTCCATTTACAATTTACAATTTACAATTTACAATTTACAATTTACAATTTACAATTTACAATTTACAATTTACAATTTACAATTTACAATTTAGAAAGCTAAGCTGTTAAGATGATGTAGCTAGCTTCTTTAGCTTTCATTGCAACTTTAAGTAGTTTTTGTTTTCCTTTTCGGTTAAACATGATTTACCTTCTATATTATCGTAAACTTACAATTTATTTGGGTATGAGCACAGTATGTGTTCATCAGTTCATGTGTATATAGTAGAATGGAAAATGGTTATCATACGCTCTTGTTCCCTTTACAGCATTGACGCGGTGGAAGCCTTAGGGAAATCGCAAGCGCGAAACCCGAAGATAAAATTTCCTGAAATCCTTCAGGTTGACTGGAGTCAACCCGTAATTAAAGGGAATTCATCCTAATCGTTGAGAAAACTCAATTGATTTTATTAATCAAAAAATGAAGATTACATGAAAAGTAAAGAACATTATATAAAAAAGATAATACAAAATTTTCCAAATCTAAAAATGAGGATAAATCCAAAATCTTGAAATTCTTCCTACATCAAGCATGTGTGGGTAGCTAGCATTTTTGTCTGGTCTTGTCACTCAATTATTTTACTTAAAATGTGTGTAAAATTTACTGATTTCTCAAGGTTTCGGTTTTTTAAATTTTGCTTTTATGTTAGAATGATACGCTCTTTCTCCCAAAAGCAGAAAATTAATCCAGTGCTATGAACACCTAACAATCGATCAACATTATTTTATTTTGGTAAAAGGATTCGGACAATGATGGGTAGGTAGTATAATAATAATGTTGATTTTATTTTCAAACACACTTTAAATTTGTACTATTCACGGAACGTCGATATCATGCATACACATTAACCGTCAACGCATTTCCCAAAAGTTATACACTGACACCTGTCGTTATTGTATATATGTGGAAATTTTGCACATATCAAAATGTAGAAATGAATGGAGAACATGAGAAAGGAACCTAAAATCAAATGTTAGACTGCTGGAGTAAAGTTTATTTAGTATCAAAGCAGAGCACAAACCAAAATAACAAGCAGCTGAGTCTTGACTCTTGAATGAGCATTTGATCATTTTAAAAGCATCACCAAATCAACACACTGATTGTGTGGTCACTTCATATAAATGGAAAGGAATCGACGAAAAAATGGAATGAGAAATGAATGGAATTAGATAAGGAATGGAATAATGATTCCATTCTTTTGTTCACTTTTCACTAACAAACAAAGTAAATAAATTGAATAAATATATATAAAATGAAGGATGTTGTGTGGAGTTATTTAAATGGATCAAGAGAAATTAAATGACGGAATGGACTTATACCATCTATTTTGGGAAGAATGAATTTGATTTATTTTGGCTTTGAATGAAATGAAGTTGGAATGACTCATTCCATTCCATTAGGCCAACCATACAACATATATTTTCATTCCATTAAGAATGAGCATTTCATTCCACCAAAATTGATTCTATTCCACCAAAGTGAACGCATCCTGATTACCTAAACTGGCGCAAAAATCTACACAAAGATCCCATATAGATATCACCCAGTCTTCCATATATAATCAAATGCAGGAGTACAATACGTGTGGTGTGATCAATTAATGGTTTGCATGTTTTCCAACCTCAGAAGAGACATACGTATATGAAACCCCAAAAAGTACATCAATTTACAACAGCAATACTTAAGTTTCCAGACAACATATTTGCGCACAAATTGATATGCTTGAGTGTTCGTGCCACAACACTTAGAGCACTCTCGACATTTCACCCAAAAACCAGTACAATGGATGCCCAAACAATGCTTGAAAAGCCATCGATATAACAACCCTAGCTAACCACAAAAATGGCATTAAACACAACGAAATGACAATAAAGAGACATCATATTGTTTAAAGAGTGCACATAAACATATAAATAAACAAAACATGCATATACATATAGCATAGACCTAGACTTACAGACAAACATTCATATCTTCATAGAGAAATAAAGATCTCAGTAGTTGAATAACATATGATGTTGATGGACCCATATGAAAAATCTCTTAATACTAAATAAATATGAGAGATCTTGCCCGGAATCCCTTAGTTAGCTTTTTAATAGGGAAGAGATAACTGATTCGTTATATAATAAGCTTAAGTAAGTGTCTGCTTGCTTCTTCCTGATCACATCATCCGAGGATAGATATCTTATGAAGTGATCAAGCCTGGTGGTGTAGATGATGATGGAGGTTGAGAGGTGGTGGAGGAGCCATAAGCATCAAGTTGGCTGGAGATGAGGAGGATGAAGACTCAGCAGATACCAGTTGATGCTGGAGGGGGTTCTGCTGAGGGGGCGGCCTCTTTCTCTTTTTCTTTTCATAACTAATCCCTCTAGCCTTGGCTTGTGAGTCTCTTACTTCACGCAAGTAGAGTCTAACAGCTCTTGCACCAAAAGGATTCTGCTCAGGCTTACCTCCATTCTCCTCAAAGGCTGCCCGAAGACGGCCTATTAGAGCGTCAAGGCTACCCCAAGCTTGGCGGAGCGGGCAGGGGCAAGGTGCAGGAGGATTAGGGTGACCGAAGAAAGGGCAGAGGTGGGTATGGACTTTTGTCTTCCCAAACTGGTCTAGGTAGCGTAGAAACTCTAATACATGAGCTCCACTGCAGCGGCAGAGAGAGAGTGGTGGGCGGTGGTTTCGGAGGTATTGGCCAAAGGTGTTCCAGTCACGACGCTTTTGGTTTTCATAGCGGCTTAGGGTGTTGGTTGTGGATGTGATTGAGCCGTTATTGCTGTGGCTGTTGCTTTGGTTAGGTGATGAGTTGGCCTCTTGATTGAACACTGCATCCATGTTAAACATCAAAGTTATTCAATTCAGCTGATGATTGATGATCAGGGTTTGAAGGAAATTATGAGAGTAGGTTATTTGAGGTCTGGTTAATGATGGTGATGGGATAAGTAGGACTCTAGGAGATGTGGGAGGAAGTGAGAATTGAGATGATCAAGTGAGCATCAAAAAAAAGGTTGAAATTTGTGGGAGGGGAGTTAGGGTTTCTGGGAGAGGTGAGAGAGGAGATGAGTGAAAATAGAGACATCATATAAAGATGTAGTCCAAAAACGTAAGGGAATAACATGATTTTGTTTCTTCTGCCATTTGCATTGATTGACAATACGCTACTGCTTTCACTTCCTTTCTACCACTCTCTCTCTTCTTTTTCTTTCCTCATCATCATACTCCCTCTGTCCCGCTAAGTTTGTCCACTTTCCTTTTTTAGCGTCCCCTAATATTTGTCTACTTTTCTTTATTCTCCATCACACATTTTACTTTTTCACTCATTTACTTATTATTCATTTATTCTCAACCACACATTTTATACCTTCTTTCTATCTTAATTTGCGTGCAAATGGTACTTTTGGACAAACTCACCGGAACGGAGGGAGTACTATCTTCATATACTAATAATTTACTTTTGGGAGGTTATTGATGTCCAACATTATTTTTCAGACAAGTGAGCTAAACTTTTTTAAATGTCCTTTGACTGGCTTTGGAGCTTTTATTGTACTAGTACATTTTAGTTCATGGTTGGAATAGTTTAATATGGTGCCATGGACCGAGGACAATGTTATGTAACCCATTTTTTAAGTAACTTTTATTAGAGATGGATACAATGCAATTCACATATGATGCTGCTAGTACTAACGAGACTTCCATTCCATTATCATTGTAATACTCTCATTCCTCATTCATTTTATCAAAGTTCAGTAGTTTGGAACATAGAATTAATCATTCTCTCATCATTTTTATTTGCTTATATCAGCAAAGAAGTATAAGCAGTTTTGAAGACATGCATTTTATATCAGTGATCTTAGGTTGTTGACGTATATATTTAAAATGAGAAAGGTTATATCATACAAAAATAGAAAGAGCAGTAAATGACGTGACTACTTTTAGTGGTGTAATCCTTGTATAATTTTATGGCAGATTTGAATGTAGAGTCTCAACGGAACGGATTCCTCTTCAATAAGGGATGTTGTGAAAGTATTTACAGAGCCTAAGTTTAAGTTTCTCTATTAAAGCAAGTTTTTAAACATTGTTGCTGAACATTCTCATTCGAAGACTCGAGACACAAAGTTTGAGTAATTCGACCTAGCTTCTCTTTAGTAGAGAAAAACAAGCCGTGCTTTTTGTCTCTGTCATCAAAAGATAAAACATCTGTGTAGAATAAAGTCATAAAACCCGATCAAAAGTCAAACAGCCATGTGGTGGTACCTTACACTCTGTGCCCAAACATTAAATGAACTTAGCACATAATGTCACATATCAAATCATAATACCCTACTGCATTATCTCTCATTCATACTCATGCTACACAACATCCATGCATCTGTTCAACTCTCAATTTGGCATACATCATTTTCACATTTCACTTAATATTTCCGGACACAGGCGGCCAATGGTGAAACACCAATGGATTGAGATTGAAAACGTTAACTTCTCCATTCTCCAAATGCATAAAAGAAGTTAGGCATAGAGCTAGTAGGCTAGCAAGCCGCGTGGGGTAACGAGACAAAATTTTCACCTTCTTAGTTTGGTACCGACTACGAGTCCCTCCTAAACATATTTTCCGCCGTACTTGTATTCACCGTTTTACGGAGAATAATAGTTCTCATCATAGATACTAGGAGAACTCAAAGGACTGTATGCATAATTCTCTCTCTAAAATTGTTCGTTCATGGACATGTTTGTTGCTAGGGCTCGAAGTTATTGGTTAGAATGATGAGGTATTATAACCTACTCTTGTGTGGTTACCATATTTGCTAGTACTCCGTGAATCTGTAAATGATGGTTGGCTACTGGAGTCTGAAGCTATTTATTAGAACTAACTATTCCGACTCTTTGTAATTCAATCAAATAACATAAGTTTGAAAGCAATAGACAATGTGAGTGAGTGATGTTGCAGAGACAAGGTGAGTGAAACAACACATACCTGAATCCTTTCTCTGCCCTTCATGTGTTGTTGTATCAATTGTAGAGTAGTTTTAGGCTGTCTAGTCATTCAACAAAACCATTTTCGGGGTTAAGTAAACTGTCACACCTTGCAGGCCACAAATATGGGGTGCTTTTTCTGATAGATGGGGGAGCCCTGCCCCTGACTAAATGAGACTTTTGATTCAGATTTGTAAGGGTACACGTACACTAGGTTAAATAGCGCTAAATTGATTAATCAGCTGACCCCATGGAAATCAGTAAATGTGTGCTTACCGTCAATCCGTAAGTTAATTGTTGAAAAGGGGAGGACAAAGTCTTGTTGTCGTGCCACTGACATGGAAATATTGTTTGCCAAAAACAAGTTGATAAGTTTCATCATAATTGATTTGAAAGAAGATTCGTACCCCTACGGTCAATCTGGAGTGGTTTGGTTTCTTATGGATGCATTTGCATTTGGGAGCTGGAGATGACAGAACCACCACCTAATCCACTAATTAATACTCCCTTCGTCCCATTATTAATGTCTCATTTTCTTTTTGGGTGTTCCAAAATAATCTTCTCATTTTTAAAACTTACCATAAATGAACATGTCTTTTTTAGTTTTCCACCACATATTTCTCCTCTCTCATCCTTTTTCACCACTTATTATCTATCAAATCACTTTTTTTCTCTTTCCTTACCACACAACTATCTTTTTTAATTATTTTTTCTTTCATTTCTTAAAAATCGTGCAAAGAACCAAATGAGACATAAATTATAGGACGGAGGGAGTAATTTGGTTTATTAGCCTTTCAGCCAACTCTATTCTCAAGCCAATGACATCTAAATATTTACTTATTTTTAATATTTTATAATAAAGCTGAGATAATAAAAGAACTCCAAAGCCCATTTTACAGGCCCAAAAGAAACAAACCAACTATAGTTTGATTACAACATTATCCCCCTACCTATGGCCCAATTTCAGCACTAGTTGTCCAGCATAACAAAAACTTAAATTACAAAACCCCCCAAACTTTTATTTAATAACATAACTACCTCATCTTGTCTTGTTCATTGAAATTGAAATCTTTGGGAACGCGAATTAGGGTTTTAATTTCGCGCCCAAATTCGTTGGTTGTCGGCGGCGAGAGATTCGGATCTCCGTTCAGCTGACGACGGAGGACATATTCTAATAGCAGACACCGGGTTGACCCTCTTATGCTATTCTAAAGTCTTCTTCCAGGTATTGTTTATTTAGAGTTTATTCTCAGAGTTGAACTCACAAATGATTTTTGGGGAAGTCGTGTTTGTTCGATGATGCTGAATTTCATATGTGAGTTTTTTTGGTCTTGTGTTCTTGTACGATGTGTGTTTTTAAGAGTCATTTGCAATTAGAAGAACGTGAAAGGTATTGTATTGTTTTAGAAATTTGGTTATGTAGAGTGTGGATATTGCACATTTAGTTAGGGGAGAGAGTACTGATTTATGACTACTTTAGAAGTTTCTGATGATTTATTTTTAACTAAATCTATCGTTAGAAGTTTCCGCTGAAAAGTGAAAAGCATACCAGTCTAGTTTCCGCTAATTTGAATACATATGAGGGTAGTGTGTCGAGTAACTTTTGCTTCATTATTTAAATAATCATTTTTGTAGAAGTATTGAACCAGTCTATTAATGGGTATATATATTGTTACTGAAGTATTGAACTAGTGAATTATATGTTTTGTGAACTGCCATATTTTTCCATTAAATTAAGTAACTTAATTTAACACTTTGAGTTATTAGTTAAGAATTTGGTTGAGTAGAGAGGCGAAGACGGATTTGACTTTTCAGAGAGTCATGATTTGGGAATATTATGTAGTATTTTTTTTACTGTTTAACTATATATAACTGTTAGAAGTCTGTGTTGAATGGATACAAAGCGAAGCTCTTACAAACTCTCTTTGGCCATTATTATGATCAGCAAAGCTCATTTGATGAAGATAGCAATGAGTCCTAACCCTGATGATTTACACACATTTCACAGGTTATAACAAGCACTCTGTGACTGAAAATATTTAACCAGTGGATTAACTGTGCAAGAAACAATGGAAATGAGGATCTGGACTTGGTGGTTCCTTGTTTATCATACCAAGTGTGATTCATATACATATGAAATACTTGATTTATTGATTATATGGAGTCCGAGATCATTTTGGCATACAGAGGTATATTCATCTTCATATTTTATTTATGCATTTATGTGCCCTGATTTTATTTGCATTTGAAGTTTCAAATTGATGATTTTTTAAAAATTATCAGTTATTTGCATTTGATTAAATTTTATCATTTTTATGTTGGGAAGAAAAGTGATTTATGAAGGTGGATGGTCTTTTGTTCATGAATGAGAAGGCTTTAAAGTTTTAATATACGTAATATATTATGGACCCATTAAATTAGACAGATGCTTATATAGTATTTAATAGGACTAACCAAAGGAGGGCAGAGCCATTTAAAATATCCCGCGTAGAGTGGGACTGATGAGCAAGTATGCGTATCTCTAGATTATACATATAGTTGCTCTTATTTTACATGCTCATAACTTGTACTGATAAGATGATAAAGGATGGAAGCGGGATACTCGTATCATGGGGATGAGGCATCTTTCTGAGGGTGATGTGGTGGCTTCACCTTCGGACCAGGTTTACCGATTGGTTTCTGTTCTGGGACTGGGAAAGGCTTCCCAACTTCAGAAGCTTCTGCTTTTAGGAGTTTCTTCTCTGGAGGGTGGTGTGGTGGCTTGAGAGGCTCGTGCTTTGGTTCAGGGAATGGTTTGTGCTCCGGGAGTGGTTTCGGACGAGGCAGTGGCTTGTGCTCTGGCTCAGGGAAAGGCTTATGCCCCAGGACTGGCTTTGGTTGGGGCAGTGGTTTGTGCTCTGGGTATGGAAATGGCTTGGGCTCAGGGAATGGCTTCTCACCATCAACGTGAGAAGCTTCTTTTTCAGAGAGCTTCTTCTCTAGAGGGTGGTGTGGTGGCTTGAGAGGCTCGTGCTTTGGTTCAGGGAATGGTTTGTGCTCCGGGAGTGGTTTCGGACGAGGCAGTGGCTTGTGCTCTGGCTCAGGGAAAGGCTTATGCCCCAGGACTGGCTTTGATTGGGGCAGTGGTTTGTGCTCTGGGTATGGAAATGGCTTGGGCTCAGGGAATGGCTTCTCACCATCAACGTGAGAAGCTTCTTTTTCAGAGAGCTTCTTCTCTGGAGGGTGGTGTGGTGGCTTGAGAGGCTCGTGCTTTGGTTCAGGGAATGGTTTGTGCTCCGGGAGTGGTTTCGGACGAGGCAGTGGCTTGTGCTCTGGCTCAGGGAAAGGCTTATGCCCAGGACTGGCTTTGGTAGGGGCAGTGGTTTGTGCTCTGGGTATGGAAATGACTTGGGCTCAGGGAATGGCTTCTCACCATCAACGTGAGAAGCTTCTTTTTCAGAGAGCTTCTTCTCTGGAGGGTGGTGTGGTGGCTTGAGAGGCTCGTGCTTTGGTTCAGGGAATGGTTTGTGCTCCGGGAGTGGTTTCGGACGAGGCAGTGGCTTGTGCTCTGGCTCAGGGAAAGGCTTATGCCCCAGGACTGGCTTTGGTTGGGGCAGTGGTTTGTGCTCTGGGTATGGAAATGGCTTGGGCTCAGGGAATGGCTTCTCACCATCAACGTGAGAAGCTTCTTTTTCAGAGAGCTTCTTCTCTGGAGGGTGGTGTGGTGGCTTGAGAGGCTCGTGCTTTGGTTCAGGGAATGGTTTGTGCTCCGGGAGTGGTTTCGGATGAGGCAGTGGCTTGTGCTCTGGGAATGGTTTTGGCCGAGGCAGTGGTTTGTGATCTGTATCTGGAAACGGCCGAGGCTTCCCGTCAATTTGAGAGGCTTCTTTATCAGAAATTATCTTCTCTGTTGGATGGTGTGGTGGCTTGTCTCTAGGGAAAGGCTTATGTTCAGGAACTGGAAAAGGCTTGTTCTCAGGAAGTGGTTTTAGGTCTGGTTTCCCCCCACCCTCATGCAAGCCACTCTCCTCAGCCAAGTGCCTACCAGACGGATGGTTAGGTGGTTTATGCTTGGGCAATGGCTTTGCAATCGGTTTCAGTAATGGACGTGGTTTATGGAATAAGCCCTCATGGGAATGTGCATGAGCTATGGTGAGAGTCACCACTATTCCAAGGAGAAAAACTAACAAATAAGCTCTCATTGAATACATTGCTTAACACTCTTAGACTGTGTTTATGGTTATATTACTTCAGTTGCAGAGTTTCACCACCTTTTATAGCTGAGGTTCACCATTCTATATATGACACGTTGAAGCGACAACTTAAGCATCTAATTTTTGTTGCTGCATGCTGTTGGTCCCCAACTTATATTCCATCCATCACAAAGAGCGTAGAAATTTGACAAAATGTGCATCTCCTGTTTAGTTCAACATGCAGGTCCTATTTTCACACCACCATTCTCTTACACTTCAACGTGAGGTACAATCTTAATAAAAAAAAACGTGAGGTACAATCAATCTTTGGTATCTTTTCCTGATCAACCCAAGATATGAAGCCTTTGGTAGCGATCGAGATGTTGTCATTGCCTCTTCATTTCATAGGCAATGAGAATGCTCTAGATATGTCTTTTTGGCATCACTCAAATTTCTTCGAGACATGTATTAGTGCCTATTTTGGCTTAGAATGTATTTCTTATAATAATAATAATAAATTTCTTTAAAAAAAAGGCACAATCAATCGACACTTTTTTATACAGCACTACTTACCTTCATGAGTGTATCTGTTTAAGTGAATTATACAATGATTGATAATCAGAATCTTGAGTCTTATAATATTCAGTAACAGAGGCTAATATATGTCGGCATAAATTAGTCAGCTTTGTTAAGTTGCCACAGTAGTGACACGGTACCATTAGCGTTCCTTGCTTTCCCACTCACATGCTTCCTCGTACTACATGTAGTCTCACCCGTGATGTCATCACGCATTTTGTTGTACAGGATCGATGAGTTCTTGAATTAATTTGATTAATGGGATCTCTTATGTTCTCCCAGCTTCGCCTGCATTCGCTAAACTCTCATATCTCAGACGACGTAGTTTCATTATAAACTATTTCATTAACCCTTTTAATTACAACCAGCTTTTGACTGTTTAGCAGAGTTGACCTCTGTTTGGACCGCGAAATTCAAATCCCTAGCTTTCACTCCCACCGCCATCCACTTCAATTCTTCATCAACATCCTCCTACGCCGTCTCCCTGCATCATCTTCGTCGCCGCTCCTGCATTCGGCTCATCTCTGGTACACTGCACAATCCACTTTACAACTGTTGATTTTTCAATTTCGTTCTTGATTTCTCATGTTTGCATTTTTAATCAATTGGCTTTAATGCTAGTGTTTTGGAATCTTTTTGGTAGGACCTTCGCCTCTTTTTCTTGAAGTTTTTTCACACGGATTGGCACAATGAGTGAGGACAAGGAAGGCGAAACGAAACCGTCTTCCAAGTGGTCCACCAAGAATCCATTTCAATGGGAGGATCTTCTCCATGCTACTAGCAAAATAGGTATCTCCTATTTTTAAAGTGTTGTTAGTGTAGTTTGTTTACTGAAGCTCATCTTTTGTCACAGACGGCACCCCCGCCTGGCCTTCCATCTCCAAAGTGATTCCCAATATGATATGCGAGGCCTGTTCTATTAATTTTGTTTCTGCCATAAATTACCGTCGACACCTGCGCTCACATGATCCAAAGTACAAACGCACTCAGGTTTTCTTGTTGATTCTCTTTTCACATAGTTTTTAGTATAAAAATTTGTATCCCTTTGACTCTGATGCGGACAAACTCGTTATAGGAAACAGCTGAAGCTGAAAAAAGATCACTAGAGGAATGCTTGACCTCGGTATCATTTTTGTTATACCTATACCCAACATATCTTTTTATTTGAAACATATACTTACAAGTCTTTCTTTTCTTTTCACAGTTGTCTAAAAATGATTTAAAACAACTAGTTTCCTTACAGGGTGTTAGGCTAAATGCGGTAAGCTCCTTCAATAAAATTTAAGTTTAGCTATCTACACTTTCCAAAAACTCAATTATAAGTGACATATTCATACATACAACGTTTACCAGTTAACTCACTTTACCACTGTCACGCATGATATGATTGACTCTTTGATTAGTAAATATAATATTTTTGTTAGGACCGTGATTAGTCAAGTACCTCACAAGGTCTAGGAACGGTTAAGGACCTAAACCGAGTTTGCAGGTTCAAGTACCTCAGAGTTTAAACACAGCGGAAATACGTCTAAAGATTATTTTATTAATCTATAGACTGTACAAATACTTACAATTCGTACAAAGCAATAGTACAGCTAACTATCACTCAGAGTTTCTTGGTTCGATGATCCCGGATCAACAACCTCAACTCAGCAGACAAGACCCTCAGGTTCCGAACCGTCGTCTCCGTCTGTCTTCCGGTGAGCTTCCTTCTGCAACTCAGCAACTCAACTCAGTTCTGATTGTATGCACTCAAGCTCTCTGGAATTCGCGCGTACATAGGCTGCCTTTCACCCGAGTATATATAGGGAACATGTTAGTGACCGTTACCTCCACTCCCCCACTCCTAGAAATCAGCCCCATGTCTTCCCACAAGAATCTCCAACAACCTTGACTTGGTTGTTATCTCCTCTTGTCTCTTCAAGTCGTGTATCAGCTCTTTTCAAGTCATGCAACGTCTTCCCATGATCTTCTCAACTGAATTTTGACTCGGTCCTCGGACTGCTGCGACTCATGTCCCACTGCGTCCGACGCAGGTTCTTGTTCCTCTCTGTGTCTGTCAGGTACATGTACCTGCACACTCAACTCAGGTATTAGTCGAGTGTTGTCATCAATCAAAATCCACTGGGTACATGTTGAGGTACATGTTCCAACAATTTCCCTTGGGGTACATGTTGGGGTACATGTTCCAACAATTTCCCCCTTTTTGATGATGACAAACACCCAGGCAACAAGAAACACAAACATGCATACAACTACCTTATACGCATACTTATCTACCCTGAGAATCAATGAGGGAACAATTCCCCCTAAGCCCCTGCACGGACTTCCAACAAGCATCAGGTACATGAACCTGACATGATTCCCCCTGGATCAATACCCTGCTCATTTTCCCCCTTTTGACATCATCAAACAAGGTGAGGCAGATATGACATATTAACCACAGATAATATAAGTCAAATCAGTCACAAGCAATAAAAATGAAGCATAAGCAAACTTCAAAATTAATAGCTAAATGTCATGAGTGCAAGGAAGGGTAATAGTTTTCAAGCAATAAAAGGACTGAGTTGGTAGAGAAACAAGAAAGGGTGAGACTATGATGGCATAGGGTATCGGCATTCACCTGTTCATGTTCTGGACTCTGATCCAGATACTAGGTTCTCAACTCTGAGTTATGCCGTGTCATCCCCTCATCCAACTTCAGGATCTCATCATCGATCTTCTAAAGATTTTGCTCAACACCAATCTTTTCTCTATCACGAGGTTCCTGAACCTCTGACTCGTACACTCTATCTCATCCTTAACCTTGACCTCCTTGTTTTCCCTCTTCCACTTTGAGAGACAGGAGCGTGAAGGCTAGACTCGCTTTACGGTAGACTTTTCCTTAGTTGCCATCCTTTTTGTCGGAACTGTGATCTCGAGGTTCATGACCCTGTCAATTCCCTCCAAGGCTTCATTCTTTTCGAATTCACCTCCACTGTTCCACTGCTAGCCAACCACTTGTGATGTAGCCATCATCCTCATCCCTTCTAGCTCCTTAAGAGCTTTTTGAACGAGGACACTGAAGCATCCACTACCTTGGCGCTTCTCTCAGGACTTGGTTCCTCCTTTGAACCTCCCTGGTTCACAGTCTCCACTTCAGTAAGCGGATCAGTGACCTCCAGATTCGCTCCTGAACCTGCTGTACCCCATAAACGTCTTCGTTTACTGGATGCCTTCGACAGTCGGTTCCTTGACCGTCGGCTGGTCTGCAATCTCTTTTGCGTCCCCCATTATTGCTTCAGCTCCACCTTCTGGGATCTGAACTTCAATGCCACTACTGGATACATGTTCTCCTTCTGCATTTGGATAGGAATCTGACATGTACTTGTCTGACTGGCACACATACCTCAGTGTTCTGCTCAAGTACCTGGATCTGGTCTCTGACCTGAAGAAGTGAATACCATACCCGTACCTTATCATAGTCTCCACAAGGGACGTTGTGATGGATCGGCTTAACCGAAAGGGTTTATAATGTAAAACATCACAACTGAAATCACTCATTAAAATCACACTAGATTTACCTCGAGTAGATTTTCCAAGTCTCAAATAGGCATGTGGCTAAGGTGGCCGGGTACACTTCCTTCATGTGGTTATCCACGGTTCAAGATCCGGAAGGCACATAGATTTTAGAAAGAAAATACAATCCAAGCACAACATGACAATTTCACAATTAAAAATAAAGTGAGGCATGCAATCAATTTATCACACTTTGACATCAATGACATACACGTACCTCAGCTAACATGCATAACTACCCTGCCCTATTCTAGTCAATCATCGGAGTTAAGGTCAGAGATACCTCACTAGGTAGAGATCATGCCAAGCGCGATCCTGAACCTCTCGAAGGTCTCTCTGCTCAGGGCCTTGGTGAAAATGTCCGCCACTTGATCTTCAGTCCTACAAGTCTCCATAGACACAAGGTTCTTTTCAACACAATCCCTAATAAAGTGATGTTTAATCTCTATATGCTTCATCCTACTATGATGCACAGGATTTTTAGCAACACTTATAGCACTTGTATTATCACATAAATAGGAATTTGATCAAAGAAAATACTGAAGTCACTTAGCTGGTTCCTCAACCAGAGGAGTTGTGCGCAACAAGCCCCTGCAGCAATGTACTCGGCCTCCGTGGTCGATAATGCTACAGTGTTCTGCTTCTTAGACCCCCAAGAGACCAGGCAGGACCCAAAGTACTGTGCCATGCCAGACGTCGACTTCCTATCTGCCTATCACCAGCATAGTCAGCGTCCGTGTATCCTTCCAACGTCAGGGACTTGTACCTCGGATACCACAGAACCAGGTTCTTGGTTCCCTTCAGATACCTCATAATCCTCTTCACAGCCTTTACGTGTGACTCCCTAGGATCAGCTTGGTACCTGGCACAGACACAAACGCTAAACATAATGTCAGGTCGGCTTGCAGTTAAATAAAGCAATGAACCTATCATTCCTCTGTAGTGGGTTGCATCTGTCTTTGGCGAGTTCTCGTCCCTGGTCAGTGAGCTACTGGTCGATGATGGAGTTGCTGAGGGCTTTGATTGATCAAGACCATATTTCTTAATCACCTCGGTCAGGTACCTTTCCTGATGTATCTGAGTCCCATTTTCCTCTTGCTTAATCTGAAGCCCTAGGAAATAAGTCAGCTCCCCGACCATGCTCATTTCGAACTCACTCTCCATCAGGTTCGTGAACTTCTTCACCAACTCGTCGCTGGTAGACCCGAACACAATGTCGTCGACATAGACCTGCACCACCAAGAGATGCTTCTTCGTCCTTAGAAGAAACAACGTCTTATCCACGGCTCCTCGCTCATATCCATGAGCTATTAGAAATTCTGATAACCTCTCATACCATGCTCTAGGTGCTTGCTTTAATCCATAAAGCGCCTTGTCTAGGACATAGACCTGATCTGGTTGCTCAGGGTCTTCAAACCCTGGAGTCTGCCGTACATAAACCTCCTCCTTGAGGTTCCCGTTCAAGAACGCTTGTCTTCACATCCATCTGATGGAGCTTGAATCCGTACTGAACTGAGTATGCAATGAGTAATCTGATGGCCTCCAATCTAGCCACCGGTGCGAAGGTTTCGTCGTAATCGATCCCTTCCTGTTGATTGTACCCTTGTACAACCAACCGAGCTTTGTTCCGAACAACAGCTCCCTTCTCATCACGCTTGTTCCTGAAGACCCATCGGGTGCCAATCACCTTCCTGTCCTTTGGTCTCGGTACAAGTCTCCATACCTTGTTCCTCTCGAACTGATGCAACTCCTCTTGCATCGCCAGCACCCAGTCTGGGTCCTTGAGTGCATCCTCGATCCTCTTGGGCTCCATCAGGGACACGAACGCAGTCTGTACTCGTTCACCCTGAAAAGCAGCATAACAATAGAAATCATTAAGTCTAGAATTAGGATGACTAACCCTAGTACTCCTCCTCAGTGGAACCACATCTCCTATGGTTTCCTCTTCTGGAACATGATCACCATCATTATCCTCAGTAACCTGATCCTGTTCAGGTTCCTGATCCTGTTCTGGTTCCTGATCCCCATGCTGTTCATCCTGCACCTCTACCTGGGTCGGATCTACTTCAGCAACCTCTGGATCTTGATCCTGATCAGCTTCCCTCTGATCCCCATCAGCACCTCCTTGTGCTGGAACGAAGTATCTTTCCAAGCTGTCTGCTCCTGGTCGAGCTAGCACAAAGACTTCCTCCGTAGGTTCCTGTCCTACATGAACCTCTTCAGGTTTCCCTGGCATGACGTCCTCGTCAAATACCACGTGTACACTTTCCTCGACTGTCTTAGTCCGCTTGTTGTACACCTTATAGGCTTTGCTATGAGTGGAGTATCCTACAAACACCCCTTCGTCACTCCTCGGATCCAACTTTCCTAGTTGATCCTTCCCGTTGTTGTGAACGAAACACTTGCACCCAAATACCCGCAAGTGGGAAATGTTAGGTTTCCGTCCCCTCACCAACTCATATGGTGTCTTGTTCAGAAGTGGTCTCAGATACGCTCTGTTCAGCACATGACATGCTGCGTTCATTGCTTCTCCCCAAAATCTCTTTGGCAGCCCGCTCTCGAACAACATTGTCCTGGTCATGTCTTCCAGGGTCCTGTTCTTCCTTTCGACTACCCCATTCTGCTGTGGAGTCCTTGGCGCTGAGAAGTTGTGCTGAACACCGTGTTTCTTACACCAACTGTCAAACTGTGCATTGTCGAATTCTGTCCCATGATCAGACCTAATGCTTCTCAGTCCCTGACCGGTCATTGTCTGAACCATCTCTGCCCAGGTCTCGAAGTCCTCGAATACCTCTGTCTTGGAAGCCAGAAATATTGTCCACGTGAACCTCGAGTAGTCATCGACCAATACAAAGACATACTTATTCCCACCAATCGTCTGTGTCCTCATCGGTCCGCACAAGTCCATGTGTACCAATTCCAGCGGATGACTGGTGCTCACAACATTCTTTGACTTAAAAGAAGTTCTGGTCTGTTTGCCTCTGGTGCATGCAACACATACCTTGCTCGGTTCATGATCCACCTCTGGCAGTCCGCGAACAAGTTCCAATCTCTGGAGCTTTTTCATCAATCTCAGATTTACATGACCAAGACGTCTATGCCATAGCTCAGAGTCATCTGTCCTAGATGATAAGCACAGGTACTCGTCCGGATCATACTTTGTATCCGCGATGTAGACCCCATTGTCTAGTGATCCTTTAAGAAGAACCCTACCTGTTTTAAGACACTGTCCCGAAGACTTTTCCCGTACCTTTATCTCCAAAGGTGATCGAGCCTCCTGAACAATGTCGCAGTGAAGAGAAGTGCTCCATCCTCCCGGTCATATGTCCCGAGCATCCACTGTCCATGTACCAGGGACCTGACTCCCTCTTCACCTGCACACAAAGTATTAGTTCTTACGAACCCACATTAGCTTGGGTTTAGAACTCAATGATAAGCAGGTAAGATGTTTTGAAACGTGAGAATCATCAGAAGCTTTGACAGACTGATTCTGTCCGGTACTAGTCCCCTGTTTGGAACTTCCAGGTTCCTGAACCTGTCCAGTACTTGTCCCTGGCTTGGAACTGCTGGGTCTGTGAGACTTGTTCTCACATGCTTTTCTGGCAGCGCACCTTCTCCACAGATGACCTTCTTGTCCACAGTGGAAACAGATCTTCTTGTCCTTGAAGTCTGTCTTACTGAACTCAGCAACCTTCTTCCTTTGCTTACTGAAGTTGATCCCAGCAGGTCTCTGACCTTGAGCGCTCTTCGCCCATATATGGTATCCTTTACCATAAGTCTTTGCCTCGTCATGTAGATTTACCTTGATACGTGGTGTACTTCTGGGTTCACCAACTTTGTGATCCCTCTTCAGTATGGTAACCTCACCATAACCCAGACCTGGCTTGGATTTCTTTGTTCCCGGAACATCAATCTTTGCCTTGGGTTCATGTACCTGCGGTTTAGAAACAACTTCCTGCTTCTTGACCAACTGCTTCCGAAGCTTCTGTATCTCAGCAGATTTATTAGCAATAATCTCATCCTTTTCGGAGACAAGATTTACCAAACGTTCATGTTTGTCACACATCTTTCTAATGATTAGTAGCAATTCATCACGAGAAATAAAATCAGGAGAACGTTTTACCTTAGAAGACGATGACTTGTCCCTGGCCATAAGACACACGGTCCTCCTCAGGTTCTTGACCCCCCTTGAGACTCCCCGAGTCACTGTCAGATTCTGAGTCACCCCAAGCAGCCATCAGTGCTTCTTCTTCTTTCCCTTGATTCTCATTCTCTTTATCCTTCTTCTCTTTTTGCAATCTCTAGCAAAATGCCCTTTGAGTCCACAATAGTAGCACTCATCATTCTTTCCAGCTGTTCTCTTCGAAGGAGACTTCTTGGAGTTAAGCTTCTGTTTTGCAAACTTCAGTGCCTTGGACAAGAGTACAATGTCCTCGTCTGATTCATCCTCTTCTTCTTTGTCCTCATTCTCAGACTTCTCAGACTCTTTCTTCTTCTTCTCCTTGGGTTCCTTGTCCTTTCCTTTGGACTTCTTTGACTTACCCTTGTCACTGACCAGTGCTACCTGCTTTGGTCCCTTCTGAGAGTCACGTCCCTCTAGCTTGCATTTCTCTATCAGCATAGTGCTTTCCAGCTTAGAGACCAGCTCTTCCAGAGTGATCTTCTTTGTCTCTGAGAGTGCGCTTTGAGTCCTGGATATGTCATCCCATTCGGGACTAAGTCCTTGCATGAAATGATGTGTCACTTCCCACTGCTCATACTCCTTCCCCAACCTTGAAAGAGTGGACAAGCTTCCCTGAAATCGTGCATGATAATCATACAGTGACTCGCCTCTGTTTTGGCGGAGGGCATTGTACTTCATCTGTGCAGTGAGGATCCTGTTCCTCCTGACATCACCAGTACCATCATATGTTCTCTTCAGTGCATCCCAGACCTCAGACGGGTCCTTGTATATCAAGACCTTCTCAAGATCTCCTGGTTCAAGAGCAGCATGCAGCACCTTCATTGCCTGGGCATTCTTTTGGAGCTTCTTATAGTCCTCCGTAGTATAGAAGGCCCTGGGTTTCTCTTTGGTTTCATCCTCATCGTCCATGATGAGCTGCCTGCCCTGCTCAATAATCTGCCAGACCTCTCCGTCCAGCGCGAGGACATGTTCCTCGAACCTTATAGCCCAGGAGTCATACTCTCCTGCCTTCAACTTGGGAGGTGTAGCAAAAGTGTCTCCACCTGACATACCTGCAATTCTAATCAAATCTAGAGCAACAGGGCTCTGATACCAATTGTTAGGACCGTGATTAGTCAAGTACCTCACAAGGTCTAGGAACGGTTAAGGACCTAAACCGAGTTTGCAGGTTCAAGTACCTCAAGTTAAAACACAGCGGAAATGTCTAAAGATTATTTTATTAATCTATAGACTGTACAAATACTTACAATTCGTACAAAGCAATAGTACAGCTAACTATCACTCAGAGTTTCTTGGTTCGATGATCCCGGATCAACAACCTCAACTCAGCAGACAAGACCCTCAGGTTCCGAACCGTCGTCTCCGTCTGTCTTCCGGTGAGCTTCCTTCTGCAACTCAGCAACTCAACTCAGTTCTGATTGTATGCACTCAAGCTCTCTGGAATTCGCGCGTACATAGGCTGCCTTTCACCCGAGTATATATAGGGAACATGTTAGTGACCGTTACCTCCACTCCCCCACTCCTAGAAATCAGCCCCATGTCTTCCCACAAGAATCTCCAACAACCTTGACTTGGTTGTTATCTCCTCTTGTCTCTTCAAGTCGTGTATCAGCTCTTTTCAAGTCATGCAACGTCTTCCCATGATCTTCTCAACTGAATTTTGACTCGGTCCTCGGACTGCTGCGACTCATGTCCCACTGCGTCCGACGCAGGTTCTTGTTCCTCTCTGTGTCTGTCAGGTACATGTACCTGCACACTCAACTCAGGTATTAGTCGAGTGTTGTCATCAATCAAAATCCACTGGGGGTACATGTTGAGGTACATGTTCCAACAATTTCCCTTGGGGTACATGTTGGGGTACATGTTCCAACAATTTTGATGTGTTTTTTAGAACTCTGTATTGTTTAGCACGAAGTGAAAATGGAATATAGACCATATTATACACAATTGGTAGATGGTAGAATATGAAAGCTTGTGTGGACCTTTAGTTTCTATATGTGTCTTGCTTCCTTGTAAGAACTCTTAAACCTACTTCTACACCTTTTGGTGGATTCGTTCATCCTGCTTATAAGAAATTTGTCCTCGTTGACATTTTATGCTGTGTGTTTGACTGTTTTAACATCTAAGTAGGCAATTATTTTGATTGACTTGGTCGATTGGATAAGTAGAGAACCAGTAAACACTTCAGTTGGCAGTCACTGCATTGCTTTATTTGATTAAAGCAAATATTCACCTTTTCTCTACCATCCATTTATTATGGTAAAATGGATTAATGGACTATATAGGAAGATTCAGGACTTACAATTGATCAGAAGTTGAAGTCATTCATTCAGAAACCAAAGGTTATACTTCCTGAGGCATACAGAAAATCTGGAGCCATGCTATTGGTACGAGCATTAGTCCATACAGTATTCCCAATAAACATTCCACTTATGTCTATTGTCTTCTTTCAGATATTCATACAAAATTGAAATGTTTGTCGCAGGATATTGTACAATCTTATCAGAAAAAGGATGGTTGTCCAGTGAATGTGAAAAAGTTGTTCGAGATACTCATTGATGCAAGCGAAGGAACTTTCTTTTGCACTGTCATTGATTATTCAGCTCAGAAATTTGTTTTTGAAGAAGATGGTGAAGTCGACGATAACGATCTTGTTGCCTGCGCTTGTTTCTTGTTGGAGCAGAAACTGGTAAATTCTTTCACTTGCATATAATTGACAGTTTCACACCTTTTACGCTTGTCAGCATGTATGCTTATATTGTGCAAGATACTAATAAAAATATGGGTTCGTAGTTTCCTATTATGTTATTTGTTCAAGTGCATCGGTCTTATCTTACTCAAATAATCAAGATTGTCTTTCATTGTGCATTCAACCTCTGTGCCTCTATTTTTTCTGTTGCCCTCAGGTTGGATTTGGAGTTGCCGAATCACTCATTAAAGAAGAAGAAAATCAAAAGATAAGGTCTCAGCTTCTTGTTGTAGTTAATATTAGTTTCGTATTAACTACTTCAGTAATAACGTGTTATTTACTAGCTGGAAGCTTAGCAAAGCTATCAATCCAACAATGCAGCATGTTCTTAAAGATAGAACACTAGGCTTTGACTTTCTACCTTTTTCCAAAAGGTTTCATTATTCTGTTGAAAGTGTCTTTAAGTTCCATAATAATGTGCTTCATCCCAGTTTTGGTATCTCATTTATTCAAATGAAGCCCAGCAAAACCCAAGGCAAATATAAAGAAAAAGAAGCTGAAGAAGAATATTGCAAACACTAAGAAACAAAATGAGGATCCCACGGTGACAAAGGAGGGTGATGAAGATGCACTGAAGTTACCAACTGAGACACCCAAACATGGCTCTCTCCCTTATGAAGATGATTCCAGTGATCAAGTAGCACAGCCAGACCAGTTACTTAAAGCTACTATGCCTTTTGATGTTGACAAAGCTGATAATAGAGGGTGCGGACAAAAAGAGGCTGATATAAAGATCATACAAGACAATGTTTCGACAGAGTGCCCCCAGAAAGGTGCATCAGATTGGTTCTCATAAAATATGCTGCTGCGGCTGATTGTTCCAGTTCCATTGTTTTTATATCTTAAACCTCACTTACTCTCATATTGACAAAAAGCAGATGCTGAGCTCTGGAAGAAAGAACAGGATGTCGAAAAACAACCAACGAGGTACTAACTCTTGCTGGGTTTTCCATTTAATAGTTACTTCTTTATCAAGCTCGCTAATGGCTAATGGATTGAAGCTTCCATGTTTTGATATATGATCCAATAAGCATCTATAAATGACATGCATTTGCAGGCTAATTCATAGATATTTTTCAATCTATTTTCTATAAAATCTTCAGAACAGTTGTAACATTAGCTTTGTTACAACAATGGTATTTTTTAAAAGTTGAATACCAGTGATTAATTTTATGTTATTTTCTTTTCTTCTTTACAGGCTATCCAAAGCGAAAATAAAAAACATGAAAAAAGCAGAGAGAAAGGCTCAAAAGAAAAATGATAAGAAAAGGAAGAGCCTTGGGAATAAGTTAGAGACTCCGCAGTTAACTGGCTTATCAACCCCTGATGCGACATCAAAGGAACAGAAGAGTCAGGATGCAATAGACACGTCTGACCCATTTCCCAAAGAGAATGAAGTTACACAGCGTAATAAATTGCCAGGTGATAAGGAAGATGGAGGGCTCAAGCAGAAACCGGATGTGGGACAAATTCTAGGACGAGATGCAATAAAGGAACAAGAAAGTGAGGACAAAGGTGTGAAGGACGTTACAAGCAGCAGTGGACCTTCTGGATCTCTTATAGATACCCAAAATTCACAGCCAAATCAATCAAGTTCTCTTCTTAACCAGGTGGTAGTTTCTGATGCTAAAAAAGATGCATCAAAGGAACAAAAGAGTCATGATTGCCAGGTGATAAGGAACAAAAGAGACACGTCTGACCCATTTCCCAAAGAGAATAAAGTTACACAGCTCGATAGATTGCCAGGCGACAAGGAAGATGGCGGGCTCAAGCAGAAATCAGATGTAGGACAAGTTCTAGCACGATATACGAGAAAGGAGCAAGAAAGTGAGGCCAAAGATGTGAAGGACGTGACAAGCAGCAGTGGACCTTCTGAATCTCCTATAGTAACCCAAAATACAAAGCCAGATCAACCAAGTTCGAATCGTGAACAGGTGGTAGTATCTGATACTAAAAAATCTGCTGAGGCTATACATAGTCAGGAAAGACCACAAACTAAGGAGCTGCAAGGCCGCTTAGAAAACATGAAGGAAGATTATCCCAGCTCTGGTTTAAAGAAATGTAATAAGGTCAAGTATGCGATTGCTTCGCTTGCAGATGATCCAGACAGTATCAGGGGAGTTAAAGAAGACATTGATCAAGGTAACTCCTGTTTATTCTCTAAAAGCATGAATGTTATAAGAAACTTTGCTGTCAAAGTGTAACTAGCTATCAATCCCAATACATTTGCAGCATGGCAGAAGATGTTATCTAGTCTGCAGAACCTCCATACCAGAAACCGACCAAGGTAACAATTCATCCAGCGCCAGTGATAATATCATAATATGGACTTGGTGGAGAGTTAGACCTACCTAAACCATTGGTAAAAACTGGGTGAGAAGCCCAGATAGTAAATTGTCTGTAGGATTTGAGCATTAGCATAGTGTACAGGAGAGAACATATGTAGGAATATGGCCGAATAAGAGGCAGAATGATCAGGTATGTCTTCATTTCCTGTACAAAATTACATTTAGGATATTATAACTTGCCAGCGAACCCTCAGTTCTCAATCCAATAAAAATGATTACTCGATTTTTACCACATTATATTTGACTTCAGTTTCATAATTTTAGCAGCTTGATTTATTAGGCAAAAATAAATTAAATTGAAATTGACACTGTAAAACTAGAATCGTTTACATTTTGAATTTCTTTGCAACCCACCGCATCATTTGCTCTGATGATCGAATTCACTTCCGCTCGCCACCTTCGGAGTCAGTCAGACTACTTTACGCGCTACGGATCAAAGTATTATAAATCTATATTTCCAATTTTGTGGCTGTTAGTTCAGTTCTAGGGTTTCTGCTTTGCGATATTTTTAAAGCTTATGAAACAGCAAGTTGGGCAAAATTTCACGAATTTGATTTGTTCTTGTATATCTGGAACTGGCTATGAAGCTGTTAGCATTGCACATTTGACCGCTTTTCTTGCTTTTTTTTCTACCATTGGTTTCACAATGTCAAATGCAGCAGTCATCAATAGAGTATTCTTATTTATGAGTTTGTTTTTTACTACGTGGTGAAAATTGCCCTAAAATTCATTTGAGATTTTGTTATGTGGTTCTTTCGTTCATGAGTCCGTTTAAATTCAATGATAGTTGCCTTATTACAATTTGATTTATTTCGACATCTTAACTTGGACTGCATGTTTCACTCAGAAGAAAAATGTATACTGAGCTGTTTCAAACTTGCTTTTCTCAAATATTTACGTAGTCCCTATGCTATCTGCACTATTCAGAGGCTTTTTTCTACAAGTACCATTGTGTTCCCAAAGACAAATGCATCAGAGTCATCAGTGTACTATTATGATATTTTCTTAGTATTTCAGTAGTTAGCTAGTTACTGCAGATTTTTAAGATTCATCTTACTCTTTCCTTCTGCGTTTTCTTCATACAGAAATCCTTATTATTTGGTCTAGCAGAAGTACCCTCATGAATCGTGGCCGATGTTTTCATCAAAATATCATGCGGCACTAGCCACTGTACACGCAGGTACTGCCTACATAAATTTGTATACAAAATTTTAAATAGTGAACATAGGTAATTCAGTTTGATTTATGAATGCGAACTCACTTCAATAATCTTGTGCATTCCTCTGAAAAGACCACACATTTTTGTTGAGCTTACGAAACAGGAACAATTTTAAAGTTTAAGGACCCTGGATTGTTCTAAAAAAGTCCTGCCCGGGGGAAGGAAATCGGAATTTGGAGAAGCCTTAATTAGTTAGCCAAACAATTGTCTTCTCAAGGTAGGTTTCATTGGTGTTGGGCTCTTAGGTTCTAGTACTTTTTTTAACCTTTAGGCTGAACTCAATTCGTATATGTTGTTAGACATTTAATCCTTGCTAGTTTACCGGTTTCGTTGTACTTGCTTTCATGTTAGTGCAAGACATCGTAACATGTCTATTAGCAGATAAGTTCTAGCTGACGTTGAGACTGATTTAATCAGATTGCTGTAAATAAGTTTACACAATTCAACTGGATCCTTTTTGGAGAAACCATTTTCTCTTCTTTACTAGTCCCTTGAAATTCACTGGTAATTTTCCTTATTAAAATAAGATTTCCTAAGACTTCACATCCTGAACTATGTGACACGTCAACTAAAATTGTCATCAATACACAAACTTATACCAAGCTGTTTAGAACTTTATTCTTATTGAATCAGGTTAACTTAAGATAGTTTTCTCCAATATTATGGATTTCCTATGATTTATACTATGCAGCTTCTTGCTACCAGCACTCATGTTGACGTAATAAACTCAAACATTGCCATCTATACTGTATTCTTAGTTTGGTAATTTACCATTAATTGGCTACTAACTGACAATTCTTGGATTTGCATCACTTATTTTCTTATTTTTTCCTTTAAATTTTTCACGTTCATACAGGAAGTCAGGAATCGATACAATATCTGGTCTTGCAGAAGTTCTATCATGTGATCATCGTCATCAATTTACAGAAGACTCAAAAATTAGAACTAGCCAGTAGCCACTACACATTCAGGTATCTATCACCTACATTGAAATGCAAATTCTGCCTCTTATTTATGACTGAAAATACTCTCAGTGCAATTGAAACAGACAGTAGAGTACTTTAAGGTAGTTATTTAGCTAAAGTGATTAAGAGGATCATGAAAGTGAGTAGAGTAATTTCATATCAACTGATTTTCATTTTCAAGCTGCTTTTTGGGTTCTTCAGATCCTGAAATGCGCCAGAGCAGAAGTTCCATCTAGACCTTTTGAGTTAAAGTGCTTGACATACTCAGCAATGGTTGTCGGCCTATATTTTGGTGGATTTTCTTCAGACAGAACCTCTTTTATAGGTCCATAAAGCCTCGGGTTATGACTGTAATGTGTAGTGAAAAAGCAAGCCACTGAAATCCTCGGCCCTGTTGCGTTTGCAACAACTCTGTGCTCAACGCTTTTGAACTTGTCATTCGTAATAAGCTGGCCAAAAATGAAAGTATAAAAAAGAAATTAATAGTACTAAATTACACAAAAGATAGAGTGATATGATATTTTTTATCTCAGGTGAAACAACTTGCCTGTAGAAGATCACCAATGTTGATGACAAGTGCTCCAGGAACGACAGGAACATCAACCCATTGATTCTCATGTAAGACTTGTAAACCTCCAATAAGATCCTGCAAAAGAACAGTGAAGAAACTACTGTCCGCATGCTTACTGGTGCCTAAAGTCAGCTCTGGTTGCGGACATGCCGGGTAGTAATGACATAGCACAGCAAGGCCTTTACCCAAATCCATTTCAATCAAGTGGTTTGGTTCAAGGCCGAGAGCTTCTGCAAACAGCTCCAACAGTAGTTTCCCCAGCTTAATCACCTGCTCAGAGTATTTAATCAGTATATCTCTGCAAGTTTCAGGCATTTCCTCTGGCGCAGGAGGAGCAGGAGCTGTAGTAAGAAAAAGGGTGTCCCTCCAATTAGCTGATGGAGCTGAGTAAAGATCAAAGTTGCTGTTGTAAATCACTTTCTTCAATAAATCCCTCGTAAACCAGCCTTTCTTCACCTCATCATCCATCTCAAAAAATCTCTTAACTCCAGATATCATTTCATCCAGCACATCTTTCACTATCCCATGATTAGTAACATGAAAGAAACCCCAGCTTTCAGATGCAAGTCTAACCTCTTCAACAGCCCTCCTGCGCCTCAAAGGATCTGTGCCAACTGCTTCAAGATCTATAAGAGGGAATTTGTACTGGGTTGTCGGCGGAGCCACCTTTATCCCATCATCAGGGTGGATGAAGATGCTTGGAACCTTGGTGATCCCAGCATCAACTAAACCTTTGACACCCAACTTGGTTTCATCAAAAGCTCGCAGCTGGCTGATTCTGTCCAAGTCTGGATGGACCGAGGGCGCAAGCTCATCATGCTCACTTGCCACCATATCAAGATACTTGCTAACGTTTTCCACAATGGCTGAAGACAATGGTGTGTATGAATAAATATGAAGTCTTTGTTGCATGCAGTCTGCAGCAGTGACGACTACTAATTAGGCTCCCTGTGACGTTGAGCAATATACACCGCAAATAACAGGTTCATTCTAGAGGCTGTAACGTAGCAAGTTAAGACTTCTAATTTGGTTTCTTTTGCATGTCACTCTTTATCTGATTTGGTTGTGTTCCAATTTCCAAGTGATAAGTAGGTCACACGTCCTACAGAGTTTATTACTCCCTCCGCCCATTATGAATGTTCCATTTCCTTTTTGGATGTTCCAAAATAATCTTCTCATTTCTTAAAATAGAAATTTTTTTATCTTTACATTTACACATTCTTACATATTTTTTATCTCACTCATTCTCTTTCTTACTTTTTATCTCACATTTTCCAATTTTCTTAAAAACCGTGAAAGTTCTCAAATGGGACACTCAAAATGGGAAGAGAGAGTAGTATTTTTTAGACGTTTAAATCCTTCTTACATTGATTTTTGATTTTTGATTTTTAAAATTAAATATTTAAATTTCTAATTTTGTTAAAAATAGTTTTTTTTGCTTTTCAAATTTTTATTTCTAACAAATTAAAAGTGATGCAGCCCCTTGGAAAAAATACTATAAATATGAAAAATGCCTTATTGGTCAAATTCAGAAATTAGCTCAGACATTAATCAACTTCAGTGTGCATTATCTTCTTGATGATTAATTCCCAGTTCTTCTAATTGTTTTTCCAATTCAGAAGTCCTCTGCTTCTCATAGTCCAATTCTTTCTTCAGCCTTTCCACAGCCTCAACACTCAACCGAACCGCTTGTTCTAGCCGCTCCTCCGCCGTAACCTCAACCTGATCATCCTCCATCTGCCCACCCAACAGCCCCATCATATACACCAATATCTCCTTTTGCACTTCAAAACTCTGCTGCAGCTTCTTCAATGGTTCCACCAGTAATTCCCTTGAAACTGTTCGATCTTCGCTCTGTTCTTTAACTAACTCACTAGTCTCATTCGATGGTATGATCGTCTCCCCGCCAAAGCGAATATGTTTCACTGGCTTTTTTTCAGGATTTTTTACTAATAAAGACTCATCGGGGAAGATCGGTTCAAGCTCCAAATCATCCTCTTTGAAATTCCAACCGCTGATTCTTCTCTGCTTCATAAAATTCTCACCCAAAAGTCCATCTACATCCTCTTCCGTCTCAGTGCTACTTTTACTCAACAAACCTCCGCCTCGATTATTGACTTTGCTAGCCTTATACCTCTCCTCAACACTAGGCAGCCCATGAAGCAGAGTTTTTACAATCAACTCTGTCCCTTTGCAATTCTTAAAAAATGAGTGTTTCAGCAGCTTATCCGCGTTAGGCCTTTTCGAAGGATCCTGCTCTAGGCACGATCGAACCATGTCCTTAAAGGCTTTGGAGAATTTGTACTGTTTTCTTGGATTACTCTTTTCATAATCAGAGAATCTGAATTTTTTTGTGATCTTTTCAAGTAAAGATTTTGAAGGTGGAAGATGGGATAAAGGAGGTCTTCCGCGCGCTAGTTCCAACGCTGTGATTCCAAATGACCAAATATCCGCTTTGTAACTGTATCCGACATGGGAATGGATTACCTCCGGAGCCATCCAGTAAGGGGTTCCCACCAAATCAGTAAGCCTCATGGATGAGGAGGATGATAAGATGCCTGAAGAAGAAGTTCCACGACTCATGATCGACTCATAAACGGAGGCAGAGACCCCAAAATCCGCAAGCTTCACAGATCCATTGGCTCCAATCAGAATGTTTCCAGCCTTGATATCTCGATGTAAATGTCCTTGATCGTGCAAGTACCACAAAGCGTTCAGCGTCTCCTTCAAAACCATTGCAATGCACGGTTCAGGCAATCCATCAGGAAAAGCGGAAGATATAATCGATTGAAGCGATCCGCCAGACATAAAAGGCATAACTACCCAAAGCTCTTGCCCAACTGTGAAACTACAATGAGCTTCAAGAATATTTGGATGTGATAAAAGAGACATGGCCTTCGCTTCAAGCCTAATGCTATCAAGATCAGCCTTGGATCTGTCAAGATCTATCGCTTTAATCGCAACAATGGTATTGAAAGGAATACACTCCGCTTTGTACACCACAGCACTCACTCCGACCCCAATTTCATCGATAAGGTGGTACGAAGATGGTCCGTGAGGAAACTGAGGCTTCGTTTGCCGTATCGGATTCTCTTCGTCCACTTTCGACATATCAAAATGTATGGAGTGAGATTGAGAAATTGAGCTGATGGAAATATGGGGTGTGAAGTTGGCGCCAAGGGTTTATAAAAGCGGTTGAAGAATGTAACGGCTTTCTTGTGATTTTCTTAAGGGCATGTTTGGCTGGCTGAAAATGAAAAAGGATAAAATATCAAGAGTAAAGCTATCCATCTAGCGAATGAGATGATGCACGTGATGGTTATAATATGGCGGGAAGGGAGATTGGGTTTACAACTTGGCCAACTGTCGTGGTTATTGGTTGGAATGGATCGATCAACAATAAATGTCACTGATTAATACTTGGGCCTTTTATGAGTTACTTTGAAGATTTTTTTTTGATTTTTTGTAAGATTCGAGGGGTTATTCTCATATAATGAATTAATTTAATTAACGATTGAGATTAAAATTGTTTTCAAATAATTGAACGGTTCCATTCATTGATAATATGAACATTTAATTGAAATATTTATGCCTCATTGTCTTATAAATACTTATCGCTTTTCAAACTTTACCCTCAAATAATATATAAATTTCAAGCATAATAATCAGACTTTATGTATTTCATTGTTTATTTAGCAAACTAGTTGATCATATAAATTAAACTTATATCATATTTGACCATATTCAAAGGCTTTAGTATCATTAACAATGTCGATTTGAATCAATCTTCTTCTCCATATCACCAGACGCGCTTGCACTCTCTCTTACCATTTTTTGTCTGTTCAGTCTCAGACACTTCATTTTACTAAGTATAAATCTTCAAGAACCTAGTGCACAACAACTCTTCATTAATAATAGAAGCAAAAATCTTTTAACAATAGTGTCATTTTGAGGATATTCATCATATAAGAGTTATTAAAGCCGCGTTTGAATACTGATACCTTAAAGCCGCGTCTCACCCTACGTTTGAATACTGATACCTTAAAGCCGCGTCATCTGCTGCTGCATTTCTGTTACACGTGTTCTGCAATTCAATTTACGGACTATTCTGGACAGCTGGTGTTCTCAGATAACCTTCTTAAAAATTCATGCTGATATCCTTCAATTTTTCATGACTTCTTGGAGCTCCTGTGATTCAGAAGGGTCCATCGGTTGGTGCTCACATTCTCGCGCTTCTGTCAAATTTGTTTGATTATTTTTTGGTACTGAGGCGAAGAACCTCGTTCACACTACGCTTAGATTAATTTTATTTTTGTGTTCGAGGTCTCCATTCGCTGGTCGATTGGAATTAAGTCCTCTTTTATGTACCTTCTGAGTCTCTGTACTCTTCTAATCAAAAAAAAAAAATGTTGTTTTAATCAATTATATATCGCATTGCTTTAACAAGTGATATATATGATTTCTTAGCAAGAAGATAAGCCTCTACCAATATCATATCGAAACATTGTCTGAAGCACACTCTCATTCACAGCTCATTTTACTAATTAAATCACTAGTAGAATTTACGTGTCATCACTTATGACCTAATTTGATTCTCTTTGAAGCTTTAATAACGGCTAATTAGCTTTTTAATTATAATAATTCCTTAAAATGGTGAGAAACCACTATTAGGTGCAATTATTGGGTGCTGGGGCCTTATCAAAAGGTTTCACATTTCTAATTATAATTATCCAACCTAAGTAAGCATCCCACCTAAACCCCTATCTTAATTAAAAATACAATTCCAAAACCAAAAAATTGTGTCCTTAGTAAAATATTAAATTTTTAAAATTTCATTTGTATATATAGAAAATTGTAAACATTAATTAAAGCTACATAATATTTGGAGAGGAAGATTTCTGTCACCTAATTTATAATCATCCATAACACAATGACATACAGTTTTCTCAACAAATCTTTAATTTAATCAGAAGCATCCACTTCTGCAGACCACATTAATATAGAATACAACACACCTTGACTAGTTAGTGCCAAAGTATGGGTTCAGTGGGCAACACTTAAACGAGATAATAAACTTAAGTATATGCTAAATTAATTTTAGTTGGTTCTTCTTGCCAGCCTAATGATCCAAAAAACACCCAATCATTGTTTACAGATTCTTTATTAATCCCAATTAGTCTATAAATCCGTTGTGTCCCTTTTTGCTTAGTTACCGTTCGCAACGTTCGACGTTTGGTTGGTGTGAACATTTTTTCCTTTTGTGATAAAATTTGTACATGACATTATTTTTGAAGTTTTTTCTGAATGTATATATGGATCGGATACGGTGCAGTAGCTATTCGTTGATAGCATCAAAACGACATTTTTTTGATGTTATTTAATATAATTCTACGTAGTTTTAGATAAATCATTTACTAAAACTATGTATTTTTGGATCGTTTCAAATTGTTGCAACAATTGATCTGAATCCATGTATCTATAACTTGAGTGTGTAGTTTTCGATCTTTGATCAATACAAGAATAATTTTTATAAAAATAAACACTGCAAATTAGTCTTTTTTTCTTATTGTTGACAAATACACGTAAATATTTTGAAAATTTATCTGATATATAAAGCAGAAAATGCTGAATTGACTATTTTTTTTGAAGCTACCATTCTCTTTCCTATTCTATTTAAAATCAATTACACGAACTCATTTCTTATAATTATAATAAATTTTAATATAATATAAAATACATCAATTAAAAGAAGAAAATAACGCCGTTAATACAAACGGCTTCACAGACGGCAGGGGTTGGCAGTCTATATATATAAACAAGGCATGAGCAGATTCGACACTGGAACGCTGCAAATCGATACTAAGAAGTTCAGACCATCGATCGAAGCTCGGCTGTAAGGAATCCTTGAGATTTTCCGTTACTCGTTGATTTGTTTAGTATTTGTTGTGTGGCAAGTCGGCTAGTTCTTTCCGGTTGATGATTTTGAAGTTGATTTGTTCGGTTGTGAGTTTGTCACTGTTAGGGTTTGGTTGGATTTTGGCTATTAAAGGCGATGAGTCTGTACTTTGTTACAATTTTTCAGCTTTTTTCATTTTGTGTGCATGGATTGAGTTTAGTGAGCATAATTTGACAACGAGTTTATGAAATCGTGCAAGCTTTATGGATTGTGACTTATCTGTGTGCAGTGTGATGGGTATGGAAGACACACATGTATGCCTGGACGAGGAGCCGGACTGTGTGACCGTGTCTTCTAATGGAGATTTCGGTGCTTCTTCTGAAGGAACTGATGTAATCCATCCTGAGAGGGTGGACTCTTTTGACCAACGTGGTGAGTCAAAAATGCAGACGCCGGAAGAGAATTGTGACTCTAATGAATATGAAGTGAAAGAATGCACCGTGGAACCAGCTGTGGTGGAACATGCTGTGGAGAGTAGTAAGGAGCAGAACATTCTTGTTAAGGATGTTGGAAATGGTTGGAAGAAAATTCTGGTAGATGAGCGTAAAGGCACGATCAAAAGTAAAGAAAGATCAGTTAAGGGTTCCTCAAAGAATTTTAATAAAAGCTTAAGAGCAAGTTGCACTGTTCCTCAGCCATTCACTTTAGCTACTGAAAGGCGCGCGCCTCTATGAATCATGAACTTAAATCATCTCCAACAAGAGATTCCAAGCTGAGAAAGGTACTCATTTCCATTACTGATTTTCTGCCTCTTTATTTTATTTCATGTATGTCGAGTTGCTGACATATGGTAGAAATTTATCCACTAAGATTCTTTCATAGCTTTATTTCAAAATAGGAGGAAGTTTCTTGCAGTTTTAGTTCAAAATTGGTATTTTGTTTGTTTTCAATCTGAAAATTCTTATCTGGAAATATCCTGTTTAATCATATTTGCCTTTTTCATTTCGTAAAATTATTGGAAAGCCTCTTTCTTATCATGTTACTTTTTTGCAGATTATCAGTACATATATTTCAAGTAAACCCATGCGAGCTGAATATAAGAAGCATCCGGAAAAGGAGGACTCTAGTTCAGTTGCTTCATCGTATGCACCAGTGACTGATAGTCTACGTTTTCTTTTTTTTCCTGCTACTCCGTACAATCTATTATTTTTCTCCTTTGCTTTGTATAGGACAGCTGTGTCAGCAGGGACGCCCAAGAAGAAAATGCTCGTGTCGACTCCCAAATTTAGATGCAGCGAGCGTGCTGAGAAGCGGAAAGAGGTAATATCTTTTGGAACCATCTAGACACAAATATATTTTCTCCTTTAAATTTGACAAAGTACGTTATGTAATAAATTTATGTTTCACATATGCTTGTTGCAGTTTAACTCAAAGCTTGAGGAGAAACAGCTCGCTCTAGAGGCTGAAAAAAATCAATTTGAGGCAAGGACCAAGGTAAAAAGTTTGATGTTAATGAAAAATTGAACATAAGAATCTTCGAGTCTTGAACAACTGCAAGCACATGAATGCAATAGTTTTCAACCGCATTTAGTCCCTATCCAGTGTTTGTGTTTCCTTGATCTCCTTTAACACCTTTGGGGGTTGGCATTTGGTAATTTGATGTTTTCAGGAGGAGACAGAAGCAGCCATCAAACAGCTAAGACAAAGCTTAACATTCAAGGCAACTCCTTTGCCCAGCTTCTACCTTAATGGACCCCTACCTAACACTGAGCTGAGAAAGGTTCGTGGTGAAATCACTTGCTTCATTTGCCTGTTATACATATATCATCTATTTTATATACGGAACTGTTTTTGTCTGGCGGAAGGACCATATGGTATAATAAAGTAATATACATTAATTTTGCTATTTGATACCAGCTTCCAGCAACACAGCCCAGATCACCTAAGCTGGGTCGAAGAAAAAGTTGCAGTGATACTCCAACTTCATTTCAAGATGATAAAGTCAAAGAAGCTCATGTTCAAGAACACCGTGCAAGTCTTGGAAATTATAAAGGAAAAACATTTGGTTCAAATGGTTGTTATAAGAAGCGTGGTCAAGCTACTTCTGTATTTAAAGCAGAACAGATACCAGTCTAACCGGCACTCCGGCAGTTAATTATCCAATCAGTTATGAAGCTGTGGTGAGTTGGACTGCTTCTAATGTAATTGACTTCTGCTGATTTATTTACTCGCTTATGTTTGGAAGATGATCGCTTTAGTTTCCGTGGTGCAGTTTGTGATTGTACGTGGTCAGTGTGGTGTGTTATATCAGCAAATTAAATTATAACTTTCATATAAAAGATCCTCAAAATGCTTTCGTGCTTGTATTACCATCAGTCGCATAGTCTGTTCTTAGAATATTGGTGTGACGGAATGACTATGCATGGACGGATATTGCACCTGATGCTTAATTTATAAGAAAGTGATATGAATTTAAAGGCGCAAATTTGGGTGCTAGAAGGGCCCAAACTGATGTTCTTTAGAAGACTTGAACTATTGTTGCATGACTGTATGTTGGACCTAATGATGTAAAGGTCTCAAAGCAAAAGGGTAAGATAGAATAAAGCCAAGTCACTGTGCACTTCTACAAGATTATAAGCATAAAATAGTTATTGTTTCATGAAATATCAATTAATACTTAGAAAATGAATTGCGAATTAAAAGACTCTACTTTTGTTTCAGACTGATGATCGCTCTTATTTAATCGTTTATCTTCTTCATGTTATTATTATCTTTTTGAGTCACCAGAATGATGGTTATTTTTGGTACTACTGAAACTTTTATGGCTAGTTAATTTATGCCTCACTGATGGCACCTCCAGCCTGTATACAGATTAGTTTTCATAAAATAGACAGATGCCTAAATTCAGTCATGTAAAAATTGCAGTGAATAATAATTAGTAGGATTCTTTTGTGTTACTGTGTTAGTATGACCCACAAAATTAAAGAACAAGGAAAGTGTATGCATGACTTGATGACCAATTTATAAAGCATCTGTTTCACTTCTCTTCTGCTATGGTGATTCTGATTGATTTGTTGAAGAGAATGCTGTCTGGTTCGAGGTCTTTCTCTAAAATTACAATGTTG
Organism: Sedum album; assembly: GCA_006409495.1. NCBI lineage: Eukaryota > Viridiplantae > Streptophyta > Magnoliopsida > Saxifragales > Crassulaceae > Sedum > Sedum album. Next base: position 43,620 of record QZGG01000118.1, read on the forward strand.
CTTCAAAAAGAATGATCTCGGACCAGGCTTCATTCCCTCTTACAAATTTTCTCTAACTTCCTGCTTTACCTAATTCTCATGTAATTTTGTGTCCTTACTTTTTAGTCGTGATCATGATCTTGTTTGTCTTAATTTTGCAGGGAATTGCACACTGGAGAATGCATTCAGATTCAGAATTCCGAATATAAAAATAAAAGTACAGTAACAGGTACAACAACACCCCCTACATTTACTTTACAACTGATAACTTGAACTTCGAGTTGTGACCAAGTTCTCAGCCAATCCCTTTTAAACCTCTCCCAGTTCCCTGAATAGGCGTCGGGTAACCTGAAGCATTGCAACACAATGGTTTCCTTGGAAATCTTTTAGAAAATTCACATTACGCAGTTACAGATTATTGGTAGAATTGGTTACAATCAGATTTGTGTAGAAGTTCAACTGTGAAAATACCCCGCGTAGATAAGAGTAGATAAGAACCCATTCACATTATCACTTCCATTATTTGGACTAACAGTAGATAAGAACCCATTGAGCTTGATACTCTTGCGTTTGATTTTGAACTTGTTCATAGTAGGCCTACTTTGTTAAAGCCACCAGTAGTGTGGCTGCCACTTCCTCACTTTCCACATGACTGCTAGAATTGTGTGGGTCAGTTGATCATATTTGGAAGCACATTTGAATATGCATATAAGTCCTTAGTCTTCTGTTCAGACATACATTCCTTGAGCCATCGTTGTTCAGCCACTTATTTATTAACCACCACCATTGTTATTCTGCAATTTATTATGTTGCTTCATATGTATGTTGCTTTAGTTTATTGTTTATTTCTATTAATGCAGGATAGGACTATGCTCGAAGAAGTGGAAGTTTGTTCACGGGCACTTTCTAGCAGTAACAGACTTGAAAGCATTGGTGGACAGGTTCTGGTTGACTACAACTTGGTCTTGTTCCATGTAATTTTCAGATGCTGTATGTTTTTACCTCTAAGAGGAGAGATCTTAGAAGGAAAATTTTACCTTATTAAAAGCTTAGGTATGTTACTCAGTGTGGGCCGAAAAAACATGTATATTTGTCTGCTCAGAAGATGCGCATGGATACCACTTGGTGGCTGAAGGTGTCCCTTACTTTCAGAATGAATGACTTGACAGGATTGAGAGGTGTTGTTGTCTGTTTAAGGAACAACTCGATGTGAAATGGGTGCAAAATTGACCAAATAATATTTTAATGAGGGAACTCCAGATGATCGCCAGTCTGGAAACAGGTAAGCACTTTGGACCTGTTTTGTTTGCTGGTTTTGGTTATTCAGAATCAGAGATGAATAACTGCTTCTGTAGTCAGTAATCTCTAGTGTTTACTGTTTTCATGCCAGTTTGTTGGAATGTAATTGATGTTTGCTGTTGTAATTTTTATAACTTATAGCACAGGGGGAATTCTCCACAATTTCTTTCTGACCTGGAAAAATATTTTTGGCAAGAATTTTAGGTCGGAAAGTTGAACAGGTGAGTCTCATTCACAAGGAAAAGTTAAATACAGAAGGCTGAGTGACCCATTTAGCGTGTCTATCATATTTGGGAGTGGTGCTCCATGCACTAAATGGTTGTGTGGATACTGGAATGAGAAACCTTGAAAGGATTGGGGGTTCTAAATGAGGTTTTTTAAGTATATTGATAACCCAAGATATTAATTGTGTTAGTCCCTATGTCATTCAGCCATAGACGGCAAAATGACATAATTTTATTTGATTACAAGGTTCAAAATAGTAGGCAGCAATTTGATCTGATGGCATTTTTAAAGTTTTATGAAGAGGTTCTCTGATTTAGAGCATGAGATAGTTAGGTAAACACATTTTGTGCCAGTATGAGATTCCAATTCCAAACCAACACGAATTCAGAGTACACATGTTAAAATCACACATCAACCTCTCTTATATAGAGATGATTAAGGACATGTTCACATGTTGATCCAAGTTTCCAAATTGTAATTTAAATAGCCAGCCAGCCGCTGTCACACTGGGAATATGCCTAATTTCCTAAGGGAAGAAGGGGATTTTAGTAATGAGGAATTGACCAGCTACTCATTATGGGAAACTGAGTTATACATACAAAAAAATCAACTTATCAAGTCAATACTTGTAAATTGAGGAATCTAACCTGACCGTGCATGAATCTATCAGTTTGTTCCATGTTCACCATCTGAATATGTTCCATTCATAAACAAAGAACCGCAAGTCAGTGGTATGATAAACAATATACGCAACAATAAAATAATCACCTATAAGATCCAGAACACTGAACAGAAGGGTAAAGTATTATTAGCTAAAGTAACTGTCAGCATTTTGTAATTCGTGTAAACAGCAATCAGAATCCAATTGCACACAATCACAAGTAAACAGCTGAAGATGCCTTCTAGATGATGACAAGCTACAGAGTATGAACAGTTTACGAAAAGGACGCGCATTTACTTACACACACGCGTGGCTGTGGACCATGTTCTGCCCGCAGTTGATAGACTCCGGGCTGTCTTATACCTGTACACATCCGAATTCAAATATTTATCCCCGACACAACGGGTGAAAAAGGATGACTCCAAGTGGGCATCAAAGTACCACTGAAAAATTGATACACCACAGACCATGTATAATTCAGCATTGTTGTTCCATTTTGACTAGCTGATTTAGTAAGACATGAAATGCAACCTATCAAGATTCAAGACATGATGAAACATGTCGCGTGCAAAATTTAATGCTAACACAAAATACCCCATCTGCAAGTCCAGCTACAAAAAACTTCTAAACCAGATATTCAAGCTTCAAAAAGAAGAAGAGAAAAAGCCAAGCTAAGACAAAGTGCTGAGTCCACATGGGTGGCTCAGCCTTGTCCCACTCCTGTCCCCAGGTTGGTCCTACATATGCATCTATATGTTACTTTAGCTACCGACAAGCTAAGCTTGCCTTTGTCCATAATTCATGAACTAGCAACATTTAATTAAAAGCCAATGTAGTCCCCATACAGCTATGCACCAGCACAAAGAACCATCTCTCTGTTAATTTACCATACATCTATAAAACTCTACGCTCTGCCTCATATATCATATCCCAAGTCAATCCAAGCTACTTCTCTCTAAGCTTATTCAAGAGTTGTTTCTGACAGTTTATTGAATTAAGAAAGATTATTAGCACGGACCTGTTGAAGAAGATGGAAGCTGTGGTTGGTTTTGAAGGTGACCTGAATTTTAAGGCGACTGAGCTGACGCTGGGACTTCCCGGGACAGAGAGCCAGAGATGCAACAAAAGATCAGCATATGATTTGTCTGTTCACACCCCTGAGAATGAAAAAAGATCAGAAGACACTCCTGCAAAGTAAGTACACCTTTTCAGTATTCAATCACAAGGGTTAATATATTCTAGCACAAAAAATTGTCAAACAAGAGATTGAGCTAACAGAGTATTCCTCTAATTGCAGATCACAAATAGTGGGATGGCCACCTGTGAGATCATACAGAAAGAATGCCTTACAAGCAAAGAAGAACGAGGCGGAGGCATCTGGGATTTATGTGAAAGTTAGTATGGATGGAGCTCCTTACCTTAGGAAGATCGACCTCAAAATTTACAGTGGATACGCGGAGCTTCTGACAGGGTTGGAGGACATGTTTAAGTTCAATGTTGGGCAGTACTCTGAGAGAGAAGGGTACAAGGGATCTGATTATGAGCCTACTTATGAGGACAAAGACGGTGACTGGATGCTAGTTGGAGATGTACCATGGGAGTAAGTTCTTGATCTTGTCTCTTCATTCCCCAAACTTAATAATAGTTTCCAATTGTACTTGTGCTCATGAATTCTTTCATATGTTTCAGAATGTTCATGTCCTCCTGTAAAAGATTGAGAATCATGAAGGGGTCAGAAGCCAGAGGACTTGGCTCCGGGACATAAGAGAGAATACAACACTAAAAAATCTTACAAAGGAATGACGAAGGAACAGAAAGTTACCTGACCTCCAGCTTGTGCTTCACAAGAACAAAAGTGGCATAATGAAACTTCCATCAGGACACGAGATCCTTTGCAGTTAATTTCTGAAAGTTTTGTGTACAGAAGCTGTCGATTTGATTAGAGAAACAGAAGTGCAAACAAGAAACATATTGAACTGTTATCCTTGTTTTTGCTGGATTAATACACCTCTTTTGTTCAAGATTTATTCGACTCCAAATTTAAATGCATAACTTAGAACATGAACAATATGTAAATTTTTCATAAGAATCAGAACCCTGTAAACGTCACATAACCAACAACATTCAACTCTTCTCTTTCATAGAGGAAAAACAGATGCATGACTGTCTTCTGCAAAAGAAACATAACTGTTAGGTTATGGCAACTGCAAGATGTCTCGATATCTTTATGAGAATGTCAGTTTCAGGTCAACATATGAACCAATTCACAGCAAATTTATCCCAGATGCTTGAAATCAACCTACAAAGAATGATGCATGCTGAAAGGTAATAACTCACCTAGAAGCAAGAGAATCTGTATTTTGCAGCTTGTATTTAACAGTTATGTATTTGCAACTAGCTCATCAAAGAATCAGCACAATGAGAAAAAGTATCGAGAACGTATTCCAGTAGGCAGTCATGGTAATCACCAAGAGAGGATTTTAGGGTTTGTCCTAAAGGTTTGTACTATCTCAGAGCTGACTAGTCTTCCAGATTTTATGTTTATATGAGCTAACATCTAGAGAGCCATACTAATGGAGCTCTAGGCTCGACATTTTCTAGACAATTAGTTTGCATTTTGCAAGGAATATTTATCAAATTTAGCATGCCATTCAACTTACAGAGAAACTGGAAATCTACGACAACGAACCTTCTTGAACACATATAGTAATTTCTTCAGCCAAAAATTATAAGCATAAAATTCTCGAGGAACGGAATTGAAAGGTGGGAGACAAAACGGTCAGCATCGATACAACAGAGGGACATAAAATCTATAAGGTGTGCGATTTCCAACTGCATTTCAAAATGCATATAGATTTTACGGTTATATGAATGCATTATGCCAATATCGGACTGCCCAATGTTCAGTACTCACCTATCCAAATAATTAGTGGTAACACAGGATCCCCCAAAGTGCTGATTGTTTATTCTCAACACACTAACCAAGATATCAACATAATTTGTTGTGCTTTGTGAGATGGGGTAGTACTCTAATAGTAAGAATTTAATAAAGGTTATTCACAAAGGAACCCTATGCGCTAAAGCACACATACTTATATATATCTGTTTAAAAGGCTAATGCTATGATAACTTCAGCACGACCTATTGCTTATATTCAAAGGTGTAGTTGTTTTCATAATTCAAACTTAGTTAATAGTCTCTGAAGCTCAATTGCAGGGCCATCAAATATTAATAAGTAACATAACATATATGGGTAAAAACATGAGCAGATGCCATCTTTTCTCAGACTTCTTCTGTATTCAGCAGGATTGTAATAAACATAAAGATACAATAGGTGAGTGATCTGAGTTCATAATATAACTGATTATATATGATAAGTATGACATATATCAAGCGCAACAGTAAGAGGATTTCTTGCAAGAATAGTCTTTTCACTCCATAGTCTGACTTAGGGAAGCAATTTATCCGCATATTTCAGATCATAAAAAATTATTTCTTTAGCCCAAGACTTGGATTGTATGAATGATCACATAGAAGAAGTATCTAAGATAATTAAGTAACCATAGGATCCATAATAAAACATATTCATTGATCTTTTCATTATTAAATTGATAAAGATAAGGTTTGAACACCTGTCAGCATATGTGAATCCTCCAATGCAGCTATCTGTCTGATGATCATATGTTCCTCCTACATTATAGGGTAATGTTAAGTTCTTAACTCCAAGTTGCGATAAAAATATGTATAAAGCTTACCTCACAGATAATCAAGCCATAAGGCGCCTTGCCAACTTCAGTAAGGTAGGTCCTTCACCTGATAAACCAAGATGATATACCTAGAAATAGCAAAAGAGTAAGAAACTATTTTAAAAAGTACCTAGTTAAGTAACAAGTAACAACTACGATACTGATAAAGCTGCAATCAGATTCATGCATCTCTATTCCTAACCTTCACAACGAACAAAACCCAACTGATGAGGAGAAAGCGTAAACATTTCCAGGGAACAGCACATGTACAATCACAGTTGATCTCATAAACAAAGGCTGTGGTGTGCTAATTAATTGGCCTGCTGGTGTGTAACTTTTCGCCAGCGAGCTTTACCAAGCACTGCATTATAAGATACCTGTACGAAGCCTTCTGGAATTCCTCATATTTCCTAAACATTAAAAGAATCTCTCAGTGAGATAAAATTGCACACGTGCATATTCGAGATGCTTAACATCTCCAACAAAGTATGAAATTCAATGATGAAAAATCTCAACTATGGTGACCATGTATGTAAGTAAGTAACAAATCCTAGCAAGGAAACAACACTGTTGTAAAGAATAAAACATAAATGAAAATAAGGCTGATTTATTCAAGGGCAAATACTTGCCACTTCGAACGTCAATGTCATACTTTACAGAAAAGAAGAAGAAGGAGGGGGCACCACGTTGGTCCTGTACTAACGGTATGTACAATTACAATTCAGAAGAGAGGTATATCTGTTTATCCTAATTTATTATAGGCTGTTCACCTTCAAACTCGGATATTACAATTAGAGAATCGGTCAACTGCAGAGAGAGCGGTTCAGATTTCGGAGTTGGATTTATGACCTGCATTGATTGCAAAATTGATAAAAAATATTTGATCATGACCACAGAAATGCTTCAGTTGGTCAATTTATGGCGAATGTGGTACCTTTTTATTGTTTCTGATATAGCCAATGGCAACTTCTTTCCTCAAATGTGCTCTTTCAGTAAGCTCCGAGAAAGATGGATTCTCCCCTTCTTTCATGTAGAGACTCACATCCTGCAGCGATTGAGCAAAGAATGACAGGTAACTAAAACACAGTCTAAATATATTTGTAATGGTTTACAGATCCATGCTTTCCAAGTGAAAGTTCTGTAGTCACCTTGACATATATTTCATCCCCATCAGCATTCAGAATGTCTTTCCAAACATCGTTCAGTTCATTGCTCTCAGCAACTATGTTGCACAAATAGAATCACAGTGTGAGCATCTGGCGTTTTAGTAATATGTGAAAATAAAGGAGGGACTAATATGTTGAGACCTTGAGCAGTGACAAGGCTCATTACTTCCTCGGCAGCTATATAAGTGAGTGACGGTTTGATGCGCGATATCTACAACAAGATCATAAATTTCCATATCATGGTAACAGAACACCGTGATTATAAGGTTTGACAAGAAGCCAGTACCTGTTTTCCTAGTTTTGAGTCAACAATCTCTGCAACTAAATTTTGAACCTGTACCAGTTTATGCATATATTATTATAGTATTCTCGAAAAGCATAAAATATAAGAGATTCAGTTTGAATAATAATAGCGAGTAAACTATCACCTTCACACCAAGCTTGTTACAAATATTTTCAGTTAATAGGAGAGCATATGCAGAATGCTTGTCTGCTTTTGATGGATCTGGTGCACAAAATGTAATTATATCTTATTTTCAGTTACCAACTTTAATTCTTATTTAGTAAACCATGCTAGTGTGTCATACCTCCTAGAAGCCACTCTCTGTCCGATATAACAACAACTGATAAAGGGACATCTCCCCCTTTTTTGAAGTTTCCCTTAATTTTCATAATTGTATCATTCAAAGCCTCATAGCTTCTTGGGTTACCAACCTACAAGGTTCTTAGTATAATGAGCTTTGATTCAAGTGCTGTTGAACATTAAGAATTGAAGATGGCAACAAATACCCTGTGGGAAACCCGAACATTCTTTAGCTTTTTCTGGCTAGCCATGCTGCTTGCCTGATATCTGTCATTTAGCGGTACATCTGACAAAATTTCCTACAGCAAAGGAATGCAAACTAATGATGTTCAATTTGATAACGTAACACTGAGATATGGAAAATAATGTAACCTTCTTAGACAAAAAAAACTGAAAGAGCTGAATCTTTGAGATTAGCAGAATAGTAATAAAATTACCAATACACTGCCAGGCCCAAGATAATTGTCATATTCTTCAATCATTTCAAGGACATCCTGACTCCAACCAAGCATAAGTATGCATTCTTTTGGTCCCAAAGTCCAGTCCGATGCCTGTTCCCAATATGAAATGATATTATCTATGTTAACATGTAAATGGAGGTCGTCACCAGAAACGCAAGATATCTGAAAAGAGAAGAAACCCTTGGAACCATGGATCCTGGGGCGCTTAACAATATTTTGGCTTCGCGTCTTCTCCATTTCCAATGTATGAGACTCTTCCAGATTCCCAACATCAATAAAATTATCAACTGTATCCTTCGCTTCTTGGACAACATCAGTATATGAGATTTGTGGCTTTCTTTTCCCATAAATTGCTGAAATGAATAGCACCTGAAATTTGAACATGAATGCAAGGTCAGATGTATGGTAAATCGGTAATAACTGATCAAGTAAGCGACTAGGTTTATATTGGTTCAGTGGAAGAATGCTCTTCAACCCATTGTGATCAACCCCGGGACCGTGATCTCTCATAGTAGTCACTGATTCAATGATTCAAAAATTATTTAATAATTACTAACTACACTAATTAGCCAAGCCCATGGCTGTTTTTCTGGAGCTAATGTACACATTGTTAACTCTGGCATACAGTTGGTTATGCAATCATACAAATATGAAAAAGAAAGGAAATAAGCGAGAAAATGGAACAAAAAAGAATAAAAAATAATGATCTCTGACATACTTTGTCATTCTCTCCTAGAATTGCATCGTCGCTAGGGTGAAAGTATATCTTTCCGTTACGGTATAGACCACAAACAACTGCCTGAGGAAATTACAGTTATATTCAAAATCAATAATGAGTGAGCTGATGATGTCTCTTTATTAAAGGCTTAGTATAGAATTACCTCCTGAAAACCTCGCCTGAGTTGACTATACTTTATTCCAGCTAGATTTGGAAAACTGCACAGGTTAAATATGTTTTCTGTACACCATGAAAAAGACAGAGTTAAACGTCTTTGGCTATGATAAATGCATTTAAGGGATATCAACAAGTCCTGCATATAAGATTTCAATGATAGTGAGGCCATCATTTGACTTATGCTGAAGAACATTCATGACCAGCTCAATTGCATTATTAATATTTTATATGGATCAGTGTAGGAAACAATAGGAATGAAAAACTTCATCAGATGTGAAGGATTGAATTACTTTGGACGTTTAGCAAGTGTCTGTATATCTTAATTAGCCCCTTTTGCCGAGAACACTGAACAAGCAATTTGGATGCCACATTTTCAATCGGCTCGACTTTCAATCCGGAGATAGACTTCAGGAGCTCACAAGTTTTAGGGCTTGAAACCTGCAAGTTATTAAATGTTTAGAAAATTCAAACCTTATGTTTTGCAACTATATATATGAACCATACTCATCTATACTAGACCTCAACGATTGTAGGAACCGATGCCATCATTGGAAGAGGTTGGAGGGCTAGCACAGACAAGAATGCATCAGTATCCACCTCATACCTGATAAGCAAGCACAGAAAAGCAATGACTTAGGTTGTCTGCTCAAATAGAGCTACAATATATGTGAACTATTGATATCAAATATCATAGACGTTTAAACATTCATATTAATATCGTGAATGCCTTCGCATGTAACAGTTCAGGAATTATTCATACCACAAACAACATGCATTAGGTTCAGACAATACACATATTTGTATGAGCTCTCAGTTGAATCCAGAACCATTAGCCTCAGATAATGAGTTTTCTTTTAAATAAATAAAAACAAAAAACTTCCAGATTTCATATTTGCAGTACAATAAAGCAGTTCCCTGAAAAAAATATGATGTTTCGAAGAGATTTTTCTTTATACCTATCTCCCTTAGTTGGCAAAATGATCACAGCACGTGCCCTACTTACTGCAGCTCGTTCGAAGGATTTTGTCATGGTGAGACTGCAACTGCTCATATGAAATTGAAAACAAATGTTAGTTTATGTAGTGCAGCCCGATCAATACATCTTAGTGATTAAGACTCACGTCAATTGGAAGAGATGGAACATTGACTGGTAATGAGTTAGATACCAAACAACAGCAGGAAAATTAGTGCAAAATTTGCCTATACTGTGTGCACAACACAAGCAAATATGCATGCCTATCATTAGTTCTTTTACCCAATCATGATAATTGTTTCAAAACAGACCTAACAAATTACTTTATGCAGTGTACCTAACAAAATTGACTTACTACATTAAAGCAGTAGAGATAAATAGCTGAGTGTTTTTTTATAGAGGCTGCATTATAAAGCAAAAAATTAATAGAAGTACTAATCGCTTTTGGTAATTAAGTTTGTTAGAAGTACGTGCATTAAGATATATATTTAGCATCGGATACCTCTTTGTGAGTACATCAATGTGGTGAAGATCTCTGGCTACACCCTCAGCTATCTTGTCTATTTGCTTCCTTGGAAGATCTGACATAAGTAGAATCCTCTGTCTCCTGCACTCGTGTGTGTAAAGCAATTATTTGTAACTAGAATACCTCAAACTAGTTCCCAACAATGATACTAATATAATACTTTCAGACCTAGCAGTAGCAGTACCCAGCCGAACAGAATACTCATGATACTTATTTAGCTGCTTCAGTATGAAAGTCAGATGACTGTTTACACCACAAATGACAATATGATCACTCTCTAGAACTTGCATTTGAGCTCCATCTCTGATCCTTTGCATATTACTCTGTTCAGAAAACATTTAAATATTTCGACATGGCTAAATAAGCTTTATCAAGTTATTGAACTCACTCTGAACTGTTCAGTCATCGTGCTCAATAGACGGGAATAGAACAGTATGCCCCATATTGCTAGAACAAACCCAATCACACGTTCAATTCGTGTTCTTTGCTGCATACATAAAAGTCATGTTTGTATAAGGGGAAATATACTCATTACATAACTGAAAAGAACTGCAGAGTCTAGTAAGCTGTGACACACTCGTAAATGCGTGGAAGATGAACACAAGCATGCCCAGGCCTCCCAAAAACAGTCCTCAAGCGACTGCGAGTTACCTCTGCAAATCACATTATTTGAATCATTGATCTGCATATGATACTGTCAAGCGCAGCGACATTATCACTCGAAGTCAAAAAAGTGACTGAAAGACAAAGACCAATAACAATATCAAAGCATATCTTGCAACTTGCAAGAGATCTGTTGATGAACTAAAGTATCAGTTTGCACATGAAAGGACGAGATATGGCAACCTAGAGGAATCACAAATAACAAAATTATTTGGTCTTTATTTGTTATTTGATAGTGCTAAGGTAGAACTTCCAGCAACGTATTGAGATCAAGTTTACGAGATGGGTTGTACTCTGTATTCATGCAGGTAACTGCACATTAGAGTACCACATCCAAAGAAACATTAGAAATCCATCAATCCGAGATTTTAGAATCTCAATAGCAGAAGATGACAGAAATTCTGGAGTTAACAAAGTAGCAATTTCATCGTATCTATGGTTCCTTAGACTTAGGTTTCCCATCATAAAATGTTGGCATTATTGACTGATGGATTCGTTAAAAACAATGGGGTTTCCCTTTTACCACTATCATCCTGAGCTTTAAACTATCAGAAACCGCATGAATCGCAAAGCAACGTACTGAGAAATAGGTATACCTGAATTTATAGAACAACAACCCGCCCAGGAGAACAAATGAAAAGCATGCCACCAGAAGAACCACAAAAAATCTGAAATGATTCAAACACCTGAGTAAGGATCTTATAACTGATCAGGATTCATGGTTCAGATAAGCAATCAGCTCTTGCTTGGTCTTATAGCCATTTTAGCCTCGAGGGAAAAAATGGGTTCAGCACTTCATTATTTTCTAAACCCCCAACCACGAAGTACTGAAGTCCTAGTTAACTGGTTCAACAGCACTACATTTTGCACAGTTTCCCATTGATAAAAAAATCAGACTGCATACAAACATTAATAGCACATTACTTACGTGCCAACATTTCTCTCCAGCTGGATGTTGAACAAGTAGATCAACCTTGAAAAACTCCATCTTAATTCTTGAAATGAGGGAAAAGTAACATCCAAATTGAGGGGAGTGGGTTTATTTAGTGAGTTAGAAATACAGGAAAACTGCAGGCTCATGACTGAAGAGGTTTGAAGTGCATAAGACAGTAGAGATGTGGCTGTCATCAACACTCTGGCAGAGTGTCGCAGCAATAATTTAGAAAGAGCATAATAAAGTAAAGATGAACCCACAAATTTTGCAATGTCAACCTGCACATGCTGGGGAACAGATAAAAGTAATTCTCGTCAGTATATGGGAACTTAAGAAAATAGAACTGAATTACCCTCAAAATGATCATCAAATGCTTACCAAAGGAGTACTTTCCTGGCTCTCACTAGTACATTGTACATGTATTTTATCAGAGGCTATATCTCTATTGGAATATGACTTCCTTAATGTTAAAAGATGATAATCTTCCCATACCCCTGCAAATAATTTCACACATCAAATTAAAGATCATTCACAACAAAATAAGATCCAAAAAACCGTAATAACATTTTCACATTGTTTCTCATTTCTTATCTCGAGTCCCCCACCTTTCTCTGATCCCACTGTTAACGCTGAACGTTGCAGACACCAGCTATGGCATGTCACCGAACTTCTGTAACATGAATTTCCAAGATCATCATCATCAATAACTTTCAACAAGCACCAAACAATTCACCCACATAAACATAATGAAAAAGTAACGATCTACTTAGATGATAGACAGCATAAACATGCATGTAACCAGACAAAACCCGCATAAACCATATTTATCAGTTGCTGAAAGACTACTCATAAAAATCCAAACACACGCTATCAACTGTTTGATAAAATGCCAAACCGAGCACCAACTCCAAACTCACCACACAGAAAACAAATACACCCGAAAACTAAATCATAAAAAGTTCAAAATTACATGAACGAGAAGAAACAGTCACGAACCTTTTCGGAACAGCAACATTGCGGTTGAATTGCGAGACTCGCGGAGAAGCTGTCCATTGCAGCTGTTGGCACTGCAACATTCTCTCGCAAGGATTTCGATTACGATCAGCTAGAGGCGGAATCGAAACATGAGAATTCGAGCAGTGTGAAAAAAGTCGTCGTGAACGGAGCGATTAAAACGTTACGAGACTCGAGAGATTGGTTGGGGATTCATAAGAATAAGATTGGTCTTTGTTTATTGCTAACGTTTGTTTTACGTGATCCTGGAGTGAAATTTTACGAATATGCCCTTGTGTGTTGTTGACTTTGTATATTTGATGAGTGAAGTAGTTGAGAAAAACGTCATTTTAATCAAAATTAAATTAGCAACGTGATCACATGAGGTGTATTTAATAGCTTTGATTTATTTTTTGTGACATGTGAGACTGATGTGCAAGGCTGGCATTATAGTAGTCCAGATCGAAAAAATACATGTTAAATATTATTTATAAGTTGGAATAATTTTGTTCCAAAAAATCAAATATAACCGACGTTGTTTGCACGCTATTACGTTCAATTATAAGTTTATCCATTGCGCTCAAAAAGCAAAAAATTTGTTGACACTTGCCTACTGTTAGGAATCTACAATCTCAAGACTTAATTCATGTGCGCTAAACAAAACTGAATGGTAAACTCAGTAAACATATAAACTAGATTGAATTGGAACATGTTGTTACATGTGCTGCTGCTGCTTGCTTGATTCATAATTGAAATTTGCATATTAGAAGTCCAGCATTTGTTATTCAGATGAACAGATTCAACTTCAGAATTTATTCGATCCACGTGGCTTGTTGTTCAGCATGGTTCCTTAATTTTTCTCAATGGGCAAATGCAAAAATCACCCAGCATTGATATCAATAATCAGGCTCCAGTCGACCAAATGGTTGAGGATAGAATATGAGTGGCAAAGATCGGACCAGGTTCTTACATGTTCGTTTCTCTTCATATGTAGCTATTAATTTACGAGCACAAGATTCACACTTGCAGAGCTAGACAAATGATCAATCATTCAAGATCCATCCAAATCATAATCTTCGACGTGGGTTTTCTTAAATGTATCATGAAGGTCTTTCGGCCTCAATGCGCTACAAGTGCTGCACTAGATTTGTAATGTTCTAAGTGACCCACTAAAGGCTTACAACGAAGACCTCTTAGTGCAATACCTGACAGTTAGTAGTAGTGGAGACTCATCAAAGGTATTTTATCTTGTCGGAAAAGATGATCATTCTCAGCCATTGGAACAGCACAAATTTGAGTTCAATCTGTTTGGTTTCTAGTAGAGAAATGATGAGATTGATAGGCTTCAGACGGGCTTGAAGTTTCAAAGTCCATAATAAACTTGAAAGTTGGGACACAAACACAACCAGCCCATTACCAACTCTTTGGGTTTCTTAGGCTTTGCACATTCATTTCTATCAAATTGGAAACATAACTTCTTGTGTTTCGTTCAAATTCTTAGAAATCACTACTGCTCTTGAGCCTGAACCTGAACCTGAAACATTCCATGGTATATCCATTCTGCTCAAGAAGCCTTTTCTCATTCAGAAACTCATTTTCAAGTCATAAGACACATGTCTCCCATTGTCATGTCATAATACCTATGCATCAACTCGATCTCAACCCCTCAACTTCTACAATCAACACGCCACGTCAAACACCTTATTAACAATCAAGTCAGTCATTGCCTCTCCTACAGTTGACTCTCTTTAGCATAACCAGCTTCAAAAAGCCCTGAAAGGTCCAAGCCAGATGACATTGATATTATATCAAAGGCATTCATCTGCTTCGTAACATCACGCTTCTTGAGAACAGCCTCGCGTTCACATTGAGGCATTGTATATTCAGGTTGCGGATTTTTCTTAAACCATATTGTACATTTTAGTAACTCAATGCTTAGTCTAGTGTTTGGATTCGGGTCAAGTAAATGCCAAATGATCTGCTTCACTGGTATAGATATCCACTCCGGAAAGGAGTAATCTCTTCGTTGAATCTTCTGATACATGTCAATCAAATTTGAGTCATCAAATGGTAGCGATCCTACAAGGAAAAAGTATAGCAAAACTCCACAAGACCATGCATCAGCCTTTGAACCATCATATCCACTGCTTCTCCTACAAACAACCTCAGGAGCCGTGTAAGCCGGCGTCCCACAAGCTGTCCGAATCAGTCCGTCTTTAATCTGCTCCGGCAAGGCAGATAGACCAAAATCCGTTACTTTAAGGTTATTGTTCTGATCAAGTAAAAGATTCTGCGGCTTGACGTCTCTATGCGCAATGCCATTTTGATGGCAGAAATCCAGAGCTGAAATCAGCTGCTGAAAGTATCTCCTCGCGGCCGGTTCAGTAAGTCGCCCGCGAGCGGAGATTTTATCATATAGCTCGCCGCCTTTAGCGAGTTCCATGACTAAATATATCTTCGATTTAGTCGCCATGACTTCATGGATTTTAAGTATATTTGGGTGGTTATGCAATCGTCGCATAGCATAGATTTCTCGAACAATTCTTGACTGCATCTCGACACAGTCGGGCTTGTCGATGATCTTGACAGCTACGGATGAGTCGTCGATTAGGGATTTGGCAAAATAGACTTTTGCGAAGCTTCCTCGACCAAGCTCGCGGCCGAGTTTGTACCTGTCGAGGATGATTGAAGGTCGAATGGACTTCCGGCAGCGATTACGGCATCAGATTTGGGCGTTGGGGACATGACTAGGGTTTTAGATAGTTGTGGGGATATGGAGGGAGATTTTTAGGCGCGTTTGGATATACGCTATATAGCTCGCCTTGACGCTTATCAGATTTAGTGAGGGTGTTTTCGTCATTGAAATAGATGGTTTTTCTCACATTTATTTTGTATAATTTTTGTCATGTAGTCCAACTGAATATTTGCAGGATTGATCAATACGACTATCTATTTATGGACAATAGTGATTTGTTTTTAACGAAGGTAATGAGCTTTTCATAAAACAAATCATAAGCTGAAAATTCAATAGAGATAAGATAAGCTCGTATGTGGATTTTATAGGACCTGACTAGGACGATGACAAGTTCATACTTCGTCAACATGAAGGCCAAATTGGTAATTTCATCTAGATGACTAGATTTTCATTGTGGGTCTCATGTTTGTGGGAGTGGGTCCGACCAGCGCGATCTAATCGAACCAAGTTGGAAGATTTTATACAAAGCTCAACGGAAGGAAGCGGTTCATAATTCATGGGTGACTATGCATGGTGGGGCCCTTGTTTTGCAGGACGTACGGCTAACAAGAAGACACGTGGACGTGGCTGACAGGCTTCATAAACATGACGTGGTCCCAGATAGAGGTGTCAAAATGGGTAGATGGGCGGGCGACGGGCGGGTTTTAAATGAGTAGCGAATAAATGGGTGTTTTACCCATCTTACCCATTTAGCTAATGGGTTTAAATAGGCGGGTGTTAACGGGTAATGGATTACCCGTTTATCCGTTAATATCCATTTACCCATATATATCCGTTTACCCGTTTAAGCACATTTCCATTGAACATATATGTCATTTGCATGATAGTTAAAATAGTTAGTTCACCCCGCTTACTCCAAGTCTCCAACTATATTCGTTTATTTTTATTTTTATTTTTATTTTTATTTTTATTTTTATTTTTATTTTTATTTTTATTTTTATTTTTATTTTTATTTTTATTTTTATTTTTATTTTTATTTTTATTTTATTTTTATTTTATTTATTTTTATTTTTATTTTTATTTTTATTTTTATTTTTATTTTTATTTTTATTTTTATTTTTATTTTTATTTTTATTTTTATTTTTATTTTTATTTTTATTTTTATTTTTATTTTTATTTTTATTTTTTTTTATTTTTATTTTTATTTTTATTTTTATTTTTATTTTTATTTTTATTTTTATTTTTATTTTTATTTTTATTTTTATTTTTATTTTTATTTTTATTTTTAATTTCATTTTATTTAAAAATAGAATTGCGAAAATTTAAAAATAGTAAATAAAGTTAAGCGTGCTATATTTGATAACTTAATTTCATGAGTAGATAAATAATGTTCTAAATAGTTGAGCATGTCGTGAGAATATGTATGTTAAATTAAAATGTAATCGAATTAGAAAAAATAGATATGTTAATCAAAACGTGAGATATGAGCAAATCAATAAACTATAAATAATAATTTATAATATGATTCATCAATTATATATTTATTTATAAAACTTAAAATAATTGGATGAATAATGAGTGTTAAGTGTGTAAATGAATAAGGAGTGTTAATGGGTGTTAAATGGGTAATGGGTTACCCTATACTAAATGGGTGATAATGGGTAATGAGTATTGTAAACCCGTTAAGCTAAATGAGCTGGTATGAGCGGATATTTTAACGGGCGGATATAGGGCGGGTAATGGGTAATGGATATTTTTGCCGGGTCTAGTCCCAGATGAAGTTGAAGCGATAATGTTTGTCGATCAGATGCGTTGCATTGGAATTAGATTTTTAAAAACCAAACACCAAATTGAAAGTAGTTTTATTAGAGCTTTTTCATCTATTGGTGTTTAGTTTGAAAGTAACCATAACGTCAATGTGTTTATAAGTTATTTGGCGAATGCATGTAAACAAGAAAACACAAAACAATTATTAGGGAAGTGATACAGACAAGGTTATCACACCTTAGTGCGTGTCGATTTTTCCACATCCAAAAACACATCAAACTTAGGATGTGCTCATTTATATATCTCTTTCAGGTGTCCATTTTGCTTGAGAGACATGTTTCATGTTTATGTTGTCACGCCTCATATCAGCATTGCACATCACTGGGCCTGTTCTTACTCAACGGGTTCAGTACCTGAGGCCCAAAATTTTGTAATGACGATGTTAATCGAGCGAGGACTAGTGGACGGTTCAAGTTCATTTGTTCGGATATTTACCTTCAATCCTTGAAGATTCTTGTTGGCCTATTAATTAATGAATCATTAAGTTTGACTTAAGTCACTAACCACATGTTGATTTTCGTTGACAAATTCCAACTAAGAACCTTTTACTAACCATGTGAAAGTAGTTATTTCAATTGAATGGCTATTGGTCCCGTTAACACAAGTCGGCGCTCTCCGTATCTAGGCACCTACGCAGCTCCTTTTCATGTATGGTGAGATTTGATCACCTGCGATGAACCTTGTTTATATGATTACACACAATTTCAATGAAACATGATATTTAAAAGTCGGATGGGAGTTGGGGTTTTGAATACTTAAATGCATTAAAACAATGTGTGTTTAAACATGCAAAAAGCAGACCGTATCCTAAGCTAAATATGAATTCGAAACATGGACAATATACTGTACAGCTTATGTACGTAGTTAATATTGATCAAGCGTTGGAGCCCAATTTTGATGTTGATGTAGAAAGACGTGCACATTTAGCTAGTCATAATGCCAACTTGTGCATCATGTTAAATATTGATGCTACATGTCTGGATATTTTGTCTAAATTGAAAGTATGTAACACTATTGCGATGAGATAATGGCTTAGTTTCATATACAATTTTTCCTACTAAGATTGACTTTTTGAATAGAAGATTGTTCCAAACAGACTGCTTCAGTCCTCGGCTGCTCGGGGTTATAAATTTGATCTTTTGTTAAGGAATCAAATGCAATTTGGTGAGAATGAAATTCCAACATGTCTTCATATTCTATTATTCATCACAAAAATACGATACTGTAGTAACACGAAAGCAACCAAATTAGCATTCATGTACTTCCTCAACCGATCGATGTCGTCCAACTGTACCAAAAAAATTGGTGTATATATAATCAACAGTTCACTATCACTAATAGACTCACCTATTTTAAAACAATATGAATTGGAAAATGGTCGAAACTTGTTATTTTCATGTTGACAATTCAATTTTCCAATTCAAAAAATAAACTAAATGATCCCAATTCGTTTTCTTCTAGACGAAAAGCTCATTCCCCATGTTGTACAATTAATTCCAACCAGGTCAATAGACAACAACACAGCTGCAAACATGTATATGGATTTTCAGGTAGGCCGAGGAAGTAATTGTTTCCACATGTGTATCTGACAGTTTGGTTGTTCTTCAAGTTGGTCAGCCATAACAGACATGGTCATATACTCTGATGATCATACCATCATTGATCAACTACTATACATACATGGCTGCTTGTTGACTTTTACACGATTCTTATTTTTACTACTCCCTCCGTCCCATTTTGAGTGTCTCATTTGAGAACTTTCACGGTTTTTAAGAAAAATAAAAAAATGTGAGATAAAAAGTAAGAAAGAGAATGAGTGGGATAAAAAGTATGAAAGAGAGTGTAAATGTAGAGGTAAAAAAATTTCTATTTTAGAAAACGAGAAGATCATTTTGGGACATCCAAAAAGGAAATGGGACACTCATAAGGGACGGAGAGAGTACTAAATTCCACAAGTGTAGATGATCTGAAAAGGTTGAGGTATGCAAGTGACAAGTGTAAACAGGACTAAGGGAGAGCTAGATTTTAGGTGGTTGAACTGTGTACCAATGTCCTCTTTTTAGCTCTCCTAATTAATCACTCCATGTAATCAATCAACCATATTAATACGTTTGAAAATTTTGTTGCCAAAGTGACGAATGCTCTTGTTGACTAAAACTTGAAGAGTACCACAAGGAAGCTTCAATATATTCACAAACCTTATCAATCATTTAAATTTTGTTCAATCAAAACATTTTTCGTTACCGTTTATTATAGTACTCAAATTTTGTGTTGTGAAAAACGAATTGAAATTTACGTAGTTTAAAATTATTAAGTACATAGTAAAGTTATTTTTTTGGCCCACACATGATGAGTTTGATTCCTGATGGTGCTAAAGCAGTGGGGCTTTAATGGAGTGGGTTTAAAAAAATAAAATAATTTTAATCGGCTCCAAACTTAAGATCACATTACGTAAATATAATTTATTTTATTGTTGGGGAAATCGATACTAAAAAATCAAATTATTTAGCTGCATGAAATTAGTCAACATACATGAAGCGAGTGAATAGGATGGCCGGCTGACCCAATTAAATGGTCCACGCGGGTTCACCAATTAATTGTTCGTTGGGGCAGTTGCATCCATAAACTCCCTCCTTTTTCTCCATCCTTTAAATATTCCATTCCCCATTACACCCCAAAGCCATCACATCCTCAACTCATTCCTTTGCAAACACATACCCTTTTCAACTAAAATGTCCGAACAGCCGGTGCACATTCAGGCCGGAAGGTCCTCCCCATTACCCAACTTCCTACTTTCAGTTAAGCTCAAATACGTCAAGTTAGGCTACCATTACTTGATCACTCATGCCGTGTACTTTTTAGCAACTCCCTTGTTATTGATCATCTCAGCTCATTTATCCACCGTCCGACTTGACGATGTCGTCCAACTCTGGTCCCATTTGAAGTACAATCTTCTCACAGTCTTCATTTGCTCGCTCTGGCCGTGTTTTTATCTACTCTTTACTTCATGAGCCGCCCTAGGAAGGTCTACTTACTCGACTTCTCGTGCTACAAACCTCCTGTTGAGGCTACGTGTTCTCGTGAACTTTTATGGAACGGTCTAAATCTGCCTGGTACTTTTACCGAGGAAAATTTAGCGTTCAGAAAAAGATAGTAGAACGCTCTGGACTGGGCAGAAGACTTATCTGCCCGTCTTTGCTTCTGTTCCCCAAATCCATCGATGGCTGAGGCTAGAAAGGAAGCGGAGATGGTTATGTTTGGAGCTATTGATGATTTGTTGGCTAAGACCGGAGTGAAAGCTAAGGACATTGGGGTTCTTGTTGTGAACTGCAGCTTGTTCAATCCTACGCCGTCGCTATCCGCCATGATCGTAAATCATTACAAGCTTAGAGGTAACATTCAGAGCTATAACCTCGGCGGGATGGGTTGCAGTGCTGGCTTGATCTCCATTGATCTTGCCAAACAGCTTCTCCAGGTAAATATACCATTAAATTTATTTTTGTGACAGCTTATAAAATACGGATTTTATTAGTGTATCTAAATACGAATGTATATTTAAATTGTGTCCATATTCGATTGATGGAACTAGTGATTAACAGAATGTGCAACTTGTAACAGGTGAATCCAAATTCATATGCACTGGTTGTGAGCATGGAGAACATAACACTCAACTGGTATTTCGGCAACAACCGATCAATGCTTGTCTCCAACTGTTTATTCCGGATGGGAGGTGCAGCCATCCTCCTTTCCAACAAGCCAGCGGATCGTAGACGCTCTAAGTATCAACTAATCCACACTGTCAGGACTCACAAGGGTGCAGATGACCGAAGCTACGGCTGCGTGTTCCAAGAAGAAGATAGTAACAAGGAAATTGGTGTTGCATTGTCCAAAGATCTGATGGCTGTTGCAGGAGAGGCTTTAAAGACTAACATCACCACCTTAGGTCCTTTAGTCCTTCCCATGTCGGAACAGCTTCTGTTCTTCGCGACATTAGTGGCTAGGAAGGTGTTTAAGATGAAGATCAAGCCGTATATTCCTGACTTCAAGCTAGCATTTGAGCATTTTTGTATTCATGCTGGTGGACGAGCTGTACTGGACGAGCTGGAGAAAAACTTGGAACTCACTGAGTGGCATATGGAGCCGTCGAGAATGACACTTTACAGGTTTGGAAACACTTCAAGTAGCTCGTTGTGGTACGAGTTGGCTTACACAGAGGCCAAGGGGAGAATCAGGAAGGGTGACCGGACGTGGCAGATTGCATTCGGATCAGGTTTTAAATGTAACAGTGCGGTGTGGAAGGCGCTTAAGACGATTAATCCAGCTAAGGAGAAGAGTCCGTGGATTGATGAGATTCATGACTTTCCAGTGAATGTGCCTAGAATTGAAGCAGTTGGAGCTCCTAAGAACTGACCATTTCCATTCAAAAATTACAGTTCACCATTTGGGTTACCACTAATTCTTTTATAGATATATTTTTCTCTGCATAGCTTGATGTTATTACAATATTGGTATATGATGATGGCTTACATTGTAAAAGGAGTTGTAGATCAAGAAATGTAATACTTGGCTAAAATGAGATTAAGTGAACCGTGTACTCAATCATTAGTGTAAAAAGAGGTTCAAAGTTGCAAGGCTGGCTGCTGGAAGCCTTGATGACATTCAAGTCAAGCCAACCATATATACGAGCTGTCCACTGTCCAGCCTACTTTATTCACCAATGCGATCGACAGAAGTGTCCCTATACTCTCACACATGCATTGAATTACACATGTTAAATTAATAAGTTAAGAGCTATGACAACTAAGATCCAAACATTATCAAGTTTAAGGAGTCAGAGTACAACTGCATGCAGGTCTCTCTGCACACCCCCTTAAAATTGATGTGAGGCCGAAAAACATAAGCCCATATTGTATGTTATAAGATGGGCTTGATTGGCGGAAAGTGGCTGCCATAAGAGTGACATGTGGCAGCTAACACATGACAAAAGTACTGCAGTGTAATGATTCTGAAACAGTTTTTCTATTTTAAGTGAAAGAGGAGACAAACACTTTGTTTAATTAATTAGTAGAAAATAGATTTTCGAGTTTAAATTATTTTTAGCATGAGATTCGAATTTGATGCGTAACGGAGTATTTTTAATGCAATTTTATAAATGGGAATAATAGGGGATAGAGTAGTTACTAAAGTAGGGTAGGGACTAGGACACTAGGTAGCTTTGGCCGGCAGTTGGGGTATGTTCCCTAAAGTCAGTGCCCTTCAGCTTTATACAACAGCTACTAATATTCAAATAAATATTGTTCCACTAATTATCACTACTTACCGTTCAGCCCTACATTTTCAAAACTTACAAAATCATCTTTTTCAAATTACAGTATTATTTGAACATAGTACTCATAATTTTCACGGTGCCTCGGCGAAGCACGGCGCTAATCTACCGCAAAGCTGTCTAGTCGATATGGCGACAGTCTAGACAATACATGGCGTTACGGCGTAATAGTACTATGAAGTAGTAGATTTTATCATCAAAGGTAGGTTGAATGTTGCTTTCGTATCTATGTAAGTGAAAAGTAGTTCACCATACCATCTACATTGATATCATGAACAAGCTTCCAAAGCTCATCACAAAATTAAAAAGTAAATACAACGAAAATCTTATTATTTTCATTCTCAATGTTTAACAATTTTAATGATTAATGAATTCGTCGTAAAACTACAATATTTTAGTATCGATTATTCAATCCCATTTAATTGAGTAAATTGCATACACTTTGCACCAATGTATTCTCATTCAAACAAAATATGAAGGCCATTTTGTGGGCAAATGTGTATGGATGTGTAACTTGAACTTCTGATGCGTTAATTTCATTCCAAGTTTCCAACTGTACTCAAAAGTGGAAAATTCTACACATGGTAGACATTTTTGTACGGAAAAGAAACAAGAAGGACTCATTCACAAATACAAAAACTTCAAGGCTTCCCTTTGAGAAGCGAAGCCAATCCAGTAACAGCTTTTCCACCCTTCTTCACACTCTTCACCTTCACCGCCGGCGGCATCCACTCCACCACCTCCACCTCAACTACCTTATCGTCCGGCATTCCCACCTCAACCCTCAAAACTGATCTAACGTGAGGAGCGAGCCATTTGGACTTCATATACTCAGCTTTTCGCCATGGCGGAAATGACATACCTCTTTGCTTTAAACTCTGCCTCGCTGCATCCGACATTATATTAACAATCCGTTGTAACCTATCCGCTGTTCCAACATAGAAAAACGGCAGCGCTTGCAACAATGCTTTATAGCTGCCAGTCGGCCGTGCTATCTGAAACTCCGATCGAAAATCGATATCAATCAAAAACCTCCCTTCTTCCATAATCACATCAATGTATTCATACTCCCCTGCATATTCACAAATCCTAAATCATCAAAATCCATTTAAAATAATTCACATCATAAATTTAAATTTCGTCACGCTGATCACAATAGTACACATGAATCAATTGTTCCGAAGTACAATATACTTCAAGAATTCCTTCAAGCAGATATTTGAATTTTTGCAACTTTCAACAACGTTAAATCTGTTAAATCTGTGCGTCGATTGTTAAGATATTTTTGTTAAAATCAAAAGAGTGCAAATAAGTACCTGCGGGATGAGAAGGGGACTTGTCCCAACGAGACTTGCATACAGAAGCATCATAGCCTAAAGAAACGAGACATTCCGCGACAATGCGTTGCATTTCTTTGTCTTTCCGTTTATGAAGCTTGTTCTTTTCGAATATCTTTGTAATTTCCGCTAGTAGATTTCTTTCAAACACGCTAGAGCACGGAACCAAGCTCTGCAAATCCTAATAAGATCCCGAAATTGAGAAATTTAGACCACTAAATGACATTCTAATAATAATATTTGAGATTATTGAACTACTAAAAAGGGAGTAATACCTTTAATAAATCGATGGATTGATGACATGGGATGTCGACATCATTACCACAATCGGTGGTGGTGCTATTATTGTCGCCTTTGAAGCAGTTGCAGCGGCTCCGACCGCATTTAGATGAATTGGATAGTTGATTGTTGTTCTCTTCTATGAAATTCTGCACCATTTTCGCCAAGCAGAGTGAGCTGGGCTCCACCTCAGCTGCTGCCCCAACATCTGTAATCTTCAACACTCTATGGAACTGCCGATCAAACAACCTCTTCAGCCTCGATTTCGCCACCACCTTACCATTACTACTCGTCTCAACACTTCGGATCTCATCATCTCCGAAATCCAATGGCTGGATCTTCATATCTCTGGCTCTGCCTCAACCTCGTACTCTGTCGATCCCAGCTGATGATGATGATAGCTAGCTTCTTTTATTTACTACTTACTTCTCTTGAAAGCCGTGTCAGTTCGAAACGGACAGACACAAAACCCACTTCGTATGCAATGTTCTGGAAACGGTTGATCGCATAGAAATTCAATATTCGGACTGCTCTACTTTTACAACATAAACACGCATACAAAGCATGATTAAATTAACTAAACACTGAAACTATGTCTGAAAAAAACAGAGCAGTTAATAAATGTCCGGTGCAGATCCCCAGAGGCAGATAACACCCATTCAGAACCTAAACCCAAATCTATATTAACTTAATCGATCGGCAAGTTGCTGGATCTGGAAATGGAAGATGGGTTTTATAACGTGGGGTGGTTTGTTGTGTAAAAAGGTTGAATCTTTACTCGACGAGGATGTTGGATTTATGGGAGTTGTAAGTGAGTTTAGAGTTGCGTATGGAGAGGTTTAGAGTGGTTGAAGAGATCATTAACATGATGAAGGAAGTGGAATGGGGAAGATTGGATTGTTTATAGTGAATTAGAGGAAGATGAGGAGCTGAGTTGGAGCTTGCGTAGCAGACAGGTAGGATCCGACGTGGCGTATTACCCTGATTCGTAATTGGCGAATTTACTAAAATATGTAAATTATACTGTAATAAAATTATATATTTTATACTGTAAATCTATTCTATATTTTAAATGCAAAGGGTTGAATTAGCAGTTATTTTTGTGAAGCCATATTTTTAATTCCGAGAATACCCCTCCTTTTACTTATATTTACTTAACATTCTTATACATCTATTATACTCTAAATTATATATTTTTTGTTTCTTTAATTAAAATATACAATATGATTTATTTTACATCATGAATGTATGCACAGAAAAAATCTGTGCAAGAAAGTACTAGTTGATTGTAAATTTTTGTAGTTTGATTTGTTGAAATGTAAACCTTATAGTTTGAAAATAATAAAAATACGCAGTTTTTTAAATAAAATATTTTCTACATCATATAATGACTGGACACACCAAATTAATTAGATGATCAAAACTAAATTATCTAATTATGTTGGGCATGGTGTAAATAAATCCATGCGTTGTTTATGGTGGTTGTTGATGGTTAAGTTTGAATATTGAAATTATGTTTTATAAAGTGGTGCAAAGTGATGTTGATGTTAAAATTGATGAATACTTGAGCATAATTACTTCTTCTGTTTGTTGATTTCCTGTGGAAAATGAGATTAAATTTTAGTACGTGTTAACAATGAGTAAATAAAAAAATCTAATCGAAGATGAAAATATAATCAAATATAATTATGATTTATGATACTCCCATGTATTGAAGCTCATCTGACTTAATTATTGAGTTCGTTAGGTATTATCCTCCAAGATACATGGATTTGGATTCGGTGCATTGCATTTATTTGTTGCGAGGATCAAAACGATGTCACTTTTACGTTATTTTCTATAATCCTACGTAGTTTGGATTAATCTTTTATTAAAATTATGAAGTTTTGGATTGATGCAATTTACCGTTGTGGCAATGAATCTGAATCCGAGATACAAATTATTATAAAGAGTCAATTATCCTAAAATAATCACCGCTGTTAAGCAGTAATTTTTGCCCAAAATTACATGTAATATAATTCAGCATTGCCTAACACCATCTTTATAATTGTTTCGTTACCCAAAAGCAACCCTAGATATAAAAATAGAACAGTGTTACGTTTGCGTCTCATTTAAACTTTTGGCCGTAACATACAGATCATTTAAATAGATATTAAATTTCTTCTTAAAATATTTTATTATTATTATTATCATCATGAGTGAAGTCTTTATTGCACCCGTGTGAAATAATTATAAATATATTCGTGCGTGTACAAAGTCCAAATTGTCAAGGTTTGTACCGATCATATTACGTTATATTCACAACCACCTACCTTACAAAACGTATTACAATCCGCAAATCTCATCGGCAATTTTATACTTTTTTCCAGATCGAAGAGCATCGGATCAAACAAAAGCATTACCGCTCGTAATTACTACAGCTAACTACGACATTTTTTATGAAAATGTCTTAATGTAACACCTTTTTCAAGCATTCACACGATGACTTGAGATAAGGTTTTTTGTCATATTATGTGAAATAGTCTCAAGTGGATCAGATATTCATAGGCAGGTAGTTATTTATAGTTGGAGCCAATCAGAAATATCCAAATCAATAGGAGACCACACATTTCTGCAACTAGTTAATATCTAAAATAAGCTCACTATTATTAGCAGCTAACGTCATCGCCAATTTGTCCGGTTGCATTCAGAAATCACTACTGGTTGGCCTACCCTAAAACATGTGGAATAAAATTCTATATAACACTTTCAACCATAAATATCAAGTTGCATATATTATCATGTTGATTTCTCTCTTCATTTAAGTTTAAACAATTGACTCCTTATAAAATTAATATGAATGTTAATGTAATCTTTATATTTAGCAAAATCAACGATTGTGATTATGTTCCTCCGTATATAATAAAGCCTTGTCTTCTTATATGTGACCAATGAAGTGCCACTTCTAATCTTAATCAGTTCCAACCAAGTTGATTATATAAAAAGAAAAATATAATATTGTCGTTTAATTTTAATCTTATTTTACGTTTTTTTGGTTTTCGACAAACATCTTATCTATAAATAATCTCTAGGGTTAGTGATACTGAGATACACACGCACACGCATGTGAACGAGTTAGAATGCATATTATATTCACTCATAATATAATCCATTTGGTGAGAAACAAGACTTAGTAAAATCATTAATTGTGGCAGCGGCGGATCCAGCGCCTCCAAATAGGGGGCAGAAAATAAATTAGACATATAATGAAAATGGGATGGCAGGGTTCGAACCCAAGTTTACCAGGGTAAAAACTGGGTTTAGAACCACTGAGCCATAAGATTTAGCTGTTTTAAATTTAAAACTATATGTAATATCTTCAATTTCTCGGGATTAGGGGGGCAAGGGACCCTGCCAGCCCTCTTGGATCCGCCCCTGATTGTGGCCTCTGGCAATTCTTCGAGCTTTTAATCTTATCTATACTATATATAAAGCAAGAAGGGGTGAATTGACGGTTTTTTTTGAAGCCATAATTCTCCTTCCCAAATTGCCCTTGCTCCTTTTCATATTTACATATTAGATATGTTGATTACACATTTACTAAAAACTATATTTTAGGAATTTATAAATATATGTGCACAAAAATACTAGTATAATTAAGTTGGTTAAGCACAAGGAGTATCGGACTAGCGGTCAGCCACTCGGTAGAACATATAAGTAAAAAATTCTTGAGTTAATATTTTAGATTTTTAGTATGCCACAAACTCTTTTTATAATGGTAGCCTTACAATGACGTAAGTTTAAAAAAATTCTGATTGTTTCAGATGTTAATCCTGATGAGAAAATGCTAGTATGTCCACGCTGATTGATTAAATGCATTGTTCGGATCAACCTATTCATACTCAATCAACAATGTCTATAGGGTACTGTTGACGCAAATTGTGTATGTGATAATTGGTTTAAATAAAACCTAAATAATTAAGACTTTAGTTTGATTCTTAAATAATGAAGTATTGATGGGATACAAATTGCTTGACCAGGTTTCGTTTGATTCTTAAACAGCTATTATCTCTTTTTCACTCAACTCAAATCATATGAAACACTAATTAACTTTAGTTTTACTCTTTGTTCTCAATGTAATTTGATTAGATCGTGGTCTATTACAACTTCATCCTAATTGAAGGGTGATTCAGTTCAAAAAGTCGTGTGATCAAGGGTTTATTTAGATGAGGACAATGTTTAAAAGCACAACAAATCTAATGTTGCAATTAAATAACATCGTTCTAACACTCACAACTAACTGCAAAGCAGCAAACATTTCCCTTACATTTTAATAAGCTAGCACTATGATCTGAACAAACAACAAACTACGACAAAGGGTGTTGCACTTGAAATTCAAGGTAAAAAGTATGCACCGTGAATCCAAATATGATGATCGATGACTAAATGGAAGATGTGGACATGAACTAAATGGGGAAGAAATTATTAGTGAGAGATGATGCAAAAGACAGATATGAATGTACAAATGGATAGATGATGGTGTGTTTTGTCTTGGAGCATCATACACTCAAACCCTACTCTGTTTATATTCTCTAACGTGCTCTCTTGTATAGTAATAGACCTCTCAATGATTAAATAAACTTCCTCAGTGATACTCCCTCCGTTCCGCTTTGTTTGTCCAAAAGCACAAAATGTACGGTAATTAAGGTAGAAAGAAGGTATAAAATGTGTGGTTGAGAATAAATGATTAATAAGTAAATGAGTAAAAAATAGAATGTGTGGTTGAGAATAAAGGAAAGTGGACAAACTTAAGGGGACACCCAAAATGGAAAGTGGATAAACATTATGGGACAGAGGGAGTATAAATTAGCTACTGTTCCTATACATAAGGGAATATCTCCAATCAGTTATGTGAAGGTGTTGACAGAAGATGATGGATGTGTCGTGTACTCAATGTGTAGGGTTTTGAAAGAAGCTTTTGGACGTTGTAATAGATAGATAAGAAATGATGATTGAAGTTTTTTAACTTCATATTGCTAGCCACCATTTTTAACGGTACGATTTAGTGTGTAACGAAAGTGGGCCTGGAATATGGAAAAACAACTTCATTTGGGCCACCGTAAAAAATTATTTAACAATTGGGCCCATTGAGTGAGCGGACCTAAGAGACGTGCACGGTCTACCAAAAAATAAACGACGTTGTCATGAAATTGACCTAAAAGCTCTGTTAAACTTCTTAGCTTGGGACAGTTACATTTAGAGGTTCAGCTGACTCCATTTTTACAACACTTGCTATGCACTCAGGTATTTCTTTCACCCAGACGAGGCAGTCTTCTATTTCCTTTGCGTATTCAGCAAGACCACTTGCAGCTTTATTTGCACTGGGTGCAATTCTAGAGTTATGCAATGAGCCGAACTTTTGGCCCACAAGTTCATCATATGCGCGTAATACTTGCTGGTACACAGAATATTCAACACCGTCATTACAGCAACTCTCCCATATAATTTTTCTAAACCCTGCTTTCAGGGCCAAAAGAAGACCTTCCACAGATGCCAACTCATGTGCGAGCAATTCTGAATCGTAACCTTTTAATTTTTTGCATCCTGCTAAGAGAAGTTCCCCGCGCGAATTACGAATTATCACTCCAATACCTATTATCTTCTTTATGGGGCAAACAACTCCTTGTGTGTTGATTTTGAACACGTCAGGGCATGGAGGCGGTTGCCATGGTTTTAACTGTGGATCAATTGTTTTGTCTTTTGTTTCTGTTGGTGAGCTATCCTTGGCCAGTGCATTCAGCTGCTGGATATTTGAGGTCAGAGTTACGTATATACCAATGTAGTTAGCTAGACAAGAAACAGTAAGGCGCCTAACTTTCTTCGTACCTGTTGTTCCGCCACTTTAGGCGTGCAATCACTAAAGAGGGCATCAAGTCCTGCTCGACCTCTACGACTAACATAAACTTCGTCTGAGGACGGTAAACAAAAGGTATATAAGTATATATTTTGATAATGTTCGACCAAACATGTTAATTTACGCTACACACAAATTATGGTGGATTCAAAAACAAGTTGAAATGTCACGTGAGGTTGATTTAGATACAGTGTTTAGTAAGAAACAGAAAGCACAATAATCTTAGTACGTTTTACTCGATACAAATAATAAATTCCTACATCAAGAATGGCTTATTCTCCAAGTCCCGAATTATTTTTTAAGCAGGTTGGAAAGAATTCCGAAGCAGAATATCAAGAATACCTTTAGGAAAAGGTGCGCCCCCTCCGGCACAGGCTTTTACTATAAGTTTCATATCATCACTAATGACCAGTGACCAATCAGCGTCAAGACCCCAAAACAGTCGAGTACCTGCAGGCTTCCCCTGAACAAAAACAACAGCCCATAGCAGTAAGTACTCACAAGTTAACAAAACATGAAGTAAGACTCGTCTTCTACTTACATTTGTCAAAAAAAGTAACTTTGTCAAATCGTCATAGAAAAAGAACGAAAAGTCTCCATACAAGTTCACAATAATGTGATTAGGCGTCTGATACTTTTCCTTCTGCAAAATCTTAATCGCTTGATATATAACACTGACTTCGTTATCATATTCCGAATTCAGTGAGTACTTTTCCGCTAAATAATCAAGATCATCTCCTAAACGGCCTTGAAAAATGCAGAAAGAATCCAACTCCTGGCGAAATTGATAACTAACAAAACCACATTCATATCACAAAAATTAATCAGCAAGTTAGTTTACCGAACCTTTCAATTTTAGCATCATTTTCACAAGAATCGATGACCAAGAACTAAAGAAAAGATTAAAATATGATAAGATCTTGAAATCAAAATCAATTAATCTATACCCAAACTCGTAAATGAACAAATAATGAATAGAAACAGAGGGGTCAACCCGAGCTGTTCCCCAGGCGGTATGTGGGAGTACGCGAACACAGCGGAATCCCCAAATTGGGTGACGTCAGAATGAGGGTAAAGTTGACGAAAGTAATTGAGAAGGAATCCATTTTGAAGGGCGGAGACTGATTCGGTATGTGGGTGTTTTAGTGTATCTGGACGTGCAGCTATTGATTTGGAGAAAATCGCAAGCATTTCGAGAAAAGGGGTTTCGGCGTATAACTAGTAAATGCATAGAAGTGGAGTGACGACTATGTTGCACGGGTACGGGATACGGATACGGATACGGATACGGATACGGATACGGATACGGATACGGATACGGATACGGATACGGATACATACAGGGGTACGGTACGATATGTCACGGGTACGTTTATAAATATACATATATTTGAATTACAAATTATAGTTATAAAATAAAAATATATTAATTCGTACAAAATAAGGGATGCGGCTTTGATATGAGCTAGATATAATGTATTATGAGATATTACTTTAGTTAACGTATGACGTATATTAGTCATATTTGTTATTTTAGGAGTATATACTTAATAACTCTATTTATTAAATCATGGATATAATAAATAATATACATATAAAGTCAAGATACGTTTTTAACCATGGATACGTAAAATTCAAGTATAATACGAGTATGAGTATCGGATACGGATACGGTACGAATACGTGAGAAAAATTAAAAGATACGGAAAATTTAGCTTGAGAACTCTAAAATGCTGCAAGCTGCATGCGGAAATTAAAAGATACGGAAAATTTTATATTGTACTGTAGAATGACAAGTTGATTGATATGTTTTTAAAAAAATTATTTCTACATCGCGTAAGGAATGGACAGATTTCAGACTTGAAGTAAAAATACACAGAAAAGTGATTGGATGACTGACTGTTAAGCTACTACTCGTTGTACAATTAATAGTTAAATGATGATTATTAAGTATATACTCCCTCCGTCCCAATTTGAGTGACCCATTTGAGAACTTTCACGGTTTTTAAGAAAATTGAAAAATGTGAGATAAAAAGTAAGAAAGAGAATGAGTGGGATAAAAAGTATGAAAGAGAGTGTAAATGTATAGGTAAAAAAGTTTCTATTTTAGGAAATGGGAAGATCATTTTGGGACATCCAAAAAAGAAATGGGACACTCATAATGGGACGGAGGGAGTATAATTTTTGAACTAAGAAGTATTGTTTGTAAGTCAAATTTTGGATCAAATTTGAAATTTGTTCAATACGTTCATCAGAATCTTCTTAAAATTTTGCCATAAATTTTATCTAAGAATATTCTGATCAGTTAATAATTTATCTAAATATCCTTAAATATACAAAATTCCAACTCAGCGAACGTGGGCATGAGAGACTCTGTTATTGGCCTGCAATAATTTTTAAGCAACGATCAATACGGCAGAAGTAGTAGACACGGAACAAATGCTGAACATCCTTGACGGAGAAACAAACACCAAGCTAGAAGAACCTAGAACAATCTCGGCCGCACAACGACCTTCTAGTCTTTTCTGGCTCCTTTCATAGCCACGTTGTCCCTACAATCCCCACAAGCTGAAAACCCATTCACCCAGGCCCCTTAAAATCTTCGAAAACCTTCAACGTGGAACTCAACCATCCACAACCCCACACCCCTCATTCATCTCTATAAATACCACTCCCCTCCCACTTCATTAAACACACAATAACTCAAATATTCAAATTCCGAAAGCTACTTACTAAGTACTTACTTCCAATCTTCTTAAAAATGGCCACTTCAGCTACAATGCAATCCTTCTCCTCCTCCCCAGCTGCACACTTCTCCAGTAGAACCTCACCAATTAGCCTTGCCAGAGCCGCACCTCGTCGATTGTCAGTCAAGTGCGCCATCGAGGTAATGCCTGATCCTATGATGTTTGATTTACACAATTGAATGATTTGAGCTCAACTGAGTAACACAAATTAATTGATGTTTTTGTCGCAGGACGGACGAAAGGAAACATCGACTCCGACCACATCAAACCTACCCTCAAACTCATCTGTCCAACCCACAATGCGTCCTTCTGCACCCAAAGTCAGCACAAAATTCACAGACATATTAGCCTTCGGCGGACCAGCACCCGAACGGATCAACGGGCGTCTAGCCATGTTGGGTTTTGTGTCAGCAATGGCAGTCGAGGTGGCTAGTGGACAAGATGTGTTCTCCCAAATTTCCAACGGTGGAGTGCAGCTGTTTGTCGCCTCGAGTGTTGTTCTGTCCATTGCTTCGTTGATTCCTTTGCTTAAGGGTGTTAGTGTTCAGTCGAAGAGTGATGGGTTGATGACTTCAGATGCTGAGTTGTGGAATGGGAGGTTTGCAATGTTGGGATTGGTAGCTTTGGCGTTCACTGAGTATGTCAAGGGAGGGGCACTTGTGTAATTTAGACGTTCGTTGTCTCTCTTGTTGTGAAATTTAGAGCAATGTGATTGGGTGCTCGACTGTATTAATGGATGGAAGCAAGCAAATGAAATTGGAAAATTAACGTTTTTAGTTTGAATTATTATTGTGGTAATTAGTTTGGGCCTGCTTAGCAGATATGAAATGGGCTCATTGTCGGGCTGGGCCTATGTCGTCCATTGATTTAAATGTTATAGTTATCGGAGGATGCTCTGGTTCAAACTTCCAACTCGTCAAGCCCAATAAGGCTTAAACCGAAAGACATAAAGAATGAATGTAGATAGGCTGTTTGTAATTTGCATTTATTTGTTCTAGCGAACGTTTTCAATTCTCAATACCGCACAACTGCATAAACGCTTTATTTGGATATCTACGGGGATTATGATTGACAAATTATTGTTTATTTATTTAATGCTTAAAAATAAATTCAATGCAAAAGAATTGTGAGAACATCATGCGTTGTACAACATCTTGGTCAAAACCCTAAAAACATGGAACCAGATGATGGTTTGGGGCATACGAAAATGGACTGCTAGTTTCCACTTGGTCACAAAATTCAATAATTTTTATATTCACTCGTTGTTCAAAATAAATTATATTAGAAAAAGGAGCTAGATGAAGATCGAATCACAATACTCATTTAAGTTGCCGCAATAGATGCTAGGGTTTGACAATTATTTGTGGCAAATTTCAGCCAATCAGAAGCTTTATTTACTGTTGGAATATTCGTGCACTGTTAATCTCAGCCCATGGTTTAGAAACAGTGCAGTGGAAAGGTTACAATTTTCATTTGTGTATGGAGTAGCATCTTTGTAGCATTCTTAACATAATACACATAATATCTGGAAAAGGTAAATTCCATAATTTTAATAAATCATTTTGTTAGCAAGTTGATGGGAAAATAGTGCAAGTAATAATCAAACTTATTATCTATACACAAGGACATTGTTCACAATAAATATAGACCAGATATTTAATGTGTCTAAGAGAACAAATATAATCATGTTGATAAAAAGTGGAACAGACTGAGAATGGCCTATGCAAATTGTGCACAATAATTTATGGCCTGTGTGGAAAGGCTGGCTCCAACCTGAGCAACTTGCATGAACTTATCTTATATCTTCCAGTCGAACACTTTGAAAAAAATACTACATATAGGAATGATAATAACTTCAATGAAAGAAGCATAATGGTTCTTTTTAGAGATTTATTTGAGATTTGAGAACTCGAGCATACCATGAAAGAGACTTGAGAAGCCTAGTGGATGAGGATGATGTTCTTCAGTGGTCACCAGTGACTAGAACCCGGCTCACCGAATTGATCAAACGGATTTTTCTCATCATCTTGATCCTGAGTATCTCCCTCAGCACCCAAGAAGCTCATACCATCCTCACCTGTGTTATCATTCAAGAACTCCTCCCAGAATACTTGATCAAGTAAACCTTCTTGCTCATCTCCAACTGTACGTTGCACCTGTTGTTCTTGGTTAGACAAGGCTGATTTCATGTTCATGTCAAGCATCATGTTAAGCTGCTGATTTGGAGTCTCAAAGTTTATATATTGGTCCTCTAATGGCTCGGGTTTGATCACCATTTGGCTCATGTCATGATGGTGATGACTGGTACTTGCTTGATCAATGTGTCTTCTTTTATTGGCTGCTTCAAGTAGATTGTTTTTCCTAAGCTCTCTTTGTTGTATTAGCTGCTGCATGAAGGTTGGATTTCTGATTGCTTTAGCCAAGAATCCCATCAGCTGTTGTTGTTTTATCTCAGTCCCTCTAAGTCTCTCCTCCATTGTCTGAAGATATGTTTTGTTACTTTGTTGCTGCTGTCTGATCTTAACAAGCTCCATCATTAGCATCTGCTTGTCACGTTTCAGTCGATCTATTTCCTTGTCCAATGATCCGAACAGTCCAACTTCTACGCATGAGTCAATAGTATGCTGAGACAAAGGAAATGGTGTTTGAGAGGTTCCTGATGTTCTCCTCCTCCTAATAGTGCCCAAAAGATGCTTTTGGCCTCTCAAAAATCCTTCATTTGCAAACTCCCATCGGTCTGGATCAACTTTCCTAAAGCCCTAAAAATCCATTCATATACAGTACTAAAAATCCCAAGAATGTGGAGAGAGTATAACAAACTACACAAGTTGAGATACGCTAACACTTTTATTTAAATGGAATCTTATGTAAAACCCTAGCTAGCAAGAGTGATTACAAATTGCAAGTAGTAAAATTTGATAAAGTGTTACTCCCTCCGTCTCATTATGAGTGTCTCATTTCCTTTTTGGATGTCCCAAAATGATCTTCCCATTTCC
The DNA here is from genome assembly GCA_006409495.1 of Sedum album. NCBI lineage: Eukaryota > Viridiplantae > Streptophyta > Magnoliopsida > Saxifragales > Crassulaceae > Sedum > Sedum album. The sequence goes on from QZGG01000118.1 coordinate 79,824, forward strand.
TAAAAACGAAACTTTTTTACCTATACATTTACACTCTCTTTCATACTTTTTATCCCACTCATTCTCTTTCTTACTTTTTATCTCACATTTTTCAATTTTCTTAAAAACCGTGAAAGTTTCCAAATGAGTCACTCAAATTGGGACGGAGGAAGTATATGGGAGCTCTCAAAGAAAATCAATATGTCCACATTTAGACAGACGCCAATGAGCAAGTGGGCATTAAGTGACGACAGATTCAATCTGTCATACCAAAAGGGAAAGTTTTTTTCTAAGAAAAATAATTTAAAATTTTGTTAGGTTCAATGGACATAAGATGAGAGAAAGCTAAATCAAAGGAGCCAAATCTAAAGAGAAACCCCGGCCCACATGGGGACTGCAATCTGCAACTTGTGCAACTTGCAGTTGGTCGACTATCTCAAAACAACAATAGTCAGAAACAAAAAAACACACATCACACAAAAAATTACAACAAAAGCACAGCATAAAATACTGATTAATGCCGGTCACTTACATAGGTATTGAGCTGCCTGACAAAGCTTGAAAAATTGTTGTGCTTAAAGAATCTGGGGAGTAAGGTTGTGGCAAAGGCTTGTGGATCCCAAACCACAAAGCTATTGTTCCCTGAGCTCCATGAGATGATGTGGTTTGTGGATTGATTATCAACAATATCATATGTCTTGGTGAGGAAAGGCGGAGGACCTGTTTGGTGCAATCCCTCTAAAGGAATTGGTACTTGTGACGATGACTTCTTGCTACCACTGCTTCCTCCAGGATCTGATGATGAACCACCCTCTCCATGGTTGCTATTCATGGCTTGCCAAACTTGAGAGTTGAGAATAAGAAGAATCAAGAATATCAATAATAACAATACTATTGAAGACACAAACCCTAGATCTTTGTGATGTAACGATAGATCAGTGTGGAACTCAATGGTGGTGAGATAGGGAGATGTGAAACAGCATTTTTTGATGATATGAAAGAAAATGAAATTGATAGGAAATGAAAGAGTCCCTCGAGAAAGAACTCTACTGAGAAAGTAAGTAAATACTTACATTATTTAATGTGTTATTTTTAATGGAGTGCGTTATTTATTTATGGGAAATTCAATATCACGTTTGTCTGTTGTTTATTTTATCGTCTATCTTTTATTAGGAAAATTGAACAGGTGTCGGGATGTATCGTTAGATAGGGCACAAAACAATGCATAAAAAAACCATGACATTGAACTTTTTGACACCCTTTTGGTTAATTTTGGTACATTAATTAGACATCTCTAATTAAACATGTTTACAAAACAAATATTCACCAAATGTTACAATCTAATATTACCACATCAGATCATCCCAACCCACACGTTCAATATCTGGTGGAAGGAACTGGAGTATATATAATTTGTTTACAAAATATCTAGCTAGGCAGAGATAATTAGTAAAAGATATAATACCGAATTTTAATAAGTGATTAGAGATTTTTGCAATGAAAAAAGAGTGAGAGTTCTGTCATCAAACAAAAGTGTCTACACACTTCTGTGGGGGCAGCTATGACCTTTACGTTAATAATAAAATATTCACACAAATAAAAAATATGGTTTCAATTATAATATGGAGACAACTACTTTCTTTGGAAGCGGATGGGTGGAAAATGGCTACGTGGAAGCTTTTTATTCGCTTGTTTATTATTATATGCCGAATATATTAATTACCCAATTATGTCGTCACACTAAAAGGCAACAATCTTAGCTTTAGAAAAACAATGCACCATTGAAAACTTTATGAATATCAACAGCATGATTTTAGCGTAAATCTGTATATTTATTTTATATGAATACTTTATAATACTAATTATCTTAGCTGTTTAAGATTAATTTAATCTTTGCATCATCTTTAAGCAGTTATGATCATTACAACTCATTTAGATTGTTGGAGAAACATGAGCACTGTCTATTGTCTTAGTGTCTAACTCCCGTTTGTGGTCAGAAAATGGAGACACTCGTCTGTGTATGTTTCAAGGTAACGGAGCAGTGGAGTTGTGCAATTTTCTTTACATGGTCCAATTAGAATTTACAGATTTGGAATGAAGAGACAGAACGGAGATTGTACATGGATGTAAGCATTGATTTAAGAATTGAGAGATACATCAATTATGAATGGATGACCAAGGCTTAGTTAAAGAATTGTCAAACATAGCTATAATGATTCAATGAGGTTGACAACGGAAGGAATAAGTAGTACTGAGAAGAGATGGACATAAAATAAACATATAGGCAATTTGTTTGTCAACAAGGTTTCTGTTTAGGATCACAGAGTCACGTACTTGATTAACTGGCATTTGAGATAAGTAGTAGATAATTCAAACTCTGGTTATACGTGAGACGTAACGGTATTCGTAAAGATATAGCATTATCATATCATATATAATCATAAACAGATTAGTTCTGAATAATTTACTCCTATATAGAACACAAGTTTACTGATAACCTGATAAATCAGGCTCCAATTGCAAAACAATCATGAAACCTGATAACTTGAAGTTTCTTGTGTTCTCTAATGGCAAAAAGGGACACCAGCGGATTGAGGGGCTAATTTGACTAAAAACAGGGCCAAATATTTTGCAAATCAAACAAAACTTGATAATGGTAATTTAACTCAAAAATGAGGAAATATAACTTATTTAGAATATGAGAATCATAATCTAAGAGCATACAATGAAAGACCTGAATCTACGCTCCAATAAGCTCAGCGGGAGCATCAGCAACTGTTTCTTCCAGTGGCCTGTCTACCTTCATACCAACATCTTCTGAATAATCGCCATGAACCTACAAGGATTTCAAATGGAAAAATAGATATTAGAAAGCACATCCATTCAGCACAAATAGCAGTGATAACAGATAACACAGCAAATAGAACACATAACACGGTCCTGACAACCAAAGTTTATGGAAGTGATAAATGGTGGTTACTAATATACCTCCATCAGTTTCCCAAGGTCAAATTTTGGTGCCTTCAAGATTTTGACCTTGCGAATGTACACATTTTGTAGAGGGTAGATGCTGGAAGTTGCCTTTTCAATTTCTTTTCCAATACTCTCGGGAATAAACTTCTTTACTAACTCTTTCAAATCACAAGATGTTGCCTGGTTGACCATTATCTCCATCATCTTCCGGCGAATCTGGAATAAAAGAGTACTTGATCAAATACATATACTGATAATATAAGCAAGCCAGCATTTGATCCTAAACTACAAGAAATGAGCCGTTTATACATGAAATAAACTCTCATCTTAATGAAAAAATCACTGATTATATCTATGATGAACAATAAGCATCTACACTTAAAAAAGTATTCACGAAACCTCTCAATTAATACAAAAGCAATTGCCAGGCATGATAATATTAATTACCACAAAGGAAAAAACTAAGAGTGCATTTATCATGGAAATGAAAAAAGATACCTGCTTGATCTGGCTGGATTGTGCATAGCAAGTTCTCTTGACTTGATTATGACGCTTCTTGGTGAAGCCAATGCAAAACAGTCTCAAAGTGTAGTTATCAGTGGTTTTCACATCAACATGAGCCTCAATCAAGGTCTGCCATTTGCGTACAAGAGACCTCAGCTTGTCTGTAGTAAAGTCCATTCCCTGAATGCGTACAAATTAAATCACGCCAGTTAGCATAAAATCTGACTATAGCAGATAAATGCTATGAGTATGAAAAAATGTTAATTACTTCTTACCCAAAAGTTTGTCAATATATTCCTTCCCTGAACATCTTCAGCTCTCAAGCGGATCTTTCTGAAGGAGTGATCCTCATCACCCTGAAGATCAGCCAGTGACACCTCAAACACTCTGTGTTTCAGACCCTCAGAAGCAATCTGTAAAGGAATACAAAAAAAAATGAATCAGTACATCAATCAAGCACAAAAAATGTTATCAAGTACTCTAAACGGAAACTGCTGAGATTCTTAACCATCAACATCGATAATAAAGATATCATAATAAATAAACTCTACTCATTGTGCAGTGCTTAAAACAAATGTAGTAAGTCCTAACCTTGGTTCCCTGAGTACGAGACACAAGCGTCTTGCCAACTTGCTTAGTGTTAAAAAGTGACGGAGCCTTGATATCATACCAATCCTTCTTGGCGAATGGATCAGCTCTACATACATGAACAAAACATCACATCAGCATTTTACAAAAAAATTAACACAACCAATTCCTCAGAAACTCAAAACCACAAACAAAACTGATTCAAAATAACTCACGCCTTCTTCTTCCCTCCTTTCTTCCCTTTCGATATCCGCTTATTCTTCCTGAACACACAGATCAAATGCAATTCACTACACAATTTGACACAGCTGATATTACAAATCAAGTTCATATTCAGATTCAGATATTGACCGTACCCGACAGCCATATTCAGACGATGTCGATTGACTGGAGATGATCAGGATGATGACGTGTGCAGGGAGTTGCAGCGTCGTCGTCTTTTCGATGAAACCCTAATTTCATAACTAGTTTATATACCTTACCTGAACAGTGAAAGGATGTTTTCGGGTAACTAATTTGCCGCCTTTATAAGGCCCATATTTAAGCCCAACTTCAGTTTGGTATTTCCTCGTAATTTCCCTTATTGGAAAAAACCGAACCACATGTCCGGCAAAGAAATTCAGATATCGTGCAGTCAAATTACGTCTTGTTGAAAATTATATATCAAATTAAGATATTTTTTATTGCAGATTTAAACGTTGAAAATTTACAAATTTAAATAAGACTCTCAAATATTAATTTGATTGATTCTAACTGTTGATATTGATAACCGTCAATGTTCAACAGACTAATTAATGAAATATCAACTTTAATCGAAACCGTTGAATTAATTAAATCAACAATTAGAATTACGTCTCCCTGCATTCTAATTCTTTAAATAAAATATTATATATAATTTAATATACAAATAGAAAATTCGCACGAATTTACTAGGATTACTGTTCACTGCGATTTCAATGAAGCTTCCTGGTGGTTCACTAATTTGTTTACCAGTTTGGACTGGCTGCTATTCCAACTTTAAATCAAACGCTTGCGAGATCCAAACTTCATATAATTTGGATGAATATAAAGCCTAACTGAATAGTTCATCTCCATTCAAGCATGACATCGATACCAGGAGTAGGGCTGGACGAGACAAGGCGTCGTACGACTGCCTCTCATCCACGCATCAAGAAACGCAAAGAGTCCACACTCTTTGCTTTTCATGAAACTGACACCCAGCTGGATCCAGTGACATCCCAAGCTCGGAATCGATTGTTACATAGATTGGGCTACTCTGGAGTACCAAATAATAGGTTGGTTTTATTTTCCAGAATCGAATATGTTTGTTTTTCTGGGGTTTGGACTTGTTTGTGATAGTTTTGTTCTTGAGCAGATCTGGGAAAGAGGGAGATATTGGGAAGAATTGGGACATAAGCAGAGGATTTGGGTTTGTGAAAAACATGTTCTTTGGTGGATTGTGGTGCTACCGGTCGAGAGGCCAAGAGCATATATGTGCTGTTTGTTTGGATAAATGTGATGGGGATGCTGATGTGATGATCCTAAAATGTTCGCATAAGTATCATTCCAAGTGTCTACTTCCATGGATTGAAGCTCATTCCAATTGCCCTTATTGTAGAAATCCCATTTAGGTGATCTTCTAAACCGGGAAACAGTTATTTGTAGCTTCTATGGTTACTTAGCAGTGCATGTATTGGTTGTGGATTTCTTGGACAGGAGATTATTTCTTGAGATCAGTTGGCTTAAATTTGTATTCAGTTGACGATTATTATGTGTATCTGAGTAAATCTTACATAAATTCGAGTTTTCATGACATGTCCCACTTGGTAATTAAAAAAAACTGATAGGCAACTTGTACGGTATTTGATTTGTTTGGCATTAACGAAAAATATTTAATATTAATTTAAAATGTAAAAAATAAATAATGGCCGGAGGCTTAATGGGCCAAAACCCAACGAATCGTTTCAAAAAACTACAAAATATAGCTTATCAGAATCGACTGCGGAGGACAAGCTCTACAAAAAATCAAAGATAGCGGACGGAAGAGGGACCGTTCAGTCAACAGGTCGTGGCCGTCTCCTTGCAGCATATCTCGTAAGTCTAGTTTCTCTGTTCTTTAACTTTTACATATACAAGTAGGAGCTCTTTAGGATTAGGGTTTTGTTAGTGGTGCGGACAAAGTGTTTGATAATATTCCCCCTAGATGAATTGTTGAAATTGTTTTTAACAAATTCTGGTCTTTGGTTGATTTGAAATCTTTTTTTAATTGTGATTCGGCACATTGTGTTGATTCAAAAAATTATATTAGGAATGTGGAGATTGGCAATTGTGAATTAAAATGTTACATTGTTGGAATTGTCTTCTTAGATCACATTACAAGCAAAGCTTTATGACATTATTTCAGATATTTGTATACCAAATTGTGTTGGTATACCTCCGGAGGATTCTTACGAATGGTTGACTGCTCAGTGATGAGTGTGTTTTTATTCACAAGTGTTTGCTTGCACTTGCAGTGGATGATATTTTCCACAAGTAATGCTTTGTATGTTTTGGGTTTTTTCTCATGTTATTTTAGGGGATAGGTTGATGCTTTATCGTGGGGATTAGTATTTGATCTTTGGATTGTCGAGGTGGTAAAAAATTTCTGCTTGAGGTTAAAGCAAAAATGAAAATGTGAGTTCTTTTGCACAATCATCTTATAGCTTCAAAACCACGTATTCAGTCATGAACAATATGTATCTTACATTTATCATTTTAGAATTGAAGCCTCAGCTGGACCGCTCACGAATTTTGAAGTACTGGATTTCTTACGCAAGAAGAGTGCTTCAACAATTGAAGAAGAAAAAGATTCTAAAATAAAAAATGGTGAGGCAGAGGCTGGAGAAGATAACGAATCTGATAGGATAAAACGCAGGTTAACACCATCTGAGATGAAGGTTTGTTCTGATATATGTGTTATCTATGTTGTTATATTTAGTTTGAAGGATGAGCACTATTTGTCTCTGTTGGGCTTTCAGGTTTATGATTACCTTGTTGATACGGCTGCCCGAGATCAGACCAGGGAGTGTGTCAGTGAATTTTTGCAAAGATGTAAAAAATATGAACTCGCACAGGCAGATATACTGAATTTGCTCAACCTTAGACCATCTGCGCCGTCTGCTACTGTTGAATTATACGCAGTACTAATCTACTTCTTCCTTGCCTCAATGCTTTCTTTATATAATAGATTTTCTTATTCAATAATTGGTTGCACTTTCACATTGTCAATTGCCTCTAGCTACGATTTGATTTATTTACAAGGTTCTAGGGTTTAAAAAATTGCCTAGGACATGAGTTGGTCTTATCTTCGTCGCTGATTAATGGGTATGTTGTTGATGAATATCTCCAGTAAGGGCAACAATTGAATTGTATATTACACTGCAGTGTGTATATGCTTGTGGTATTTGCATAGATAGAAAGCCTGAACCCACGTACACCACACCTATGGCTCTCATTGATACAGTTGTTTGCGTACTATAATTACTTGTATAATTGTTCAATAAATGTCTTTTAATTCACTTTTATCATTCCTCTTTGTGTTTTCAGATAGTAGAGTCCTTCGATGAGCGTTATGAAAACCAAGATGATGAAATACTACAAATGATTGATGAGGTGTTACCACCACGTCCTGCAGCTAGGAAAAATGAGGAAGAGTTAGTTCCCTTGGAAACCATCAAAGTTGGCACAGAAACTCAGCAAGACAACCCTCAACCAGAACCCATGATTGAAGGCTGAAGCACCTTAACACCTGGTCTCTGCTTTAACATCATTCATGAATCTTTTATCAACTACAACAACTAGAAAAATTATCTGTTCATTTCTTTTTCTGGTGTGGTAGTTCTCAGGTTTGGGATTTTGGAAAGTTGGTACAGGTTTAGTTGCTTTTGATTTTGTGATACTATTGGTTACAAAAAGATATATCCATTTATAAAAACTTTGATTCTTGAGAATTGAATACCTTAAATAAATATTTATTATGAAATAGACGAAAACTAAATCATAAACAGAACCATTTAGGTTTGATTGTGTGTATATTTCAATCCAATCTTTTTGGAAATAGTATCCAACTCATTAATGCAAAATGCATTCCATTTCCAAACGACAAAATGAATACCATAAAAAACATCATCTAATATAATGTATAAGCAATCTTGTACGCAAACGTTAGGTGACTTCGGTTGATTGGATAACATATCAATCAAATGAATCATTGTGAATAGCCATTTAGATAAAAAAACAAGCAACTTTCATGCAGCAAAATCAAGCAATAATCTTGATCGAAAACAAAGCCACATTCATTAGACATATGAACAAAAGTCTCCTCAAAATTTCCGAACACACCCAGACCGCACTCACCTTGCCATTTCGAACCTGGACTTGAATCCGCGTCACGAGCATTAACAACAAATACTCACATCACCTCATTTTCCGTATTTCGTAACTAATTATTATAACTCGAAGCTAAAGAATGATATGTCGACGCTAATAATTTTAAGGGTAATTTAGTCATTTTGCAAATCAACTGCATACAACACTCCTTCGATATATTTATTTTCTGAGAAAATCGCACGACACAAACATTGATTACGATTTACGTCCATACGAAATGGGCTCTGCAGGAATTGAACTATCATTATACTTCGCTAATTTCCTCCGACAATGCGGTGGCTATGCCGTGTTAGACGGCGGACTCGCGACTGAGTTGGAAAGACACGGTGCCAATCTAAACGACCCGCTTTGGAGCGCTAAATGCTTAGTCAGTTCACCGCATCTTATTCGCAGAGTTAGTGACTCTTGTTAATCTTAGTTATAATTTTGTGCACCCTGTATGCGTTTAATTGATAAAGGAAGCATCTTTAGTAGTTTCGATGTTATTGAGTTGGTAAAGTTTTGAACTTTGTTGATTTGGGAATGGATTTTGCCTGTTCTTTGTGGTGAGGTATAGATCAGTAGACAAGTTGAATAGGAAAATCAAGAGAGTTTTATGTATAATAAGTCTCCTATACATGTTTTCCGCTTTAGCGGTTTAATTCAGTTGTAAGGATGATTCCACGATCATAGTTACTTCTGTAAGAGACATCCACGATTATTTGTTTCCTTATCGGTGCTTATCACGACTTTTTAATGTATCTGATGAATAACATCAGTGCATACTTCTCTTTTCATATTAGAACAATTTCATGGTATTAAGAGCTTTAAAATTGTCATTTCAAGTCGCAAATTTGGCCATCTGAATAACAGGTACATTTGGACTACCTTAATGCTGGGGCAAATATAATCATAACCGCATCTTATCAGGTGCGTGTTGTTTCGTTTTACCCTTCGGTTTAATTTGAACTTTATCATTATGGGATCCAACTTATTTAAAGTAATCTTATGTTCTGGAAATTTGGCAGGCCACTATCCAAGGATTCGAAGCCAAAGGTTTTTCAAAAACAGAAGGTGAAAACTTACTTAAGCGAAGTGTTGAAATTGCTTTAGAAGCTAGGAATATATACTATGAAAGGGGTACTAAAGGAATCTCCGATGTTATGGGAAATGGAGGCACTTCAGCGCAACCAGTCTTAGTTGCTGCTTCAGTAGGCAGCTTCGGTGCTTATTTAGCTGATGGCTCCGAGTACAGGTGAGTGATAGTAGTGTATTTTTATATTCAGTTATCTAACTGACGTCATTTTGCCTGACTCAAAATATATACTGAAGATTCTCTTGTAAATAGAATTCATTTCCCTAGAACTTGATATGTTCATAATCTGTCATGGATTTTTACTACATATGGAACGAAGTCATATGTTTGCCAAAAATGTTGAGCCTTTAAATAATATTAAAAAATGGTACTATATATGCCATTCGTACTGATTTTTATCGAAACAGTGGTAACTATGGCCTAAAGTTTCAAAAGAGACGTTAAAGAATTTCCACAGGAGAAGAGTTCAAATTCTGGCCAATTCTGGTGCAGACCTCATCGCCTTCGAAACTATTCCAAATAAATTGGAAGCAGAGGTAAATCAAATCACTTTAGTCAGAATGAGATATACTCCTGTGATTTAACTTCTTCAATTTGACTATGAGTTGGATTATTCTGCAGGCATATGCAGAATTGCTAAAAGAAGAAAATATCCAGATACCTGCATGGTTTGCATTCAATTCAATCGATGGAGTCAACGTGGTCAGCGGTGATTCTATACAATCATGTGCAGCTGTTGCAGAATCTAGTAGACATGTTGTAGCTGTTGGAATCAATTGCACTTCTCCAAGATATATTCATGGACTGATTATCTCCATTCATGAGGTAACCCTTTTATCTTTAAAAGAAGATTTCCAAACAGTCCACATATGATAAATGTTTTTTTCTTCTTTTGCATTTCAAATTTCAGTTGTTTAGGTCAACCCTTTCTTTTATCACTTTATTCAAACATCTGATCAAAGTTAAATAATTAAATTTTCTTGCTCAATAGTTGAGTATCTTTGTCAAGTATCAAGTCTAGTTTAGTCATTTAAGTTCAATTCTTCAAGCTGATTTGTCCGTAACTCCTGCATCTCGGGTATTTCTAAATTTAGCTTTTGCATCCCAAATATTTACAGGTTACTGACAAGCCCATATTGGTGTATCCCAATAGTGGAGAGACATACAATGGTGAGCTAAAGAGATGGGAGGTGAGTTTAACTCCACTCTTGCAAATGCTGAAACATTTATTTGAAACTATGAAATGGTTTGATCTTCGGCGTACATAGAACTATAGTAGTAGTATTCTTAAATTACTTACCTGATAGATACTTAGTAAAGTTTTGATGGTCCAACTTCAATATTCCAAACTATTCATTGCAGAAATCAACTTGTGGGAATGATGAAGCTGACTTTGTGTCGTATGTTGGTGAGTGGCATGAGGCTGGGGCCACTCTCATCGGAGGCTGTTGCAGGACCACCCCGAACACCATCAAAGCTATCTCAACGGCTCTTTATAATAAATCTATCAATTTGAAGGTTCCTCAGTTACAATAAGCACAGTTTTAATAACAAATAACTCCTTTGTAAAGACAACACAGGGATCCTTAATAACAAAGTTTGCAAGAATCCCATGTTCTTCAAATGTTTCAAGGTATTTATAAGTATGATTACTTGTCATTTTAGCAAATTTGTACTGGAGGAACAGATGAACACGTACCGAATTATTGGGACCCCACCACATCATCAGTTAAGGAGTTGTGCTTGTGTTACACTTGAGCTCAATGGGAGGCATGTCAAGTAGCAGCTAATTCAAGTTAAGGGCACCCCACCATAGCATCAATGAGGGACATATCCCAAATGCTTTAAATGTACTTACATCGAGTAAATCCTTGGACCATGCCTAAGGTGTCTCCTACATATAGATGAAGATGGTCCCCTCTTCGATCCTTCATATTATTGAATTTTTATGCCCACTCCATTTTCTAGTTTTTTATCAGTGAGTGTACAAGTAAAGATTTTTCACTTCAGAAAGGCAGGAATGATCAGAAAGTTCATACCAAAGGTGGGACTAAAATGTTTTGAATCCAAAACACTTGGCAACTCATAAAACATTGCATGGTCAAGTGGCTAGGCAGATCAATGAGGGTTCTTATCAATCTCACCAGCCCCTTGAGTCCATATAATTTGTGTAATGCTATTTGACCACTTTAGTTTGGTTACACTAGCAAGGTACAAGTATTGGTTGTCTGACCGACATTAGCAATTAGCACAACCTTGGTAATTGGGAGTCCAGAGAGCCTAAAAAGTCTCAAAATGATGTACTTTCTGTGCAAAACAACACAGTGACACAGTCTAAGCTCTTGGCTTTATTCAATTTTGGGTCTTCAAGTTAGACATATTTGAATATACCTTCAAAAGCCAAAGTGGTACATGATTTATTCAGCTAGGGAGAAGAGGGACATCAGTTAGGGAAAGGGTGAGAATGACACTCTAAATCAATCATGTTGCAAGAGGTTGTCACATATCAGGGACCAGACATGGAGATGCCTGTTCAAAAGATTGAAAAACACTGAACCAAATGCTATGGAGAGGAGTATGTTTTGTGGGACAAGATTCTGAGAACCATCTCATCCACTAGAAACATCAACCCCCAGAGGCCACAATTCCACATGACTCCCTGCCTCCCTAAAGCTTATAATCATCTATACGTAATCCTCAAGATTCTAAAGATATTTTCTTCAACAATTTTACTTAATTTGAATCCACATGATGAACCAACAACTTGCATGTCACGAATGTAACGTTACATAGGTACATTACATAAAGTATAACACAATGGAATGGAATTCAAATCAAGAGAAGGACATAAATGTGCCAGATTTTGATGCAGCCTTTATGGCAGCAGGAGCATTCAATGTCCCCAACTGTGAAGTAAACAGAGTGAGTAGTTTCAAGCAATTGGCATAATGAGTTCAATATCTTTGTTTAAAGATGAAAGTGAGGAGATAAGGAAAGCAACAAGTGAATCCAATAACAGCTAAAGCGAGGTCTGAGGACCAGAACCAGATCAAGTAATGCATGTCCTTGTTGACTGACCTCATGCCTGAGTTAGCCACAGGCTTAGTCAGCAAAGTTACTACAGTGTTGGAAAAAATGGCAAGTAACTCAAATGCTGAATCTGAATTGTTAACAGTTAATCAATGACAAGAATGAGAATATGAAACATTGATTAAAGTTTCATCATTTGCTCCATAATGCAATCCACCAATCACTACAGTTTAGGGATATAGAACCAAGATGTTGTATAGTAATCATTCAAAAAGCACATATATGTAGCTTTTGGGGATTTAAGTAAGTTTGGTAGATGGGCATTCATGTGATTTATTTGTTCATCAAGAAGCACCAGCTTTTCACTTAGACGTGACAAACTACAATAATTTCATTTGTTGTGCTCAAGTCATGTTCGCAACACTAAATCCTAAATCATTTCACACCTATCTCATGACTCGAACCCAATATTTGTTGGCCTAGATAGTGGGTGCCTAACCACTAGACCAACCCCACTTCGTCGTGATGAAGTGTTCTTAAAGTTTCTTCTACACTCTTTTATTTGCAAGGAACTGCGGATGCAATGACTTGATTTAGGGGCATGACCCTACGAGTCAATGCGGCCACATGAACGCGGCGGACGCAAAAGAATGATCCAGACTATACCCACATTGATAAAACTAAACTAAAGTTCACAACTTTACATGATTAGCAATAATGCAAGTCTCCACATTGATAACATCACATTCCTAGTCACAACCCATGCAAAAACCCACATTCCAATACAGTGCTCTCTTTAAAGTTAGTAGTAGTTCAATACATCCCCACCTTCCCAACCCCATGAATTAAGGTCCCTAACTACCCCTAATTCCCAAGGACAGTCTCCAAACCATTGACCCAAAAGTAACAAAGTTCAGGTAGTCAAAATGCACAAGAGTAACACTTCTCAAAAAATTGTGTCGAAGGGATAATTAGGAAAATTTAAAGTATATAAATTTGGATCCCAAAACCCCCAAACCCACGTATCTTTTGTAACTTTGGGGCATTCCTTTAATATACTTTTTCTTATTTTACTTTGACGGTAGACCAAATGAGAAGAAGGGCACAAAAAATTAACAAAACCTCAGTCCCGATATACGGGCAGCTGCCCGATATATACGTTAAAACCGTTTTACATTTAAAAGCCTGGTCAAAACGACTTGCCCCATTTTGTGGAGGGTCCGGTCAGCTCAAGTCTTCAGATTTTGAGGGACAAAGCAAAATCCACAAACAAGCTCTCTACAAGGACCCCTCACACCCTCTCTCTCTCTCTGAATGCTGCTTTAGTTTGCTGTTCAGAAATTGGATAATTTGCTGTGTTTGTTAGTTGTTGAGAACGAGGCTGTGTGTGATCTCCTCTCCTATTTTGTCCTCTCTGTCTATTGGTCTCCTTGTCTTGTTGGACCTTCCACAATTTCATCCCCATTGTCTCAGTCTCCTTTCTCCTAGCAGTTATACATATTACATAGTCTTGCTAGCGCCGGAGAGTGATAAAGGAGTGAGCTTTACACATTTTGAGGAGTACCCATATGGAATATAGTGGTTTGTAACCTCTAGTTTTTTAAATTGGGCTGCTTTCGAGTGTGTCAAGGAATTAGAGTTGAGGGCTGTATGAAGCAGTGGTGGAATCATGAGAGATGAAAACTCCAAGAAAAGCAAGGTTTGTCAATTTCCATGATCCCCTTTTTCCTTGTACAGATTTGTTTGTTAAAAATGTGATCTTGGAAACTTCTTATTATGTGGTTTTGCAGTTCTCCTGGTCTAAGAAATTGGTTAGGAAGTTGTTTAATATCAAGAGCAAAAATGAGGATTTTCATGCTGATGAGGTTGTAATTGGAGGTTGGTTTTCCCTGGTTAGAGATTTTGGTTTATTTAGGGTTTTTTATTCAGAGAATATCTGACTTATATTAAACCCTTGCTGTGCTGAATCTGAGGCTTCCGCATGTGTTTTGATTGCTAGGAAGCGAGGTTGAATGGAGAAAGAGCTGCTCGGAGAGGGATCCAGGGTCGGTGAAGAGAAGCAAAACTGGTAACCTTTAAACATTTTGATGCACTTTTTGAGTATATTGAAATGATTGGTTCTGGTTTCAAAAATTAAATTGTTCCTGATGTTTTGTCGTTTATAAGAAAAATTTGGGAAGAAGCACGAGCGGGTCAGGAGAGGTAGAAATGATTTGAACAACCCAAGAATCGTGGATGTGCAGAACTACAGGTACTTGTTTTTGTCTAGGTTTTGTGAATTTTGAGGCCATCTGTTTCGAGCTAATTTTTACGGGCTTATTTGTGTTTTTCAGCATTTTTGCCGCAACTTGGAATGTAGGTGGCAAATCTCCACATAGTAATCTGAACTTGGATGATTGGCTTCATGTTCCCCTCCTGCAGATATTTATGTTCTTGGGTAATAGTCCTAGACATGTTATGATTACGTTATATTGCCTTTAGAATTTGGATAAGTTTGATGGGAGTATCTTTGCCTTTTCAGATTCCAGGAGATAGTTCCTTTGAATGCAGGGAATGTTCTTGGCACAGAAGATAATGGTCCTGCAAAAAAGTGGCTGTCACTTATTCGAAAGACCTTGAACAATCTTCCTGGAGATAGTGGAAGTAACAGATGTTATACGCCTTCTCCAGTTCCTGAGCCAGTTGTGGAAATGGACGCAGATTTTGAGGAGTCTGCAAGACAAAATGGCTCGTCTTTCTTCCCTCGCCATTCATTCCAAGCTACGCGTAGTTGGAGGATGGAAAATGAGTGCTCGCCTTATCAGCCCAAACTTGATAGAAGATTCAGTTTTTGTGATCGTTATATTTCGGGACACAGGGCTAGTGACTTTGATTCCCAATATAGATCAGCTAACAGGCCAAGCGACTGTGACTCGAGTTATAGATCGGGTCACAGGCCTAGTGACTTTGACTCCAATTCTAGAATGGGCTATAGGCCAAGTGACTATGATTCGAACCAAAAATTCAACCATCGGCCAAGTGACTATTCTAGATGGGGTTCTTCAGATGATGATATTAATGGACCGTGGCAGTCACCAAGTACAGTCTTGTTCTCTCCAATGTCATACGCAGAATCTGTTAGCAACGAAGGTTCCGGGCCTTCAAGATACTGTCTAGTTGCAAGCAAGCAAATGGTTGGTATATTTCTCACTGTTTGGGTGCGCGGCGATTTGAGGGATCATGTTCGAAATATGAAAGTATCATGTGTTGGCAGAGGATTAATGGGTTACCTAGGGAACAAGGTACTGTATTAAGAATTGCCTAAGTTAGCACTAATTTCAGAAGATATTGCTTCATGATTCTAAAGAATCGTCATATTTCAGGGATCAATTTCAGTGAGCATGTCCTTGCATCGGACTAGCTTTTGCTTTGTATGTACCCATCTAACCTCTGGGCAGAAGGAAGGGGATGAGCTACGGAGAAATGCTGATGTTATGGAGATCCTTAAGAAGACCAGGTTTCCACGTGTGAATGATGACATCAGCATTAAGTCGCCAGAAACAATACTTGAGCACGAGTAAGAAACTGTACACTATCAAAATTTGTGTATCCTTCTTATTTAACTATACTCATTGCTTTGGAGGAAATTGTTTTTCTCAAGAAAAAATTGTATAAATTTAGATATAATGTGAGTTCTTATTTAGCTATTTCTGTCAACAGTCGAGTTCTTTGGCTTGGGGACCTGAATTACCGTTTAGCGCTTTCCTACCAATCTGCCAAGGCACTTGTAGAAATGCGTAACTGGAGAGCATTACTGGAAAATGATCAGGTAGACATTTCTCATTGCACCCTCTCGTTTGAATATGGCATTAGGGTGACTCGACACTCTACTTACCTTACAATTGTATTATTTTCACGACAGCTCCGCATAGAGCAGAGGCGAGGTCGGGTGTTCAGTGGATGGCATGAAGGCAGGATATACTTTCCACCAACTTACAAGTACTCATTTAACTCGGACAGATATTCCGGGAGTAACATGCACCCTAAGGAGAAACGGCGCACTCCTGCATGGTTTGCCAAACATTTCTTCACCCTATTTATCCTTCGAGTCCATCAAATTACATTAAACGGGCCTCAATTTTTACTCGCTTATCGATTCTTCTTTTGTGTGTGAAGGTGTGACCGAATATTGTGGCATGGACGAGGTTTACATCAATTATCTTATGTTCGTGGAGAATCACGATTTTCTGATCACAGACCAGTATACAGCTTATTCTGGGCCGAGGTTGAATTAATAAATACCAGATTCAGGAAAAGCTACTCCAGTTCAAGGGTTGAGGTTGAGGAACTGTTGCCGTTTTCTCATGGTTACACCGAGCTCAGTTTCTTTTGACAGTCACGGTAGTTGTTACCTATTTCAAGGGCATGTCCCATTACTTTTCCACACACTAGTCTCACATATTCACTATGCTGACTCTTGTATTTTCTGAACTCCAGGTTTGAGCCTAGTTGCTGTTAACAGTAATCTGACACGGATGCCGGATAGCTCCCAATCCAAGAGCAAACTTATTGTACTAACATGACTCTTACACTAACTAAACACAAACAAATTGAATCGTGCAATTGCAAAACTGCCACAGGTAATTCAAATGCTTTACAATTTCTTTATCAGCATTTATAAAATTCATATTTTTTCCTATTTCAGCGACCCATTGTCACATTTTCTTTTTTGCAGGACTGACAGACTCCAAGTTAAAGTTAGAACACATGGAGCCTGCTACTTATTTGCTGAATATGTTAAGCATACGTAGACTCTTCAACGTAGAAATGTGTTGTATGATTAGTTCGAGCAGCTTTTGGAAGTAGAAATGTAGAGATGAAGCCAGTGGCTATAAAAATGATCAGGAATCAGATTGTAAATGCTTTACTTCGGAAACAGGTTAACCAAATCTCGTTATATTTAACTCCATTCTTGAAAAGTTGGATTTCAGTTTTATTCCAAATCCCATCAACCCCACTTTTGTAAACTGTAAGCAGTCTGGACATCGGACCAATTGTCCAATTCTATATTATGACAAACAAGGGAAATTACTAGTAACAAACTGGAAATGACTATATATTGTGAAATCAGTGTGAATATTTTGAATATTTAGGGTTCAGGCATGTGATTGATCTGAACCTTTTGTATCTTCAAACTTTTGAAATCAGAACAGAGCATGAGAACTTTTTGTATTTCAACGTTCTGTTATTTCACTATGAAATCACTATTTGTCAGCGAGAAAAGCGCTAGCACATTACAAGTTTTGGTTAATCAACCATAAACAGAAGCTCAACTAAAGAGGATACGAGATTGATAAGGGCCAGTTCTAACATGTTACAGCACAGCTCCTTATTCCAGCATCTTCATTCTTCAGGGAAGATGCAGGACCATGGAAAAGAAGAGAATCTTATAGGTTTGGCATGCCCATCCCAGTTTTAGGATCATAAGTCTTTTCCATGACCAGTTCCATGGGGGTGTCTTTTGGGCCAGCTGCAAAAAATTGATACAATATGGTTAGCTAAGATCCTGCTGTATAATCGGCATCATATTTCTGAAAATCTAGTGGGTTGTAATCAGTTGCAACAAAACTATATCTACAATGATGCCATTATTCAGGCATAGTACAATAAAATTCATGTAATTGTGAATTACGCTGAGAGTCTGAGACTGGGGCGCAGGACTCTTGAAACCGAGGAGTAATCTAGTTCTTAAAAACTTGTAATGTACTGTTATATCAAGCTCATTAACACTATTATTTTGTGAAGACAAACTTGTAATGCATAGCCAAAGCAACAAATTAAGATTTGGAATGAAAGGCACGAACTAACCAAAACAGAACACGAGAAAAAGAACTCATTTTTCTTTAAGGAATGAAGAACAAGACACATGCACTAAAACTCCCGAGGAAGATGCCAAGTAACCAACTAAAATGGAAGATAGCATCAAAATCTGATGATCAGGATTGAGAGTAGGGATGCACATTAAATATTTCAGGACATGGTGTGCATCTCGTGTTCTGTTATTTTGTGCATCTCAATTTGAGAGTAATACCTGCTAGAGGCCGTGGTGTGCTCCTTTCTTTCAATATTTCAGGACGAGGAATTATCGCACCAGACTTTCCCATGCCTCTTGCAATTCTTACCTTGGCACCATCTTCAGTGTATCTTGTTCCCACCTTACAAGGCTTCCTGAAAGAACAACAAAACTTCTAAAAAACCACACTTGCAACACACTTGGACAAGAATAACAACTAGTAAAATCTAACCCACCCAGTGACGGGATCAATGACTTGAACATTGGATGCATGAAGCGGAGCTTCAACAGAAAAAATGCCTCCTTCATGACCTTGTCCTTGCTTAATATGCTTCTTCACCTGCATAATAACATCACATGCATGACCAATCTACCACAACACATACTCCACGATAGCAGCATTTCAGCACGCCAGTGTTACCCTATCTCGTCAAGCTACTAGAATCTAGTTCTTAAGAGTTAAAACTATTCAGAGCCCCACATACTAAATTGTTAACACTCATCTCACACACTTCAGATCCAAAACACTTAAAAAATTCAACAAGAAAAGAGAAATGAATCATTGGATAAAAAATTTACCAAATTTTTGCCCTCAACAATAACACGATTCTGCGATCGAATAACACGCTTGATAACTCCGGATTCACCTTTATCCTTTCCCCTCATTATCATCACCTGCAAACAACAACAACAAAAATTTCACAGCCAAGATCACAAACTTCAATAAACTGTTGTTTTGGTAATTGAAAACTCACGTTGTCTCCACGGAGAATTTTCCAGTGGCGGATGAGCTTCTCAGCTGCTTTCCAACCCATCACTACACCTCAACTATTGTCGCGAATTCGCTCGTCGGTGTTAAACCCTAACCCTCAGAATCCGGTAGGAGCGGAGAGGAGCCGTTTGGGCCTTTGGGCCTGGTCTGTGTGCTTGTACTCTTATTGGGCTTTTCGGAACCCAAATAACACCAACACTCTTGGACTCCTCCCCAAATCCCCAATTTCTTCACCTGAAAGACACTCTGCTTGTTCAACAAGACAAAGATCAAATCACAAATTCTCTAACCGGAGACTCAATCGACCATGGAGTGTGTTTTCGGTATCGTCGGCGATGGTTTCGTTCTTCTCGCGGCGGATTCATCAGCTGTACACAGCATTCTGTTGCACAAATCCGATGAGGACAAAATCATGGTTTTAGATTCGCATAAGCTCGTCGCCGCCAGCGGTGAGGCTGGTGACAGGTTTGTTTTTTCTCGTTTCAATTGTTGGATTTTATTTTTGCAATATGGCGATGATGTTGTTGACGTGGTGTGATTTGGTTTTGTGGATATTATCAGGGTTCAGTTTACTGAGTACATTCAGAAGAATATAGCTCTTTACCAGTTTAAAAATGGCATCCCGCTGACTACTTCTGCTGCTGCTAATTTCACTCGTGGTGAACTCGCCACTGCTTTGAGAAAGGTAGATTTCGTGCTTGTTTTGTATTGTTTATATATTTTGTCATTTGATGGTTTAGCTTATGTTTTTTTACTACCGGAGGGTTGAGATTTTCTGCTTTAAGAAGATGGTGTTGAGATTTTTTATAATTTTTATAGTGCCGTGTGCATTTTTTGTATTAGTAAAAATAAAAAAATTATGATGATGCAATTAAAACAAAGTTTTGTAATTGAGGTATGGTCAAAAGTTGTTTCGTAGCCATCCTAATATGCAAGAAAGGTACACAGGGAAGTTACTTTAATCATGTTCATAACTCCTTAGTTTTAGCTTAAGGTTGTTTTATGTGTTATTTAAGGTACGTTAGATGAATGAATATAAAACAAAATTTTCCCTAATTTTTGTTTTTGTTTTTCGGTCCTAACAGTGTGAAACAGCTTTACAAGTACAAGGTAGAAAAATAGAACTGTAACTCTCTCAAGTTCAGAAAAGGGTGTGGTGTGGTATTACATCTTTTGGTGTTAATATATCTTTCTGTTATAAAACTAAGAGGTGTGGCAACACAAATATTAAAGCTCAATTTCAGTGAAATGTAAGTTGTAGTTTTATGTGTTCTTAAATAATAAAAAGAAGAACCTGCTTGTGTTGTGGAGGATGATTGTTTTTGCTGAGAATATTCTTGTGTTGCGTCAACAATCAACATGGGTTTTTTGGAACATATTCAATGTCTGAAGACATACTATTTTGCAGAATCCATACACAGTAAACATTCTCATGGCGGGTTTTGACAAGGATGTCGGGCCTTCAATGTACTATATTGACTATCTCGCCACAATGCATAAGGTTGAGAAGGGAGCTTTCGGCTATGGTTCATACTTTTCTCTAGCAATGATGGATAGGTACTTCAAAAGCAACATGACATTAGAGGAAGCAGAGGTTTTGGCAGACAAGTGTATAGCAGAAATCCGTTCAAGGCTTGTGGTTTCCCCTCCCAATTTCATCATCAAAATTGTTGACAAGGGTGGCGCCAGGGAGTATGCTTGGCGCAAAACTGTTGGTGATGATGCCCGTGCACCTGCCCCTGCTGAGGCTGTACAAGCCTAATCTTAATGACACATGATAGTCTTCTTGAGTGATGAAACTGAGAAATGTTTTATTGAGAACACAGATGTTTGAATGTAGAATTTGTTATCAAACTTTTGTTCTTTTACTTTACAAGTATGTTTTCTTTACTCCCAATTAGCAAACTTTTTGGTAGGAAAACAGTTTTAGTAATTTTTTTAACTATATTAAATTTCTCCAAATATTTTGTTCTTTAATGATTTGTTTTATATGTAGGGTTGGCTATATGTACACATGTGACCCATTGATCCGATAACACTACTCGCACAGTTCCATCAGGTATGTCATGTTCTAATTTATGGTTTTATATTTTTCTTGGTACAAACTTGTTTGCATTAGGTATTATTTTCCTTGAGTCTGGTATATGTTTATTGATGCGTATGAGACAGACTTGTCGACGCAAATACTACCCTCCTTTTTTATCCGAATTTAATTCTACGTATAACGCACAGCCACTTAACTATAATACATAGAATCTATGACAGTGATAATTAATAATATAGATGTTTATTGTGTAAAACAATACAATAACTCAAATTCACAACAAACCAAAGAATAAATTTCAAACAGAGCATACACACTAAATCACACACAAATGAAAACATTAGTCTAGTTGAATATCATGGCGAGACCAGCCCAAGCCATTAGAATAAAACCATGAGAAAAGCTGGAACTTGTTGGAGCTGCTGCTGATGGGGTTACAGTTGGACGGACAGCAGGAGTATTTGGCTCTGTGGTGGGTATATCAGAATCAGATGATGGTGCCAGAGCAGGCGAAACAAGTCCAGGAAGAGCAGAACCAGCAGGGCTAGGAGATTGATTTGGAGCAAATGAGGCAGGGCCAGGAGCTGGGAGTGGAGCACCAGCAGCACCTTTACATTGGACAGGAACTCCAGGCATGTTACAGGCACGAGGGAGCTGAGCTGCCACTGTCCTGTTAATAGGTAATTGAAATGGGATACTAGCTGTAAAAAGCAGGCACAAACAGTCAAAGCCTGTTCTGGTTACTGTTTTGAGAGCATTGCAGCAATCCGATGTGGGTGAAGTTCCGGATGAAGTACTGTTTGTTAGGAAGTTCATACATGGGGTGAACATGTTTGTCACTGGAGCTGCACATGGGGTGCTTATCTGACCAAGAACTTGCGAGTTTAGGACCATTGAAGCAAGAAACAAAGCTTGCAAATAGCGCGAAAAGGCCATGTTTCTTCGGTGGCTGGTGCTAAGATTTTTTCGGTTTTTTTGGAAATGACTGCTGGTGCATATGGAGGGAAGAAAATATTATATAGAAGTGACCTATGAGGCGGGAAGCCCGAAGTAGATTCAAAGCTGGTATGAAGAAGCTCAACTACTAAACCAACTTCAGCTCGTATAAAAGAATGATATTCTAGAGATCAAAGCCGTGTTCGGTAAGAACTTATACCTGTCCTCTGGATCTTCATCTGTCGGTTTAGTTATACTTGTCCTTGGTAAGTACAATCAAAATGTGCATGTTCTAAAAATCTCACATGTTGTTGAGAATATTAGGGGAGATTTCGGCTCAGTTCGCTTTCGTTAACCGAAAGTGAATAAGAGTTTTAGTTTAAAATCTGGAAAACTTTACCTATTGACACATAGTCACAGATACTGATGAAATGTTACATTATAAAGAGTGAACAATTAGCCATTGCTAACCATTGTCCTCAGAAATACATCATGGGTTGTTTTTGTTCAAGTGTTGTGATGAGTCCTTCAGCCATCTTGATCATAATGAATTTGCTTTTCTTTAACGTGAAGGCTGAAACTGATTGCACATCAGTCCTGGTCAGCTTGTCACCTTGTTTAAACTATGTCACCGGGAACTCATCCACTCCTACAGCGTCTTGCTGCTCGCAACTTGCAGCTGTGGTGAGGTCTAAGCCTGAATGCCTTTGTAGCGTGCTTGATGGATCTGCAGATGCTTCTTTAGGCATCAGCATTGATGAAAACTTGGCTCTCCAGCTACCAAATATGTGCAGTGTCAAAACTCCTCCAGTTAGTAAATGTGATGGTAATATTAATTTAACAGAATTTCTTTTACTAACTCCATAGTGTAAACCAATAAGTTTGAAATAACATGCATTTTGAAATCTATTGAACAGCTGCTGGTGGACCTTCAGAATCTACTGGACCCTCCCCTCCGCAAACTAGCGCTGCAGGTGGATATACAAAACTTCAGTTTGTTGTAGGTGCCTCCTTGTGTCTGCTGCTCAGAAGCATCTGAAGCACATCATATCACAGCAAAGTATCGCTCTGATTGTCATCAATCATAACTTATGTTTTTTCACCTGCATTGCAGAATTTAGTACTCTTGAATTCAATAAAAAGTTATCTTAATTATCGCCATCTGCCTTCAAAAAGAATTCTTAACAGAGCAAGACACTAGCTTTTAAGGTAAGGTTACCAATGTAACCAAATTAGCGTTGACTGACAGTTTGTTCTCATATCCAACTGTTTAAACAAAATCTTGCAACATATTTAGTTATTTTATTGAATGATTCTTCTTCCAACATTTAACTTCAAAAAAGGTAGAATGACAATATCAAATGATTTTTTCTTCTTCAAAGGGTATCAATCAAGATGATTACAGTTGCCAGATTGGACCCTAACTGCAAGTTGATCCATAAGTTAATACAGATTTAGTCAATAGAATCATATGAAAGAATCAGTTCACATTGGATCTCTTATGTGCTAATGGAATCAAACATTTATCTTATATTTCCAACCTTATAAAAATAGTCACATTGTCCCTATCATTCTCATCACCTCTCCTTTGTTTCTAGTTTTTAGTCAGTACCCTTTTTGATCATGGATGCATCGAAAATCTCCTACCGGCCGTTCAAACTTTCAGACGTAGACGATTTCATTTCATGGGCAAGCGACGATAGGGTAACAAGATACCTACTACTAGACTCCATAACCTCCAAGGATCAAGCACTAGACTATATTGAAAAAGTAGCCATACCACACCCTTTTCGGCATTCGATCTGTTTAGAAGACCGTTCAATCGGGTACGTGTCTATAACCCCGGAAACTGGTATCAACCGTTGTAGAGCACGTATAAGCGTTGCACTGGCATTTAATCATTGGGGACAGGGATTGGCGACTCGAGCGGTAAAATATGCGGTGACTAGAGGGTTTGAGGTTTTTGGAGAATTGGTAAGGATTGAGGGAATTGTTGAGAAGGAATGTGTTGGTTCTCAAAGACTGTTGGAGAAGGTTGGTTTTAAAAATGAAGGTTTGCTGAGGAAGTATGCATATAACAAAGGAGAGATTAGAGATGTGTATGTGTTTAGCTTCTTGTCAACAGATTCATTCACTGACTGAAAAAATGGGTCGCCAAAAATTAAATGAATTCATTCATCAAACCTTCAACTTGAAATCTTTGAGTTCAATAAAATGAGTCATATTCACTTGTAATATAATTTCTGAATAATATTCAGTGATTTCAAACTCATTAAAAATAATAATAATATTGTACAATATTTTTTATAAATATTTTAATTTTGAATTAATAAACATTGTTGAAAAAATTCCATCATGTTTTCAAACGACATTAACTTTTGATGGGCCTTGCCTTGGTGAGAAAATGGGTCGAATCGAAATAGGCCCATTCAGAGAATGTGCAAGAGTCGGGGAAATCGCGATTGAGGTTTCAGGGGTTTTCTGTTCACAGCGGAATCCTTTGGAAGTGAGTTCGGAGTGTTTGGATTTCCAGCCTCAACCAAATCAAGGTAAGATTTCATCAACTCTCATACTCTCGACTTCGAAGCGATTTTTTCGGCGATTGAAATTTGGTTGAATTGATTAATTGAGATTTATACATAGCTGTTGGTTAGTGCCCTAGAAATCTCATCATCCTAATTAGTTGCATTTAGATTCAACGATTATTATGAATATTTTTTCACCTGAACTAGACCAGTTCAATTCAGACCTCTTTGTTTATTTGGGTTAATATCCATGAACAAAGGATATTCATATTTTGATTTGTTTAATTTGTCTGGTTGAGTCTAAAGAGCACTACCTTCTTGTTCTTGGTCTTGATTTTGAATTTTTTGAAGTAAAACATTCATCTTTTGCTACTCCAGCCAGAAAATGAGTTACCCGGTTGTTACAGCATGGAATTTTTATAATGCACTACTGCTGTTTTGGATGAGGTGTTGAATATTGCTTTGGTTATTGTAATCACGTGATTTCCTCATTAGGTGGTGTGTGTAAAAATCAAGAACAAAAAGTGGTATTTTACTCGCTAATAAAATATACTGCTTGTCCTTGGTACTTTTGGATGGTGAATTAATCTTTGATTCAAACTTGTGTGTCTCGATACTTTCTCATTATCTAGCGTGAGCTGAAATCAGTTAAAGTTGGGAGTAAATGGAGCTCGGTTTTCTTTGGTGTTTTTGTTGAATCTTTACGCTCTTTTTCTCACTTGTTAATTTTGAAATTCAGTTTAGTCTTTTGAATAGCAGCACACTATCATAACTATGGTGCTATTTGACAACTGGATCATACTGATGAACTAGTTTGTTATTTCTATGAAATTTTAGATTGATAAGAAACATGTACCTGCTATGCTTTGCAGTTTGTTGATGGTGGCAGCCACAACATAAGTTCTTGAATCGCTAATAAATGCATATGCAACCACTATACAGTTATTAGAAACAATCATGTGAATTTGTGTGTGCTTTTTTGGTCGGTCAATCATTACAAATGAGTGAATTCACTATTTAATTTCTCTACTATTAGTAAAATTCCACATTTTTTATTCTTATATTGTGGGCATGGTGTTGGAAGCTTACTTGTGTTTATCGTGTGGTTGACGTTGTTTAAGCTTGTTTCTTTTTTGTTGATTGCTGTTCAGTATATCATGGCCAGCGGAGGTGAAGGTGATACTCGTGAACCAATCAACGAGCAAGCTGTAGCCAACATATACAGTGCAATGAGGACTGAACTTAACCAAATTTACTCCAAAATAACTGAACTAGAGATGGAAGTAAGCGAACATTCCCTGGTCATTAATGCCATTCAGCCACTAGATCCATCCAGACGATGTTACAGAATGATAGGCGGTGTCTTAGTTGAGAGGACCATCAAAGAGGTCCTCCCTGCTGTACAACGTAATAAAGAAGGAATCGAAGAGGTCATTGCTAGGCTCACTGAGGCATTGGAGAAAAAGAAAAAAGACATTTCCGACTTCGAGAACAAATACAAGATAAGAATAAGAAAGCCCGACGGTAATGCTGAAGATGAAAGCGGCAAGAAAGAAGGGACGGCGCAAGGAGTCCTAGTTGGCCCTGCAAGCTCGAAAGAATAATGTCAACAGTTTCCGCCATCTCTTTTTCCCTCTGATTTCATGAATCCTATTTTGCAAGCCTGATGGCCAAGTTAGAACTGCAATCTCATTGTACCAAGAAATGTGTAGGATATAATTTTAAAGTCCTTGTTAGCTCTGTCTGTTAAACTCTTCAGTTTTAGCTCATCAACACTTTAGATACAGATGTTTAGTTAAATAGAAGCGTGGCATGATTTTTTCCAAGGGCAAACAAAGGCATGCCACTTTGTTGAAATCACATAATGTGCTGAAGACCTGAGCTAGAAAGTTAGACTGCCACATCAAAGGACCAGGTCAGACACTAACAGTGGTAATGAGAAGACATGCTTGCAGACCTAGCAAACTTCTTAGCACTCTTACTACCAGCAGTTGGGGACGTGGACGGAGATATCCTACGCAGCATCTGCTTCATCCCATCAGCCACTTGAATGGCGGGGTTAGACCTACTCTTACAACAAAATGACATATGAGCCCGGACAGCATCTTCAGTGCTACTTTCTCCATTTCTTGCTAGCGTCATTTTCTTGAACCTACTTGCCTCATCTCTGACTGCTTCGGAGCATAAGCCACACAGCCATTTTCCTTCAAATGCTGACTTGACTTGGTTGATATAGTACTCAGTGCACTCTTCTTTCAGCCCACAGCATTCACACTTGACCATTAAGATGATGGTGGCTTGCTCCACCTGATCCATTTATATCTTGAAGTGGGTCTAAAGTGAAGTGAGATGATATGATCAGATCAGTGAGTTGGGGATCTTATAGTCATATTAGTGTAGAGAAGAAGAGAGTAGAAAGAAGGAATTGATTGCCATAATCAGTGTTATTAAACCCGACCCGACCCGGCGGGTTGACCCGGTTGACCCGGGACCCGGGTACCTAATCGGGTCGGTTTTCTTGTTAACCCAAAATTGCAATTGACCCGGGTTGACCCAATCAACCCGGTTGGTTCAACCCTTGACCCGGTCGGTTCAACCCTTTGACCCAACCAATTGAACCAAAATTTAATTTTCCAAAAATCTTTTACGTTATGATTCGAACCCTAGACCTTTAAGTGCTCTAGAAACTCTAACCACACGACCTAATTCATTTACTTAACATATTATGAAAATAAAAATTGATAAATATACTTTTGAATTCATTTACTTAACACTTTATGAGAATTAAAATTGATAAATATACTTTTAAATTCATTTACTTAACACTTTATGAGAATTAAAATTGATAAATATACTTTTAAATTCATTTACTTAACATTTTATGAGAAATAAAATTGATAAATATATTTTTGAATTTGTATATACATTTAATATTATATATTTGATATAAGCATTGACCCCAGGGTCGACCCGGGTTGACCCTCTAACCCATTGACCCAGTGACATAACCGGGTCGACTACTGGGTCGGGTTTCACAACACTGGCCATAATTGACTCCATGTTCAATGGGGGACACTGCCGAAATGAGACTAAAGTGTGGTCGGATGTGGATACAATGTATTTCATAGACTTTATCTAGACCGGTTAATGTCTGGTTAATTGATGCAATTATAATTTCAAATTTAAAACAATGTTGAGTGTTTTAAAATAAATAACTAGAAACAGAAAGTGTCTCATGGTTTTGATGACGAAGCAAGGCTTGTGAGTCATCCCATCCATCATACATGATGACCAATTCAACACCTTGAACAAGTCTTACTCTCGAGTCAAAAGTTGTTAGTGCAGTTAAAACTGATAATGGTAATTAAGTATTGACTAGGCCATTAGGGTAGGTGTAAATTTCATATCTACTTGACCGTTACTTCAGTTAGTATATGGTTAGCACAGTTTCTTACTATTCACACGTGTTAGGTTACACTACATGTCGTGTGTGATCGATAGCATGCATGATGCCTCTATGTCTGACACTCTGACTTGTCTGTATCATTATTTTGTGTGAAAATTGAAAGAGCAAAAACACATAACATGGGTTTGTTAATATCGTTTGAGTTTTGGTATCGTGATTACATTATAAGTAGTGATTAAGATATGGCGAATGCCGTAGTAGTATCAACTACTAAATTATACAGTGAAGATTTACAAATCAATCAGTTGCTGACAAATAAATGCAACCACACCATCAGCTACTAGCTCGTAATTACTATCTGACTTTGTACACAATTTAATGGTTTAGGGCCTTAGGCCTGCCATTCCCAAGACTGCAAACTGGATAATTTAGCCAATAAATATGATATGGACAGTTGGAACATATAATTTCCAAATATAATTTCCAAGACTGCCATTCCCACACATGCCACGACGCGAATGAGTTATATTCAATCATTATAATCGTAGTGTGCCATTGGTTTAGTATAATATAATTAGTGACTTAATCAAGTACCCTTTCGGCGAACATGCATACCAATAAAAACAAAGAACAGCAACATTGATTTGGTCAGAATGCATAGACCTCTCCGGCTGCGTTTAGATGAGTTGCATGCATGTTACACAATCCATAAACACACAATAAATCGAAGACAGACAGACCCACCACGTGCAATAATAATAATCTTAAAATTATAGGACTAATTACACCCGTGAAATAATAATAACTTACCGAATACTAAAATATAATTCTATTTTAATTAATGCAATCAATGGTTAATGAATTTATATTTGAAAAATGTCACAATTATATTTAAAATTCTCTTCCGGCGCCAGATTTTTTCCATTTATGATTAAATTATTTATATGATATGTTTTTTACTTATATTGCTATGTGGAGCCCACAACCCGTTTGTGAAAATGCCATCATGTTTGTTTCTCCAGCCTCTGCCGGTCAGCGTATGTCGCGTTCCGCCACATTGCATTTATGGAACACGAACATACGTCGAGCTGTCAACAGTGGCCATGCGGAGAAAGCTCACAGTTTGTTCCGTCAAATGAAACGGGAAGGTTTACAGCCGGATAATCTAATCATTCCGTTTGCCATCAAAGCCTGCGCTAAGCTTTTTAACGTGCCCATCTCCGAAATGGTACATGCCACTGTGGCGAAGTCGCCGTTTCAGTCAGATATCTACGTGCAGACTGCGTTAGTAGATATGTATGCCAAGTGTAGTTTTGTTGGAAGTGCGCGGAAAGTGTTTGATGAAATGTCTGTAAGAGATGTGGCTGCGTGGAATGCACTGGTGACCGGCCTGGTTCAGGTGGGATCTACAGAGGAGGTTTTTAGTGTTCTTCAGCAGATGGGTTTCGCTGGGGTTCGACCTGATTCGGTGACGGTTGTGGGGTTGACGCAGTTGGCTTCGAATTTGAAGAGTTTAATGCTAGTGAGATCCGTTCATTGTGTAGGAATCAAGGTAGGAGTTTTGGCTGATGTTTCTGTGGCCAATACTTATGTGTCAGCTTATGCAAAGTGCAACGAGCTGTGCTTAGCAGAATTGGTTCTTGATGGAATCGAGATGAGTTTGAGGACTGTTGTTTCTTGGAATTCAATGATAGCTGGATATTCATTCAACGAGAAACATTGCAAAGCTTTCGGTATGTATAAATTGATGCTGGAGAACGGATATCAACCTGATATAAGCACTATTTTGTCATTGCTCTCTTCATGTGTGCGACCAGAAGCGTTGCTGTTAGGCAAGAACGCTCATTCTCATGGCATTCGAGCTGGATGTGATCTGGATACAACAGTGGCTAACACCCTTATATCAATGTACTCCAAGTGTGATGAGATCAAGTCAGCACGCTATGTATTTGACAACATGGTCAGTCGAACATGTGTTTCTTGGACAGCCATTATAGGTGGATATTCGGATACGGGCGAGTTAGCCGAAGCCTGGACCATGTTCAGTGACATGAAACTTTCTACAGAAGAGCCTGACTTGGTCACAGTTATTTCCTTGATCACTGGCTGTGGCCTTGCTGGAGCTCTAGACATCGGAACATGGCTCGAGCACTATGCAATTTCAAATGGGATGGCTACCAACATTATGGTTAGAAATGCACTGATGGACATGTATGCAAAATGTGGAAGCCTGTCAAATGCACGTAGAATTTTTAACCAAATGTCTGACAGAACCGTTGTCTCCTGGACAACAATGATCGCTGGCTGCGCCTTGAACAGTGAGTTTCATGGAGCCCTAGAACTTTTCTTCTCCATGGTGGAATCGGGCCCAACGCCTAATCAAATTACTTTCCTCGCAGCTCTTCAAGCTTGCACTCACTCTGGCCTCCTTGACGAAGGATTGAAGTGCTTCAATCTAATGACAAACCTGTACAAAATCTCACCAGGAGTAGACCATTACACGTGCATGGTTGATTTACTTGGCCGCAAGGGCAAGCTCCATGATGCCATAAAATTAGTCCAAGACATGCCCATCGAACCCGACACAGGCATATGGAGTGCGTTGCTCAGTGCCTGCAAGATCCACCGTAACACTGAGCTAGGTCAATTCACGTTACTGAAGCTGCTTGAACTTGAGCCTTGTTCCGCAGCCTCGTATGTAGAAATGGCTAATATATACGCTTCAGTGCAGCAGTGGGACGGTGTGGCAACAATACGGACCAAAATGAGATCCAATAATGTCATGAAAATCCCCGGAAAAAGCAGTATTCTGGTAGATGGGAAGAGCTATGTTTTTACAGTTGGTGATGCCACCAGCCATTGTCACAGTGAGAGCTTGACATTGTTATATGAAGCATTGGATAGCTTAGTTGCGAATATGAAAACTGACGAAGAGATGTTACACAGAGAGTTATGCGTAAATACTTTGGTGGGCATTTTATAAGGAAATCGTCTCTTCTGGGTTCAACATCTCCACTGCAAAAATACATTTGTATTGGATTGCAGATATGAGCATACACCAACTGTCCTTGGAGCCAGGCCATGTTGACTGAGGGAGTTCAGTGATTCAGTATCCTTCAACTGCAGCTGAAGACCCTACTGGCATCTCTTGTCTCCCTCAAGGTCTGTGAATTCTTCTTGTTCAAGCCGTCTATGAAACGTTTTCAAAAACTGATTTATAATTTTATTTTAAAATTTGCAGGAAGTGGTTACAGAAGCATCCGTTAGAAATTGAGTAAAATCAAGAAAAAAGCACTGCTCCAAACATTGGATAAATTGACAGAAAAAACGCCTCACTTCTTGAAAGATCATCTGAGCCAGGGACAAATTGCCAACCCCTGTAAAATGGTCGAGGTATGCTCCCATTTCTTTGATTGTATACATGTCTGTACTCCAACAGTAATGAATGATTCGTGTAAACTGTTATTTTATTGCAGTCTATCCCAAAGGACCAAGACCTTCGAATCATCAACAAGCGTTTTCTCACCCATCTGAAGCTGAAACTTACGTATTGCAATGGACACTGATATAGTAATTTCTATTTAACATAATTTATTAATTTGTAGTTTTAACTACAGAAGCCACTTCAGTGGCCTTATAGAGAACTAAAGCTCAGTAATATATTAGTAGCAGAATGTATTTATAGAACACTGAACATCAGCTAGATGACATTAGTCACTGCACATGTTTTCAAATCCCATGTACTCTTTGCGATGGATCTGTTCCACCATTTTCGACAGTCCAACTCCGCCTGCAATAAAAGTGAAATTAGTTGTCAACCTCAAGGGATGATTATTGAGAAGTTTGTAGTGATCATACATACCTAAAAAGATTGCACTGATGAAAATGGTGAGGGCCAGAATAAATATGATCAGTGACGCTCTTCCTAACAACTTTATCGCCTTCTGTACTACGTGCTGACCAATTAAGGATGCTACGGCTGCTACTGCCATGAGATACAACGCTGCAAAACAGTATGATACCATGCCAAACTTAACTACCTTTTCAGTAATATTATTCTGTTCAAGTTTTAAAATGCAACAAAAAAACTAAAGTTTAAAAAATGATTACTTACCATAAGGGACTGGGAATCGCTTGAGTAGGTAATACTCGACGACTGACATGGAAGATGAGAATAACATCACAAAAGTTGCAGTGGCGCTAGAGACCTGTACAATATCAACGTAAGTAACTTGTCTTGATTAAATCGATAAATGGCTCAAAAATTCTAAAGATGGATTTTAATCTTTGTTGTATTACCTGAGGAGGAATGCCTAGCTCTAAGAAAATAGGACCCATGATAAACCCTCCGCCGAGTCCTAATAATCCACCAACAATGCCAGCTATTAAACCAGAGGCACAGTACAGAACCAGCTGATATATTTTTAACTGACTGCCTGTGTCTCCCTTCGATGAGATCGTGCATTTCCCTTTATACAACCTGACTGCCTCGTATACAGTGACCGCGCCTGCCACAGGGAACTGCAAGACAAGGACTTAGTTACTTTCTTTTATGGGTTTGAATTGTGTATGAAGTTGCTTAACAGAAACAAAAAAAGAAGATTTGTTTCTGACCTGTGACAAGTCGAGTAGCCAGTATATCCTGGAACATTTCCTAGTGTAACTCTGGAGCGAAGATACATAAGTTGCACGGCCGGTCAGTGGAGAAAATCATTTGAAAGAAATTATGAAACACTTTCCCTTTACGTCTGAAACTTACTTTGGTGATTTGGATTGATAAAATTAATACCCAAACTCCACAGATAAGGCCAAGTTCTTTCCAGCGCACATTTTCAATGATTCTTACCTTCAAACATCAAGAATTTAGTATTCTAAGCTGTCTAAGAAAAGAAAGCAACAATGCAAAAAAGATATGAAAACCTTTTCCCTTTTCTGTTCCTTCTTTTCAGGTTTAGCATCAGTAGTTCCATTTACATGATGGCTAATGGAAGTACCTAATTTCCAATAAAGTTTAAAAATGTTAGCAGACTCGTCGAATCAGTTTCAGATTATAAGAAAACACCTCACCAGTGGGCTGCAACTCCATATCAGCAACTTCCTGAAAATAGAGGAAAAATGGTAACTGAGAGCTGATTTCTGGTGTAGACATTCTGATTATGTATAAGAAAATTTAAGATTTAAGCATTACTAATCTTTATGGTCTCTTTTTTCCATGCTGCCATGCCAGTCATAAACGCTTTCGTTGAGGTGACTGCATATAAAAATTACTGTTCAAGGAAAGTATTGCAAGATGTTCAGTAAAATGGAAAACTAAGCTAAGGGTGATTTGATCATACTCAAAAACAGAACTATGAGTAGAATGGTGATCATCCAGTAAGCAAACAGCACGTTAAGTCCAACTCCGATACTGATTCCCACAATCAGCATTGGTTGGATCAGAAGTGCTAGGTCATAGTCAATGACCGGAAGCTCGAGCGTTGGATGCCTTCGTTTTATATTGTAGTAGATAGTCGCAATCGAAGCGCCTGTGATCATACCTGTTTCAAATTTCAAATAATTCATCAGTTATTTGTTCCATGACTAATGAAAAAGTCTGCATTGTAGAGAAAAAAGGGAAAGGCTAAAGGAAATTATTTCTCACATTTTGACAGGGCTGTTGAGGATTTTGCATCAAACCCGATAATCAGTGTAAGCATAGGAACAAAAATGCCACCACCACCAACCCCACCAACGCTTCCGAATGCTGCTCCTAAGGACCCAACTATCGTCCCTACAATGATCCTCCAATTAACCTCCAGGTCCTGTCATATAACATAACAAGTCACATCAAACAGTTCTACGCTTATTGTGAAAATGTACTGAAAATGTATTGAGGACTGGTGACTTACTGGCCAAACATGCACATAATGCCCAGCTTGCCTATGTGCAGCACTCTCCGTTGCATGATGATATCCGGACCCAATCTGTTTGGCCGTTACGTTATGATCTCCAGTCCCATTTAGGCACTGAACTACACCACAACATGTAAAAACTACAAGCACACAACAAAACACCATAACCAGCTTCATCTTAAAACTCTCTAGTGCATCAAATTCTCCAACCCAAATTAAAAAAGTTATACACATATATACTCAATGACAAGTCTCCAAGCTGTCAACCCTAAAAAACTCCAACAATTGAGATGCTCTCATTTAAATCAATGTGAGACAACTCTAGTCCCATGCCCTCAAATGCTGGTTATGTCCTAAGCAAGACTAGTTTTTTATAAAGACAAAGTTTTCCGAACAAGGTAAGTTTTTTATCAGATAAGCATTCTTCATTTCAGTGCACGTCCGTAACATCGATCAGCGTGCACCGTGTGGATTTCATCAACCATATTATCCATCAAAAGGTTGCGATTTCACAATGTGAATCATAATTATTCAGGTCACGGTCCGGATTGCGTTTAGTCTTTAGGGAATGGATCATAGCTTGTAAACACAAATTCAAATTAGTCTTCCGTTAAATGTTTCTTGTGTGTCAAGATATCAACATACTCCAAGGATTCTTGACACGATTCGTGATATGCATATCTGACGAACGTAATGTAAATTTTTTTATTTTATTAAAACGGAATCATAATGGACAGGACATGACAGCATGGCCAAGGTTGCCATATCCATTCATTGATGTTGAAAATACTCAAATCTTGTATTTAATTATTGATGCATACTCAGCAGCTGTAAATAATACTTATCAAACCCTAGCAAGCTAGAGCAACTTAGGAGGACGATAGCACGACATGCAGAACCCTATTGCAGTGTATATGCTTCGCGTGTACGTCTAGCTTGCTTAGGTTTAGGATCATTCGTAGCATTAACTTCATGTTTTTCGCACACCATCTCAACGTTTGCTTGACTTTCAAGTAATGTCATGTAAGACACTAAACCCTAATGTATTGATTTATGCTTGCTAGAGTAGAGTAAGTTTCTGATTAGACAGAAACATGTAATGTCCTGCCGGCAGCGAATCTAAACTAAAAGTAAGCAAAAAATACTGCCAGCAACTTGAAGAATTAAGATAATGCTGATGTCAAAATTTGCATTATTTCTTCCAAGATTTACATAAGAAACAAATTAACATTCCATGGAAATTATGTTTAGGGTTTGCATATAAAAGTATTATCAAACCCTAATGTTTTCTATTTTTATACTACCAAATCCATCTGTATAATTTTATATTAATTTACCATCCAATACATTGTAGAGAATTGCAACTATATTTAGAAGAAAATAGGATCAGGGAAAAATGGAAAAAACCGGAGGCCACACAGCAGAATCATAAGATGTAAACGTGAAAGGAACAAGTTGAAAATGGACCAGGGATCTTTGCAGCCGCAAGTCTTCATAGATATAAAATAAGTCAAGCTCTATCATACATCTTATACTTACAACAAAAAAAGGTTGACTTTGAGAAATGAAAAAACTCAAGGACAGAATATATATATTCAGCCAAATAAGGCTTTGTCAGCTCTTTTGGTTCTACTGCAAGTCACCAAAGGGAGGAACTGAAACTAAACAACATTACGACAATTTTGGTATACAAACCTTGAAATTAGATGCTTAGTGGTAGTGGACATTTTAATCTGTACTATCTGTGGCACTGCTTATTGAGTGACTGTCAGTACTGTAAGACCTCTGTGAGTTGCTGCGCCACATCTGCATCAAAAAATCATTCATGTCATTTCGACCAAGGCAATTAAGATCTATATATATAATACATAACTATGCAGCAATTTCAGCAGTGAGGGTACCTTGAAGAACAGCTGGCCGAGCTTGGAATTCATCCCAAACACAGTGGAGATCAGATAAATCCCAGTTCAGAAGCTTGCACGCAAGATAAACAGCACCAGCTGCAATGTGTTGAGGCTGGAATTGTAGCCAAAGGGAGCTCCGAAGCCTGTAAGACAGCAAAACAGACAAAGAATGTCATACCATATTTCGCTAATTGCTTGGGAACTCACCGGATAAAACTCATGCTGGTTAATCAAAACACCTTCAGCCATATTTAAAATGTTATTATCATCCATTTTTTCGTACTACTAAACCAATCAGCAACTAATGAACTTCAAACGAAAAATACAAATGCTTACCATTACGATGCAAATTATGGTAGTACTCAACAATCAAAAAGCTGTGTACTTTCTGACTTCATTTTCTTTACGATAATTGAATGCCCAATGAACAGTCAGTGTCAAGCAGATCATCAAAGCAGCTAATGCCCAAATCCTTATGTTATATCATAGGCCAGAATATCAGCTAAGTGCACAAATACTGAATGTTATGGCTGAAGCAGCACGCCAGTCATTTATGACTATGATTTACGCAATGGTGAATACAGTATCCAACCCATCTACCGTAAAAATTTCCAATACGATACACCCCATTTACCCAAGATATAACCAAACTCTAAGAGTATGGAAAGCCGTTATGTTGAATGAAGCGAAAGGTCAAAGGCTGATGAAATTCAAACTTTTTTCAGAAACAAAGTTGCTATAGGATTGACTACACATTTCTAGCTTCTAGACCTTTACGATTGACAGAGCAGCATTAGGAACTGGCGACCTATAATCATTTACATAAGTTAGTCCTCCAAGCTATGTAAACATGTAAATCGTGAAAATTGCTATAGTGAATTTCCTGCAACTTCTCAATGCACCAAGTTGAACAACATCCAAACAATAGCATCTGAATATCATTGGCGTGCTTATGAAAACACGTGATATTAACACAGAAAACCAAATTTCGCATCTCCATGAAACATTTGGCACCAACATATCTGCAATCTGAATGAAATTAAAACACCTAAATGTAAGATGATGATAGGTGAGATGACACGCCGGTAAAACTTCTATAAGCTCATTAGAACAACTTTGTGATACTTTTTGTTAGGTTTCATAGTATTATTATTAATGGTGATGCTCACTAGAATAATTTTAACAATATGCAATTCAATGAGATAGATGCCACTTACCCTTCACTGACTAAGTTCAGTGCTAGCTTCACCATATCTGATTGCGCTAGACCTAATTTGCCGAGAACAGACGTCAATGGAGCATAAGGGTGCTTGACATTAAGCTCGAAATTGAGAGTTGTCAATATCAAGTGCTCAGCGTCAAGAACACGTTCTCGATATTGTTCGAACCAGCCCTACAATCAGCCAAATCATCAGTAAACAAAAACATTATAAGGGATATAATGCTAATACACAGAAGCATGTTAAGAGTAGGCAGTCATTTAATTGTCAATATTGTCATACACTTTTCATTGCGGTAAGATACGGAATGAATGAATCAAGTACTTACAGCAGGAAGCATGTAGGACAGAAGAGAGAGATCTTGCTTGTGCAATATCTCGCATGACACTCTCAGTACATTGTTCAAAGGGCGAGAAGTCTCCTCAGATTTACCCGCGAGGAAAAGAGCCGCAGTAGCAATCATCTGCATTTGTTAATCAATATCAGTGAGATCCTTTCCACAAGACACGACACAATGAGCGTTCAGTATAAACAAGTAAACCTGAAAAATAAATAACTTTTACAGGTACTTACGAATCTGTCATGGCAGGCATGGGACCTGCGAACAAAAAACCTGTGGCATAGAACCATGGCAGTGCCAACAGTGGACTGGGGCCTGCGTCAAACACAACATGTTCCTTCATTTGGAAAATAAAAACAACGTTTGCTATAATAAACTAAGAGAAGTACAATAAACTTACAAGTTGAGTCGTAATCCAAGATTTTGAATAAAGGCACAATATGAGTATCGCAACTGCTTCTCTTGAAGTATATCAATGCCATCTTTTCTGGAAGGAGAACGTCCTTCAATCTCATCCCTGGACAAGAAAACCACATCTTCCTCCTCCAACTTTGATCGGTCACGTTTTCCACTGGTTGTGGTACAAGTGTTAGCATTAATTCTTATCGTGTCCATACGCGGAACCGGCAATGCTGGCAGGCTGGGGGCAACATAATTGTTTGCTGAATAATTTTGATAACTACTCCCACAAGCTTCCCAAGATGATGAAGACACCCTACGTCTCTTCAAGGAGGGTGCTGCGTTAGCGTTAGAGTTGACCATGTTGCTGTTATTGGGGTATTGACTTCTAAATTCCATAGAGAAATCATAAGGGATGTTATTGAAGTTTCTGAGCCGTGGATCGTTCATGTTTCCAAACTTTGGCCAGCCATAGTCATAAACCGAGTTAATTCCATTGAAATATGAGTTTCCGTCATCATATACAGTAACCTTGCACGAAGGGTGATTACGCCCATAAGACATGATACAAGCTGCAAAATTGAAACATCAATTATAAACATACAAATCAATCAGGAACAATCACATGAAAACAAAAGAAACATCCAACTTGGAAAAAACCCACCAACAAACCAACCATCAAACACCAAATCCCAAAAGTCGCAACCTTTACATAAAATCCAAACAGCAAAAGAATTTCAGCTCAAAATCAACAACCAATTCAAAACAATACGAGCCCTAAAAATCCAATCTTTCACACGTACAAACCTCAGTTACCTGATTTCCTGCAAAATTCGATTCGAAATCAGCCGATTTGGGTACAATTGAAATTAAGAGTAGGTAGGAGTTGCAATTCAGATCGGAGAGGGTAAAGAGGAAAAAGGGGATGTTACGAAGAAGTCACGCGCACGGCAAATTAACTGAAAAGAGAGATTCCAATTTTCAAGGTTTGAGATTTTGATAATTTGTTTGTTGAATGCTATAAAAGCGAAACCGACATAAACAACAAATGCTGAATTCCGATTGGATTCGGATTTTGGGCTTTTGTTATCGCGTTGACCTAATTTGGGCAACTTTCCTGAATTGCATTCGAATTTTTTGGGCGCAATGTTGTTAGGATGAAACTTGTGGGGTGATATTGTAAATAAAATAAATTAAAGGGCTAGGACGCTTATAACTTATATTTCTTTATTTTTCTTTATTTTTCTTTTTTTAAAAAACTCACACCGCTAAAGCCCCACTGCTTTAGCACCCACCAGGAATCGAACTCATGACGTGTTATCTTGGGCTCACTGCTTATAACTTATATTTAGAAAGGTCTCTTGGGCTTTGAAACCAACTGTTAGGGCATCTGCAGCGGGAGTGAAAGTAGGACTTCCTACCTGCGATTCTGGGACGTCCGACAACAATTTAGTATGCAGCGCGACGATCGACCTGAGGATGTTCTGAGGATGTGCTATGCGGCGTGCTCCTTGAGGATGGAAGAGAGGACGTGCGGTTCGTTTGGAATTAGGGTTTGGGATCGCACGTGACTGATCACGTGCACACTTTATTTAATTTTCAGCCCATTTTATGCAGGCCCAACAGTAAATAAAAATAACATTTAGCCCATGAATGAATTTAACTTAAATATTCAAACGGTCCATTAATCTGAACCGTTAAATTTAACGGTTCAGATTAATGGACCGTTTAAAAAGTATTTTAATGTCAGAAAAATCCAGAAAAAATCAGAAAAATAAGAAAAATCAGAGAAAGTCAGAAAAAATTCAGAAAAAATTCAGAAAAAACGGTAACTTATTAAGCTATAAATACATACCATATTTCTTCATAAACTCATTACATTTTCTCTCAAACACATATTTTCAAATTATTTTTTCCAAATTTCAATGTCAAGAAATTGGTCCAAATCCGAAGATGTTCAACTGTGCATATCTATTGTTCGACAATCCGTTGATCCAATTTCGGGAAGTCAACAAAGGGTAGACAAATTGTGGGAGAAAATATATCATGATTATCAACAAAATTGGGTGAGAAATGAGCACGAAATTAGGACGGTTGAAAGATCTCAAGCCGCCCTTCAATCTCGCTTTGCTAAGTTAAAGCCGTTGTTAATTTATTGGAGCTCTTGTCTAGCATACGCAAGGAGGAATTCGGAATCCGGTTGCAATTTACAAGATGAGGTAATTAAATTACTTTGTTCATTGTATTTTACTTTTTATCTTGTTAGTTTAATATTTTGATTATTTTGATTGATAGTGCTCTATTTTTTTGTGCTAGCTAAGAAAAGCTCAAGTCATGTACGTTGCAAAAAAGAACAAAACGTTTTCACATTTTGAGTGTTGGGAACAAGTGAAGAATCATCAAACATTTGCAATTTTCGAATCATATACACCAAGAAACACATATGAGGCTAGCCCGATTGTGGATGAGGTAGATTCAACGGAAGTGCCAGAGAATCCAACCTTACAAGAAACATTATTTTCCACACCAGAAGACTACCAAACACGTTCCGCTAGTCCTGTTAGACCACCCGGAGTAAAGGCGGCCAAGGAATCTAAAAGAAAAGGTAAGAATATTGCTAATGAGGTGCATAATCAAGCTTTGATGAGTATTGCAGAAAGTCAAAGACAAAGTGTTGAACAAAATCAGCTTCAGATGGAGCGAGACTGGAAAATGCAACAACAACTTCTCGAACAAAATCAACAAAAATTAGACCGCGAGTGGAAAATGCAAATGTATCAAGTTCAAAAGGCAGAAAAGGAGGACAATCAGAGAATCATGCTCATGGATATTGATAAAATGACCCCGAAATCAAAGATTCTTGTTTCTTTGAAAATAATTTTTCAGCATCACCTTGTGGATTAGAAATTATTTTTACAAAAGAAGAGTAACTCGGGTAGATACCGTCTGCTAGGTAGTAAGTGTTGTCGTACGTATTCCCATTCACTTTGTACGTTACTTGAGGAGAGATTCCCTCAAGGTAGGGATCAAATATGTCCGAGCTGTACAAGATATTTAGATCATTTTGTGCTCCAGCTCCAATGAAGCTATGCCATATCCATGTATCATATGACGCTACAGCCTCCAAGATGATGGTGGGACGGCGACTACGACCAGAATATGATCCTTGCCAAGCAGTTGGACAATTTTTCCACTCCCTGTGCATACAATCGATACTTCCTATCATGCCAGGAAATCCACGTTGTTCGGCCCTTGCTAAGGACTTCCTACCTGCGATTCTGGGACGTCCGACAACAATTTAGTATGCAGCGCGACGATCGACCTGAGGATGTTCTGAGGATGTGCTATGCGGCGTGCTCCTTGAGGATGGAAGAGAGGACATGCGGTTCGTTTGGAATTAGGGTTTGGGATCGCACGTGACTGATCACGTGCACACTTTATTTAATTTTCAGCCCATTTTATGCAGGCCCAACAGTAAATAAAAATAACATTTAGCCCATGAATGAATTTAACTTAAATATTCAAACGGTCCATTAATCTGAACCGTTAAATTTAACGGTTCAGATTAATGGACCGTTTAAAAAGTATTTTAATGTCAGAAAAATCCAGAAAAAATCAGAAAAATAAGAAAAATCAGAGAAAGTCAGAAAAAATTCAGAAAAAACGGTAACTTATTAAGCTATAAATACATACCATATTTCTTCATAAACTCATTACATTTTCTCTCAAACACATATTTTCAAATTATTTTTTCCAAATTTCAATGTCAAGAAATTGGTCCAAATCCGAAGATGTTCAACTGTGCATATCTTTTGTTCGACAATCCGTTGATCCAATTTCGGGAAGTCAACAAAGGGTAGACAAATTGTGGGAGAAAATATATCATGATTATCAACAAAATTGGGTGAGAAATGAGCACGAAATTAGGACGGTTGAAAGATCTCAAGCCGCCCTTCAATCTCGCTTTGCTAAGTTAAAGCCGTTGTTAATTTATTGGAGCTCTTGTCTAGCATACGCAAGGAGGAATTCGGAATCCGGTTGCAATTTACAAGATGAGGTAATTAAATTACTTTGTTCATTGTATTTTACTTTTTATCTTGTTAGTTTAATATTTTGATTATTTTGATTGATAGTGCTCTATTTTTTTGTGCTAGCTAAGAAAAGCTCAAGTCATGTACGTTGCAAAAAAGAACAAAACGTTTTCACATTTTGAGTGTTGGGAACAAGTGAAGAATCATCAAACATTTGCAATTTTCGAATCATATACACCAAGAAACACATATGAGGCTAGTCCGATTGTGGATGAGGTAGATTCAACGGAAGTGCCAGAGAATCCAACCTTACAAGAAACATTATTTTCCACACCAGAAGACTACCAAACACGTTCCGCTAGTCCTGTTAGACCACCCGGAGTAAAGGTGGCCAAGGAATCTAAAAGAAAAGGTAAGAATATTGCTAATGAGGTGCATAATCAAGCTTTGATGAGTATTGCAGAAAGTCAAAGACAAAGTGTTGAACAAAATCAGCTTCAGATGGAGCGAGACTGGAAAATGCAACAACAACTTCTCGAACAAAATCAACAAAAATTAGACCGCGAGTGGAAAATGCAAATGTATCAAGTTCAAAAGGCAGAAAAGGAGGACAATCAGAGAATCATGCTCATGGATATTGATAAAATGACCCCGAAATCAAAGATTCTTGTTTCTTTGAAAATAATTTTTCAGCATCACCTTGTGGATTAGAAATTGTTTTTACAAAAGAAGAGTACCTCGGGTAGATACCGTCTGCTAGGTAGTAAGTGTTGTCGTACGTATTCCCATTCACTTTGTACGTTACTTGAGGAGAGATTCCCTCAAGGTAGGGATCAAATATGTCCGAGCTGTACAAGATATTTAGATCATTTTGTGCTCCAGCTCCAATGAAGCTATGCCATATCCATGTATCATATGACGCTACAGCCTCCAAGATGATGGTGGGACGGCGACTACGACCAGAATATGATCCTTGCCAAGCAGTTGGACAATTTTTCCACTCCCAGTGCATACAATCGATACTTCCTATCATGCCAGGAAATCCACGTTGTTCGGCCCTTGCTAAGAGCCTATTCAAGTCATCAGTATTTGGAGATCGTAAATATTGATCTTTGTAATGATATATCACCTGAGAACACCACTTCTTCATACATTCTAGAGTTGTTGATTCACCCATACGTGTGATCTCGGCACATTGATCAGCACATGCACCATATGCCAACATTCGTATAGCTCCAGTCATTTTTTGCTCTGGAAGAAGACCAAGCTTACCGGTTGCATCAGGCCGCTGAAGCCAATAATCATCGTGTGTGCAAA
This sequence comes from Sedum album, assembly GCA_006409495.1. NCBI lineage: Eukaryota > Viridiplantae > Streptophyta > Magnoliopsida > Saxifragales > Crassulaceae > Sedum > Sedum album. The sequence continues at coordinate 123,238 of QZGG01000118.1, forward strand.
GTTTAGTTTTGATTCGGTTGAATAGATTGCTGCTCATTCGGTACCTCCGTCTGAATTCCCCCTCTGGAAAAATTGGACGGTCGACAAAATAATCTTCCAAAAGATTTTGTCCCCTCGGACCACGCATTCTTTGTCGATTTGGTCGATGAGGAGTTGATGCTTCAGGAGCAGGACCCATAGTCGCTACTACAACTGCATTCATAAGAAAAGAGTTCGCTCTTGCATTTGTTGCTCTCCTTCTTTGTTGGTACAATCGAAAACTCTCATTGATATCTATGGGATCCGTTATGAAAATGAAAGGAAACTGAATGTTTGATGCTCTCATTGATATGTTGTTTATATAGAAGTTTGGAAGTCATCTATCTAATCTGATGAAATCTTATTCAATTTCAAATGTCTTTTTTCATTGGACCAAAATCTATCCGAAATCTCTCTGGAAAAAATCTATCCGAAATTTGACTCAATTATTAATGTATTAAAAATGTGAAAAAGTGTTTGAAATATATTTTTTTTATTATGAACAGTAATAGGACATCCTCTAATAGGATGTTGTGCTGCACAAATCCCTTAAAATGTTGCCACTATTTGGTAGGACGTTCTCTTAGAGAACTTCCTCTAAGAGATAGGAAGTTCTCTATGGGTGCGGATGCCCTTATCTGTTTCAAAAAGAGTTTAGAATTTGGGAAATGTAAGTTACCAAATAAATTGCATGAATCCTTGGTAATGGATCATTTTATAATTTCAACCACAAGCACTATTTTTTTATATTTGTCAAGTTAAAATAATTTGACTTTTGCTCTTGTAGAATTTCTGCTACTGTAAAACACAAGCACTTATAGTTGCCTTTTGGTATCAAATATGGCAACTTGAGGACCTGAAAGTAAAAATTTCCCACAGCTCCAAACTCAAAATGGACACAAATGGAAATAGCAAAAAGTCAGTTAACAGTTTATGTTGAAGTCTTGAAGATCAGCAAATGGTTGCTCGTGACTTGACACAAGGCCAACAAAGCCTGGGTCATACTCTATCCCATCCCTGCTCAAGGTCCCTCAGGCCTCAGCTGCATGAAAACAACATTGCACTATGCACCATTTTACTTGCACATGTTGTTACAACATGCTCTAGTACTTGTGCTGCATTATCTATCGAACTTCTGAAAATGAGGATCATCATAAATTGGTCGAGCTTGATACTAATATCACCTTAATTATGTCATAGCCAACACAACACTATAGGTATTGTTCTTGCTAGACCATGTTTAGTTTCTTTAATCCAGTACTCCATAAAGATGTCAAGCCATCTGTGTAGACTAGACACAAGCACTGATCAAAGCTTGTCAATGCAAAGAAAAACAAGTCCAGTTCCCTTGCGACCCCTTGCAAGTATGCAGATTGAGATTCGTTTATTTGCACTTTTGTTTTGCACTATATGCACATTCCGTTTGCATTTTTGCATTTAGCTAAACGACAAACTATCTGCACAAAACGACAAAAATGCAGATTTCGCGAATTGTGGACCATTGGATCAAAATTGATCCAACGGTGATTTCCCTGGGTCGGAGGGATCGCAGGCTAACGCCTGGGTCGCAAATGAACCGATTTCAAGAAAAACTTTAAATCTAGCTAAATCCATGCAACTATTTGTTTATCTCCATCTCCATCTCCATTGGTATCAATTAATCAAACAAATCCCTAATCCCATAGTAAATCAAAACTCTCCTTAGCATATTTATAACTCATCTTCATGCACCTTCCTCTCCAAAAAGCAACAATGCAATGGTGTCAATGGAAGTAGACCAACAAGGCAACAACAACATCAAAGCTGCAAGTCTCCGGACACATTCTCCAGCCCCAGAATCTCCTTCTACTGCGACCTCGATGAACATGCCGAAATATCCATCAACCTCACACCCATCAAAACAGATGATGGTAACGAAAAACAGAACATTCATTACTGCAACTTCGAGTTCTTGTCAGATAAACGCAGCGCGACATGCCGAGCGCCGACGAGCTTTTCTTTGAAGGGAAGTTGTTACCTTACTGGCACACTCGCCACTCAGACAAGCTCAAATCTCTTAAATTAACTAACGAGGAAGTCGAAGTTGTTGCTGTTGAGAATGTAGTGGAGAATAAAGTCAGGACTTGGTTTATTGACGACGATCCGTCTCCGAGGCCGCCTAAGTGTACTGTTTTGTGGAAGGAGTTGTTGAGGTTGAAATCGAGACAGAAATGTTCGACCTTGTCGCCTTCTTCATCTTCGTCATCCTCGTCTTCTTCAAGTTCGTTAGATATGAGCAAGGAGAAGGAGATTACAGCTGGGAAGAGAGTGAATAAGGGTTTGGAGAGGACGAGACCTGTGAGTATTAGAATTAGGCCGATGGTTCATGTGCCAATCTGTACGCATAGTACGAAACAGAGTGTGAAACAAAGTTTGAAACAGAGTGTGAAACAAAGTTTGAAACAGAGTGCTCTGTTTCCGATGATGAGATGACCCACACTACGAAATGGGGAATCTGAGGCTAAATGGACGGATTTCATTGTCGCCGGAAAGAATAACGGCCGTTGTGGATCATTAGTGTTGTCTTTGTTGTCGTGTTCTGGGTGGCTTTGTTTTTACACATCTTCAGGATGTTTTTATACAAGTATAATCGGTACTTGTTTGTAGCTGTAATTCTGTGTTCTTGTGTCTGATAATTAAGATTCAATGTTCTACAATTCTCTGTCAGAATTGGAATCTTGTCTTAGGGCATCTGCACCGGTTGGAGATCGATCTCAATTTGAGAACGATCTATCTCAATTTGAGATCGTTCTCGTCAGTTTCAAATGCACCAGTTGAGAGGAATATCCGAAGGAGTAGAACGTGCTCGAGGACGATCTCCCCTAGATCGTCGTCGAGAACGTCCTTCAACTCTCACTTTGTGTCGATTTGTCTCCAAGACGAATCGTTCAACGTCGCTCGGCTTCATCCAAGCCTCAATCGCCGATTGTCGCCGTTGTCGATTCGATTTGTTTAGTTTAGTTTTAATTTTAATCATTGATAATAATCAAATTATCTTTAATTACTTAGTTAATCACTACAAATAATTAAAATAAAAATACAAACGAAAATTTAAAACTCAGATTCACTTTTAGAATTAAAAAACACAACAAACGATTTTTTAAAATAGTTTCTTTATAATTATTAATTAAAACACACATTGCAAAGGAAACAGATAAGAAAAAGCAATACATGAAAAATAAAAATAAACTTCAACACTTGAAAATAAATTTGAAACACATAATAAGACCTCATATTTGTTCGCCAGTTTCTATGAACCAATTATGCTTCACCAAATCAGTTTGAAGTTGAGCGTGAAGATATGCCGATTGAAGGTTTATAATACGTTCACCAAATGCTTGAGATTGTTGAGCTCTTTCCACTAGGTCATGAGAAATTCGATTACCATTTTGATCAGTTGGTCCATCATACACAGTAAAGACACTACTTGGATTGAGGAGATCTTCTTCTTCGACTTCAATAAATTCCTCCTCGTCAAATTCCTCCTCAACAATCATATTATGCATTATGATGCATGCTAACATAATAGTAGTCAAAACACTTTTTTTGTGACACATACCTGCGTGACGCACTATTGACCATCGGGATTGTAAAATCCCAAATGCACGTTCCACATCTTTGCGATATGATTCTTGTTTTTTTACAAATAGTTTTTCTGCATCATCTTGAGGGTTACGAATTGTTTTGACGAATGAGGAGTACCTTGGATAAATTCCGTCAGTCAAATAGTAGCTCTGCTCATACGTGCTGCCATTCACTTTGAACGTCACTTGAGGAGTGACTCCTTCAAGATATGAATCAAATATATCAGACTGATACAAAACATTAACATCATTTTGTGCTCCAGGCACACCAATGAAACTGTGCCATATCCAGGTATCGTACGACGCTACGGCCTCTAAAATAATAGTTGGACGACCTTTACGACCTGAGTAGGCTCCTTGCCACGCCGTTGGACAATTTTTCCATTCCCAGTGCATACAATCTATGCTTCCTATCATACCTGGAAATCCTCGTTGCTCTGCCCTTCTTAGTAGGCGAATCAAGTCTGCTTCAATTGGAGATCGTAGATAACGATCTTTATAATGCTCAACTACTTGAGCATAAAACTTCTTCAAACATTTGAGGGTCGTAGATTCACCCATGCGTGTGATCTCAGCACACTGATCTGCGCATGACCCGTATGCTAGCATCCGTATAGCACCAGTCATCTTCTGTTCGGGAAGGAGGCCTAGCACTCCAGCAGCATCATTTCGTTGATGCCAATATGTATCATTGTTACAAAGCGTAGTCTTTATACGATTAAAAAGACAGCTACTCATACTATACCTTCGACGAAAGTCTGATTCGGGAAAAATTGGACGCTCAATGAAGTAGTCTTGTAAAAGATTTTCCCCCCTCGACCGTCTATGTCTCTGGCGATTTGGTTGTCGACGAGGCCGCGCCTCTTCCTCCTCTTGAGCAGCCATTGTTGTAATCGCAACAGCATCCATAACAAATGAGTTCCCCATTTCATTCATCTCATTCATTCGTTGGTTGAACAAGTGAAAACTCTCATTAAAATTGAAAGGATCCATTATCCGAATACAAGATTGTAGAAAGCAACAAAAATCTAAATGAGGAGAAGATGAATGAATGTGTGAATATACAATGATCCACGAACCTCATTTTATACAAGTTAGAAGCTTATCCTTAAATATACGTGTCAACTTCCGATTCGTAGAAAATCTTATCGGAAATCCGACCTAATAATTTATTTATCTTTAAATTTTTTTTATCAAATTATAAATTATTAAAAAATGTGAATAGTAATAGAAATATCTCCTCGAGATAGTGATGGGTGCATAAAATGTGCAGATTGCTATTACTGTTTGATGAATAGTAATAGGAATTCCTTATAGAGAAATTCCTCAACGAGATAGAACTTCCTCAACGGGTGCGGATGCCCTTATCTGAGATTTTTGAGTAAAATGTGCTTAAGCAGAAAGTGTTTAGATGTTGATGATGACAAATTAGGATATTAAGGAAGGAGTTCTTGAATTGGGCAATTAATCAGCTACTCAGGTCAACATTCAATAGGACAAGAGTGCATCTGCTGCAGTAATGGAATGACAGGTGAGCATATTTAGGCAATGAGTTATGAATACATTAAAATTTCAAGCTTCATCATCATATAACCAAAAGGCTGTTTAACACTAGGCGAAATTTGGAAGGTTCTTACGACATGAAAATGTCAACACCAGAATCTCATGCTATAGGTTACCAATTGCTAAAATCACTATAACATACAACACTACTAAAAAGTATGTATACTTGCCTAACCATACTTGAGCCACAAAGAGGCTGTTGGTTTTGCCAGACACTAGATGAATATGAAGGCCTAGCCGGATCAGATAGAATACAGTTCTATTCTTAAGGTACAAGAACACCAAAGTATGTAGATGTGTCAAACCTGGCTGAAAGGGGTTTTGCTTTTGCTGTTAAAGAAACATCCAGCTGATTATATTATTTGCCTTAACTCCACTCATTTCCTTTGCTGGTGTTGTTTTGTACTCTGGAACCTGTGGATGTACTGGAGATGATGAAAGATCTCTTCTTCTTGTGAGGCTTCCAGCTCATACTGTTACTATTACCGTTTGATTCTATTTCTTCTGAGTTTTTGTAATGAGGTTTACCATAGTAGAGACTATCTGTATTCTGCCTCTTGGGACTCTGGTTTAAGGTATCCTCGCTGGTTTCACTAGCTATTGATAGAATTTCATTCGTGGGTTCGTCCATTGTATTATTGTTTTCCCAGTCATTGCTGAAGAGGATATTGGAATTACTTTTCACTCTAGCCGATAGATTTTCTACATCTTCTCCATTCTCCACAGCATTCATCCACTGTATATCGCTTAGTGTATCAGCATAAGTAACAGGTTTTCTTTTCCTTTTTCCTATAATGCCGTCAGTGAAGCTACCTTTACTTTCCTTCTTCTGAGAGGCAATATACACCCAATCAGGAACCTCATGTTCTTCCATGAGACGAGATTCATACATCTCCTCTTGCCTCCTTTGCTCGTCCATCTCCTCAAACATTCTGAATTCAGCATCTGAGCGAGCTGCAAGGCGATTAATCTCTCTCTCACTTGGAACGTCCCTACCAAGTGAGCTTGACCCTTTTCGCATAATCTCTTTTAGCAGTTCTTTTCTATCCTGGGCTGCACACAGAAAACAGTTCATCATTTTATTGAACCACAAGATTTATATCATATGAATTGTATAAGCACATAATGAGAAAATTGCCCAAGATATGAGATGGAAACCAAAATCGTAAATCAAAAGCATTTGTCTTATCATCATGAACCACAACGTTCATCAGATTCAAGAATGGTGGATTGAGAATTTACTAAAGCTCTGATGAAATACCAAAATAGACTAAGTTAAGGTATATGAAAAATAAAAAGAAATTCACCTGTTGAACTAGGATTGAATAGCCCAGCTTGTATGACCTTCTCATCTATGCCCATTTTCTGTTTGGCGCGTTCAAGAATAACCTCTTCGATTGACCCCACACTAATCAATACAAAAACTTTGACCTCTTTCTTTTGACCTATTCGGTGAGCTCTGTCCTCTGCTTGTTGGTCCATCTGAGGATTCCAGTCACTATCAAAAATTATAACTGTATCTGCTGTTTGCAGATTCAAACCAAGGCCTCCAGCACGCGTACTCAGAAGAAACATGAAATATGGAGAGTCTGGAGCATTAAATTTCTTAAGTAGAGTCCCCCTCTCCTCTGTTTTTGTACTACCATCCAGTCTAATGTATTTAAAATCATGAAGTCTGAGATACACCTCAAGAATATCCATGAGGCGAGTCATTTGTGAAAAAAGCAAGACTCTGTGTCCTGCGGCACGGAGCTTCGGAAGCAAACGATCCAGTAGCTCAAATTTTCCTGATGCCCTAACTATCTCCCTCTTTTGCCAGATGTTGTAATCTCCAACAAATAAATATGGATGATTACAACATTTCCTAAGTTGCATCGACAAATTCTGCAAACTTTTTGACTTCCCAGATCCTGCAAGAGAAGAGGTGATCTATTATTTAAGAAGCATCATAAAAAACACCCGCATTTTTCGAGTGAGACAAAGGCCATTATCCAAGATAAAACTTAGACAGATATACATTGCGCATGACCACATACCATATCATAAACCTTGATAAAAGTAAAGTCAATACTGACAAATAACCAAAGGATTTACAGAGCGAGATAGAACCATGCAGTGTACAAGCCTACACCTATCAGGGTTGCTGGGGGAACAGAATAGCTAAAGGATTACTTCGCCACAGATTCATATAGGTTCATACCATTGTCAAGCCCAACTCGGCCATCCTGAGTAATTTGCTGGTAATAAACTTTTTGCCATGATGACATATCACATTTCAGTATGACTTGCGACTTAGCAGGGAGGAATTTTTCAACTTGATCTTTCGTCCTTCTCAGTATGAAGGGACGGATTACCTATTGAAATTAACATAGAGAATAAAATATTCAAATGTGTTTGCAAGGCAGAAACTTAACATACGAAAGACGGAATCACCACTGCAAGTACTCACCTGATGCAAACGGTTTATAATCAAGAACTCTTCTTCATCTGAGAGAGAAACGTCACCGCGGTCTGCGAAGGGGGCATTAAACCACTCCTCAAAGTTTTGAACTGAATTGAAAATTGTAGGGAGGATAAAATTGAGCAGAGCCCATAGTTCTTGCAGATTATTCTGAATTGGGGTCCCGGTTAAGAGAAGTCTCCTTTGAATGGTGTAGCTGGATGGACCACATAAATTTTAGTTACGAACATAGCAATAAGGGCAACAAATTACATTGTTGAAAGCCAGATTAAAACTGAGATCAAGTATACTTTAAAAGACATCAAGATTATAGTCAACAATCATTTCTTTGCATAAAAAACAGATGTTTCCCAAAGATTTTGACTAAATAACTTCATAAATTGAATATTAAAAGACTACTGAAATTAGCATAACAAAGTAAGCCGCGAAAAAGAACTTTTCAGACACACAAGCAACACTAAAAAAGGAAATGAGAAACCATAGAACATAGATTATATGTGAATGCAATTAGGGTTTACCCTCCAACGGTTTTTGCAAGCGCACATTCATGATTCTTCAACCGATGTCCTTCGTCAACTATCATATAGTGCCAGTTCACTTTCTTTAAAAAAGATTTATCTCTCATAATGAGATCATAATGTGTGATCAGCACGTTAAACTTCCCTTCTCCAGATAATTCGTCTCTTAATGCTTTTCTCTCATCCAGACGTCCGTCATAAAGAACTGCCATGATGCTAGCGGGAAAAGGAGCTGAGGTCAGAATTAGTATCTCGAAAAATTTCAATGAAACTTACCCATTACAGACAAACCTATCAGCATACCTAGGCGCCCAGGCAGCGAATTCATTAACCCAGTTAGGCAACACCGCCTTCGGAGCCACAATCAAGTGGGGGCCGAATACATCTTTGTTCTCCATTAAATATGCAATTAATGATATGGTTTGGATTGTTTTCCCTAGTCCCATCTCATCGGCCAATATTCCATTTAAATTATTATTGAACAATGAGATCATCCACTGAAGACCTTCTATTTGGTAGGATCTTAGCTCACCACCTTCAAGCATAGCTGGTTGCTCGACAACCTAAAAAACCTCTGCTAATGTTAGTAAACAATTTTGATGGAGACTGTAAAGTGGTTCTACCATTAACATGGCGAGCTGTTAACATTTATTAGAAAAAACAAGCAACTCTAGTAAATTAACAATGAACAAACAGTTTAAATCTTCATCATCAGGTGATTAGACTCCTAAAATTTGTATCAATTTGACGAATCCAATAAAGTTTCTAACTTCTTCGGTGTTCGAAGGAGGCATCCTCCCAATTTACTAAGGGGCTATAAAAGATATAACTAAATTACCAGACTGCTCAACTACATTTATATTTTGCCAACTACTTACAAAGGAGTGTTTATGCAATTAATAAATATTAGGTGGCAACTGCATGGGAGTTAGCTTTGAAATTTAAAACCTGAACTTTAGTAGAAAGTAACAATGACAAAGAAACGGAGTAATCAAAAAAGGTGTTACAATACCTGCTCATGAATTGAATGAATAACGGAATTATACTGCCTTTGACCTTCGAGTATATCACCAACTTTCATGAACGAACCAGGATCTCTGCCATCTGCAACTGCATTAGACGGAAATTCTGCAGGGGCTTCGGATCCAGTCAAATTTAGAGGATCAGTTTCATCTAATAGTGCACTGATGTTTGAATTGCCAACGCCCTTTTGGCGTCTAACCGCATCTCCGATGGAACCAAGGACTGTATTTGTCTTCTCAACTAGCATCGCCAGTCTCTCATTCTTGCTTTCCTCTACCATTTTCAAATAAGCTTCCTGATCATCTGCTTTCAAGGCTTGAAATCTTAACTTCTCAGCCCTTGTAGCTCGCTGCCTTTGTTTTCCGTGCCATGCCTGTCATGGGACACAATATAATTACAATTGCCACTTGAAACAAGATAAACATAGAGATCACATTCAAAATTAACTACTCGACAGACATAATTGGAATATGATCATGCTGCATAGTCTAAAATTCACTACTGATTTGACTGCCATGATGCTTATATGTTCATGATAGCATATACAAAAAAAGATAACCAAAAGCCAACTTAGGATAAAAAACATGCCTGAATGCCGTCATTCTTTTGCTTGCGGCGCTTCAAAACAGCTTGAATCTGTAACTGAAACTCACGAACTCCATTCAAGATTTCAGCAAAGAATTTCCTCTTCCGAGTTTCACACCGATGTTTTTCCTCTTCTTCTAATCGTGAAAGCCTCTGTAAAACAATAAGTTGAATATGCATTTTTTGAATTTTGAATACCCTTAATGACCTAAGGGTTCGCAACTCATAGATTTTATCTTTCCCATAAGTTTTGTTCAGTTTGAATCTGCAGTCTGTGAAATAGAAACAAAAACTGGTGTAGCCAGCATTAAAGTACATTTCCCTTGCAATCCGCTTTGACTTAAGAATTTTAGAGTTCCAGATAAAAATTTACCTCGGCGTCGCGTTTTTTTCTGAATTGATCATCTGCCTCCCAGGAGAATCCATCTCCCACTCCGTATAAAGGCCTTTGCAGTCGCATAATACCCCAGTCGAAGAGCTTCTTTTCCGGATGTGCACAATGCTTTTTGAGCCAGAACTCAGAACTCACTTCCGAACGAACTTTACTCTGCAGTTCTGCAAGCTGGTAGAATAAAGTCCTTGCCAACAAGGATCAAAACAATGTCATGTCCGGGTATTACACCAATAAGGTGAATTGAGTACAATCCTAACTATGAATCGGCAATACTTCTCTTAAAAGTACTTTACTAAGGTTCTTCACAATAAAACTTTACCTTCAGACCATAAAGCTCAAGCAAACACTTTGTCTGCAGTTCATCTCCACGACTTGTTGGTAATCCTGGTTTCATAAATCAAGAAACTAATCAGCTGATTTAACCAATCAGAGGGACTAACTAGTAACTACAATAAACAACTGTAGGCGTGTACATTTGCTGAAATTAAGAGGGAAATAACCACAAGACTAATCTGTTGGCCCTTACTTTTCAAACGAGTTACACACCCGTGTTACGAACATGATATTCACATAACAGTCTATTGGCCTGATTACGCATATAACAATCTTGTAACGCTCAAGCAATTAAACTACGGATTGGATCTCAGAAGTATGCACCACATTATCAGTCAAATCGATCAACATGTTTTCAGAAATAAAGATAAAAAATGAGAGTTCTTACTTTCAAGTTCCGACAACCGATGTTTTAGGCGGCTCTGTAGACGTTTTGCCTTCATGTCTGCTAATTTAGACCCAGATACACCGTTTACTCGTTGTATTGTCAGAGCATCATCCAGTGTCTCTAATAAATCTTGTGGTTCAAAATTAGCAAGCTCAGCCAGATTCTAACATGCGAATGCAAATAATAAACAAATCAGGAAACACCCATGGACTGAGTGCAGAGTAAATTGCTAACACTATACACAGGATGAAGAGTATCATTGCACGCACATTACACTGCATTTGTTTCTCTAACCATGTGGAAAACAAATGGAAATAGCAGTAGTTACGCAAGTCATTCTCGTGTAACAACAAATTAACAAAAAAACACAGGAAAAAACTTACTCCAAGCTGCAGTTCCTTCCACAAAGGTTAAAAATATCATTAGATTGTCAATTAGGTACCAAAAACTTCAATACGTCATGACAGTTCTTGCACTCAAATAAATAAAAACAAAACTGAGACAGATAAATAAATGCTTGTCACACCTTCTCAATCATAAGTCAATTACGAGACAATTACAAGAGATCAAACTGAATCAGGCACATAATTTAACAAATGAAGTTCCACATCCACAAACCCTAGCAATTCACAAACTAAAAGCACAAACAAAAGCTCATAAATCTTCCTCCAAAACCAACAACGCAGCCCTATAACATCAATTTCTCACCGAATCGTCCTCGTCAGCGGTGGCTTCGACCTCGTTGCCAGATCTATCCTTCTCCAGAGGTCCAATCGCGTCGGCATCCAGATAAAGGGAGGAAACGGAATGCAAAAGGTCGGGAGGCAAAGGGAGGTTACGGGAGAGAAGATTGAGGGCGTGGATTAGGGCGTTGGTGGTGCTGACGTGGTCGACAGGAGTCGTCGACGGCTCGGCCATGGCGCGAGATTCTTCCTTCAAAATTAATCCCAACCTTTTAATTGAATAATTAAAATTAGAAAAATCGGAAGACTATAAATCTGAACGCCTCTGTGTCGGCTCGGTCTCTCTCTCGTCGCTCGTCTTCTCTGCTTCGTGAAAACCTTCTTCAATTTTAAGCCTTTGTTTTTCCCCTATTTTTGTTTAATCTATTGGCTCTGGACTTCCAAAACGAAGCGTTGGATTATTTGGTATTTTTTAAACGCAGCGTTTTGTTGCTTCTTTCGTTTGACTGCTAGTGCTAGTTACAAATTTTACTGTATTTGTGAGTGGATCCTGGAAGTATATGCTTGATTAGGTATACAAACTTTTAAGTTTGACACGCCGCGTTTTAAACCATGGAATTGACATAACCAATCCCTGATGTAATGTGTTATGACAAAAGCACGCGAGTTTGATTTTGGTCAACTCTGCGATAACAAAAAGATACTTCATATCTTGAAAAGACCACAAAATTTGTACTGCTTGCAATCCAGCATGACAAACACCATACAGTATTATTTGTGAGTTTTCGTAGTTTGAAATTTGAATGGAATCATGTCCATTAGAAAGCTGTAAGGGCACCATAATCTTTCAAAAGATTATTGACTTCACCCTGTATTGATGTTATGATGTACATCTCCTCCGGTGATACACTCTGGGTGTGGGCTTTGGAGTTGATAGCTTGTGCAAAGTTCCTTTAGTTTTCTCCTACCTGACGTCCTAGTTCCTATAAGAAAAAAGCTGGTTACAGCATTCCCAAGCCTCAAAACAATACAAAATAAAGTCAAAGCAGATGTTTGTGTTCGTAATTCACAAATTTATATACGATTTTCCTAGTAATAAGATATATCTCGAAACCAAGTTATCAGTATTCTTCCTTCTAAATTCTAATATCATAACAAGAATCAGTATGCAAGGAATACACAAACGGTCTGCGGCATAAACAATAAGCTAGAAATTAATTAATACACTTTGAAATCCTGGATAGGACCATCATGCGAAGGAATTGGCATTTTATCCCATCAAAGAAAGGGCGATAGGAACTTCATGTTAGTACTGAATAGAGACTGGTAAATTCAGGAATAATTACATTTACTCCTATTCTGTTTATAAAAGCTGCCGAAACAATGTGTAGCCAAACTAAGATCCATTCCAAACAAAGTATTATAGAGAACTGTATCTTTGAAAATGGAAACAGCTCGAGAAGGAAAGAGACTGAAAATAAAAAGTGTCTTGTTGAAAATAAGTTGAATTGATGAACAAATGCAAGCATCAAAGTGAGACAAACAAATTAGGGGTAAAATGTGGTACCAGACCAGCTATATAGCTGCTTGAAGACAAAAGGCCACATAACCATGTACTCACAGTATTGAGGCATTTAGCTTACAGAGAGCTTCATTTTTTCTTCTGCGCATGCCATTTTTCAATAAATCCATACCAATTCCACTGAAAACATAATCCCGCAAACCGCAAAATGCTTGCACCAACAACCTCAACAAATGCCATCAAGAATGATGTCTGAGGAGAAAGGCCAGCAGTAGCAATGGCCAACAACCTTCCTTCAAAATTACATGGGACAATAAACTTCCCAGCCTGAATTCCACAAAAAGCCTTCCTTGCAACTTCATCAGCCTTCATTGCACCAGAAGATCCCGCTATAACGCTTGTCAACTGCGGCTTCGTCTTGTTTTCTGCAATAAAAAATCATCACCCATAAACCACCCAAAACATCTCTACCATAAATCCCAGCATGTTTTTATTATCAATACCTCCTTCTAGTCCAGGAGTATCAGTGTCGGGAGGGAATATCAGCGAAACACGAATGTTATCCGCAATGACCTCATGCTGCAAGGCCTCCGCTAAACCTCTAATTCCAAACTTGCTAGCTGAATACGCTGCGTAGCCATAAATCCCTACCTACAACAATGAATCACATACAAATAAATCAGCAACATTCTCAAACACCAAATTTTTTTCGCAAATCAACAATAAATTGAATATAAAAAAACCTAACCTGACCAGCCTGAGAAGACATGAATGCAATAGACTTGGGCAAACCGTCCGTCCTACGCTTCATCTCACTCAAGGCAGCCTTCACAACATTGAAACTCCCCATCAAATTCACATCAAGCATTAACCTAACTTCATCCAACTCCTGCTTCTCCAACTCCCTCGGCACAAACACGCCTTGATTACAAACCAACACATCAACCTCTCCAGCCTCAAACATAGCCCTCCGCACCGCATTCGCATCTCTCACATCAACCGCGTAAACCGACACATCGATTCCAGTCGTCAATCGGATCGATTCCTTCGCTTCTTCAAGCTTCTTCCTGTCTCGTGCTAATATCGACACTCGCGCGCCTTCCTTGGCGGCGAGATGTGCTAATGCCAAACCGATCCCACTGGATCCGCCGGTGATGAAAATATGACGGTTTTTTATCGGGATTTTGACCGGCCGGGGTTTAACAATGATGTAGAGAAGAAGAAGAAGAAGTAACAACAGTGGAAGGAGGAGTAGGAAGAGAGATAAGTACGCCTAGCTTCGAATAGAAGATTGTTGCGGTTCGAGTCACGGTGCGTTTTCCGTTGACGTTTGTTGTCGTTTCATCCACTGAGTCGAGCATTGAGTTCGATACTAACTATCGTGGTTCAGTATAAGCTTTAAACTGAACCGATATGACATCCCGGTCTGATTTACGGTTCGATTTGCCTGCATATATGAGATTAACAACCTACAGTAGTTACGGTGATTATCTCGAATGACCATGCAATTGGAATGAATCTGAGTAGCTAATTGTATTCATTTTGGTGTCTACATGTTGAAGATTTAACCCAGTGTTATATCATTGTCGCACCTTAATTACCGAATATTGTTATTAAGATGTTTTAGCAACTTAAACTATAGTTAATCAAAATGATTATTAAGCATGATTTATGCATTAATTTTTTCAATATCTTGGAAATGTAAGAAAGTTGAAAACAATTTGTGGTGAACAAATGATCACAAACCTTGAATAAGTGCCCCAAAATTAGCCTTAACTTTGTACAATATGTGTTTTTTTTCAATTTTGGAACACGACATGAAAATTAATGCAAAGAAATACTAACTTATATTTCCAATAAAAGTTGACTTGTATAGAAGTATGTTTAGCATCGTGTTGGATATTTGTCTTTTAACTGTTTAATGTTCTAGCACTCATCCAAATTCATTATATGTAGAAATGAGTCGAGTTTATTTAATATTTGTGAGACTATGATATATCATCTTAATTGTTGATTTTTATAATCATAACTGAAATTAAATTGAGTTTAAAATAAATAAAATGGTTGCACATTTGTAAAAATTAGTGATCATTAAGAATAACGGATAACGATATTGACTTTTAAACCCATTAAAATAACAATTTAGATAAAATATTTATGCCTTCATTTCAATTTAAAGTATAAATGAAAACTGACGGTTAAGTTCTTATGAGACAGAGTTTATGTAAAACAAACAATGAAATTATAATCGTTGAATTTGATCATCTAACGATTGAGAATAAAAGTGAATATAAATAAATGTGGTGGTTGGATTAGCAAAATTAGCGGGACGAATGATTTTGGAAGCTTTTTATATATTAAATCTGATCCGTCCATTTATTAAAAATCAACGGAAGAGGTCATGCATCACCGTCTCACAAATATTTGACGGTCCTTGATCTCTTCTTTGAAAACTGATACTCTTAAATAGTTAACACAATAAATGGCATATTAATCAACTTTGCATTTACTTATTTCATGTAGACCAAAAATAATTCTACATAAGTATAAAATTATAGACGGAGAGAAAAATATTCTATGAAAACATGAATCATATCACTAATTTAAAGTTTCTTTATACTCTGGTGCTGATGTTTTACGCATATGGTTGTCATTTTGACTGCATCGCATGTCATGACTGTTCATCGAAAAAGTTTAACAAACTTAAAGGGACGGTGACCACATACAAGGTCATTTGTCATATTATATAGTATTGCGATTTTTTCTTACTTTTATTATTATTTTTATTTAGTTTTTTAAGTTATCTCACAGAATGAATATGGTGATATTTTTGACTGTGTTAATTTACATCAACAACCGGCTTTTAGTCACCCGCTTTTAATCAATCACACAATTCAGGTATTTTATATATAAAGTACATATGCTTACTAAAACTAGGATATATCATGTTTTTATTAATATTTTTGTTGAATAATATTAAGAAAAATCATCTTAACTCGTCACTTCGGAATTTTCAGCACTCGCAAAAATATTTTAAGGTTTCCAATAAACAAAATTTCACTCGACTTTGTCCAAAAGGAACAATACCGATTATAAGGTCGTACAAACAAGACATTGAAGTCAATTATGTTAGAAACATCCCAAATAAAATACATAAAAACCAACGAGAGGTGTGTATTAATTTTCAATTTTTTTTGATGATGTGATGTGACCATGAAGTTTAATTCAATGGTTGTTGATATACTTTATTATTTTGAAAGATGATCTTGCCAAATTTAAAATAATTATTTCTTAGTTTGCATTTGTCGAAACAAGAAGGGGAGGTCATCGTCTATTTGGTGGTGCGGCAGTGTTTGAGGTTTGGAATCCTCCTGTAACAGTTCAAAGAGAGTATAGTCTCGCTCAAATTTCGATTGTATCTGGTCAAGGGACCCCACAACATACCTCCATCGAAGCGGGTTGGATGGTAATTTATAATTTTCTCAAAATTATGATTTCTTATTTTGTTTAATAATTGGAATTGAATTAGGTATATAAACCTGTTGGGAAATTCGCTTCAATTCCTACAAGATTTTTTATTAGATCTACGGTAATAATATATAAATTGAATATTATATATCACTTTAGCCAATACTTATATATCATGTGTATGCTAATTATTTAATTTATCTTTTGAGCAATTATTTAACCAGATTGATGAATATAATACCAAACGATGCTTTGAAGCGAAATATAATGGATTTGTACAAATAAATGATCACATTGAAATTGGCGGAATTTTGAATGAAGATCGTGCAATAACCATAAAGATATCCCAAGTAAATTAAAATAATATATTATTATATAACTCTTTTCATTTGACATCATTATCTCGTATATAAGAATATTTTTTCCTAATTCATATACATATAATCTTTTTAGGATCAATTTAGAAATTGGTGGTTATTTAAAGATGGTGAACAAATAGGATATTGGCCGTCATCTGTTGTTCCACTTTTAACACATGGAGCTGAACAAGTAGTAATTGGAGGAGAAATACACTATAAAAAGGTAAAAAACGGGCAGCACACTTACACTAAAATGGGTAATGGTCAATTTGGAGACATGGGAAAAGATAAAGCGGCATTGATAAGGTCTATACACAAGATACAATATGTGAATGGTCCACTTATTACTTTAGATGATCACGAAATGAACATAAATAAGCCTAAGTGTTATAACGCCATAATACAAAATAATCATCCCTTAATGGGCGGTTTTTCATTGTACTATGGTGGTCCGGGAAGAAATAGACATCGTAAATGCTTATGATGCTTATGATGTATCTAACCTCTATATAAATTTTTAAAGCTTGAATTAATAGTTAATTCTGAAGTACATATCACTTTCCAATTTTATCCTTGATGTTATTAATATTTACTTTATTTTATATCATAATCTATTTTCTATAAAAATTCATAATATGATAAACAATGTGCCTCAATTATATTGTGCAGAAATATACTAGTGATAAAGAATGTATATCATTACAAATCTAATTTAAAAGAATATATATTATGGAGATAACTAAAGTAATATAAGAGTTGATTGCACTAAATCACTCGCATAAAAGATAATATTTCATGGCACTGACACTGCCCTTATAATGTGATATTATAATAAATAACATTTATAATTACATCGGTTAACGTTGCACCATCTTACACTATTTCGTCAACATATCTTTAGATATATTAATTTTTTTAATGTAATATCATTATATTATTATAATATATTATTGATATAATAAACGATTTTTTGTTTTCACTGTTTATAACTTCCATAATCAATTAATAGTCAAGTTATTATCACAGATTTTTTCGTGCTAACATAATTAATTATAAAGGATATTTTCTCGTACTAACTTTAATAAACTAATATTCAACACCGATTTTCTTTTCTTTTCGTATTCAATGAAAAAACTATTTTGAGTTAAAACTTGAATATTCTAAGTTTTACTTTTCGGGAGCACTAATAATTAACAAAAATCAATATTAAAAACTTACCATTTTTGTATGGCAAAGAATATAATGAGTTACCATTACCCCTGAAATTATAGGGATTAAGATCCAGTGCAGCGAAAGCTATTTAATGCGAGCTAAAACTACGTAGTTTTAGTAAAGGGGTCACTCAAAACTACGTAGGGTTATAGTAAAAAACGTCAAAACGACTTCATTTTTACCTTCACAACAAATAGCTGTGCATTACCGGATCCGAGTCCAAATTATAGTATTAGTAGTTGGAAAAAGGTTTGAGGACCAATAAATTTTTTGTGAGATGCTAGGACATCATATATCGTTGATTTTTATCAATTCAACGATTAATGATACTTATCAACCGCTACATGTTTTTGATAACTCACAATAAATTTAATTAAATGCAATTTAATTTCAAATGATAGATTAAAGTAATCCAACACAAAATTTTAATTTCCTCATAAAACTAACCCTTAGTAGTTGTAAATATATGTATTTCCTCATAAAACTATGTATTAGTTTGTTTGATTAGATGTAAAGAGGTTTGGTTTTGTCGATGTTATGCAAAAAAAGTTACTATAAGAATTTAGAGAGGATAAGATAATTCAGTTATTTTCAACAATTTACTTTTTTATCTTTTTCATTTATCTTTTAGTTAGAATAATTTAGTTGAAGGACATTTTTGGATCATGAAATATGGCTTCAATAACTGTTAAAAGGGGCCTTTACATTTTAAATATAGTAGATGTAAATATTAACTAACATCTTAAATTAGAAACTTTTGATTACTTAGGGGTAGATTACATATATCACCTAATTTAGTTCCTTCATGTAATCTTTCCTATATATGAAACACAAACCTCCCTATTGACGGTTAAGTTGAAGTCAAAAACCATGTTCCAAAATTACCCTTCCATAACGAATTAAGCATTATTAATTTCAAAGGGCATTGAAGTAAAATAAGCTCGAAACATATAAAGACACAAAAGATGTCAATTTGAGAAGCCCTAACCGCACTCGCATTTATTTCATAGGTTGCTTCCCCATCTTTAATTTCACAACCGCTCATCTCACGTCGTTCGTAATAAATCACAAGACAATTTCATTCTAAAAAAACAAAAAATATTTATTTGCAATTGAAATACCCATCATTCAAGGAGAACAGATAAATTCTTGTAAGACGGTGAAAAAAATCAAAGGATGGCTATTGACGGTTACCATTGAAGCCACAAATTCTTTCCGATTTTATCCTTTATTTCTTCTAAAATTACACTATTTCATTGCATTTATTTGATTTATAAAAATATGAATATATAAAATACGGTGTTTATAATTAACATGCACAAAATTGTGCACTCAATAACTAGTTCTGATTATATACCGAAAGGACACATTTGCCACTTTCAAATAGGATGGATCATAAATGATTT
Organism: Sedum album; assembly: GCA_006409495.1. NCBI lineage: Eukaryota > Viridiplantae > Streptophyta > Magnoliopsida > Saxifragales > Crassulaceae > Sedum > Sedum album. The sequence continues at coordinate 142,794 of QZGG01000118.1, forward strand.
GTTTTAAAGTGCAATATATGATACATTTTGTAGTTTATATAATTTAGGGATAGAATTAGATATCACAATAACTGTATGTAAGATGGGAGATATATAAATTGTTAATTTGAGTAATCCGATGTTTAAGATTAAAATTGACTTTTGATTTGTTGGCGGTTGGATTTGTAAAATAGTATACGTTGGATTATAAGTAATATGTTTCTTAGTGTCTTACAAATATTTGTTCTCCATCTCTAAACTCTTTCCATATAACATATATTTATAAAGTGCAATATTAAATTGATGCATTTTAACTACCAAAATTATATCTATCCTATATATAAAACGGGAAGGATTGAATTGACAGTTTCTTTTGAAGCCACAACACATTTCCAAAATACCCTTCCTCAATTCATATTTACACATTTAACATATCAACTCTAAACTTCTTTTAAATTATATTATAAAAAAATAACTTGCACATATACATGTACAGAGACTACTAGTTTTATTTAAAGCAACAAAAGTGAATTGAACCAATAGAAATATAATAATTGATTCAAAAAAATTGCATTTCATGGTTATCACTTGATAGAATAATAATCAATTTGTAAAATTAGTATATACCTTTGAGTATATTGAATTTAATAAAAATATTGAATTTCAAGAGGACATAAATGATTTATATTAATAATGAATTGGCAGATGTACCTTAAATTAATATAGGCGCATGAAGTAGTGGACTAAAGCAGTCTACCATTATGTGTCCACGATATCTGATCCCAAAAGTCGATGATTCAAGCCTTTCTCAATGCATCTCCGCCTTTAGTCGGGAGATTGTCCAATTCTTAAGCGACGTAGGAATACATTTATTAAATTTGTACTCACCCATTCCGAGACTGATCGAATGGTAAATATGACATTGTAACCCATATCTAAACAACTTCAATAGTGTATACGACAGATAGTCAAAATTGTATATCTGATGCAATTCTTGATTTCAAACAGCCTGGTATAGTAGTAGCAGACAATTTATATGAGGTTTCTTCGAGAAAGCTGGCAGAAAATGAAAAACCTCAAGGACGTAAAATGTGTATGTCTCACTGGCCAAACTTGGAGATCAATTTGTCTACATGGGGAATGATGTCATCGATCCTAGGACGGACAGTGGCTTGAGGTTGAAGCATCCATGTGATAAATTGGTGGAGAGCTTCAGGGTAAGGAGGATTGGGTCCAGATGGCCATTTCTTAATCTGCGCATTTATGACTGCCAGCATTAGGTTGCCATCAGGTTCTTCGATAACATGCTCAAATGGAGAGGTGTGATACCTGTGAAATGGAAAATGTCATGTTGTGCACTCAAGTGTGATAGCTGCAGAAAAGACTTGGTGACCCTAAAATTTGTTTTCGATAAGAGTTCCATAAAAACACGCAAAAACTAGGAGAATATTGTTAGAGTTATTACTCACATTATTGCATATAGGGTGCATCCTAGCGACCAAATATCAGTCCTCTCATCAATGCTTGCATTATTTGGACAATTCCATAACTCAGGAGCCTTGAATTGTTCAGAGCAGTTTTTAGATGCCCATTCCTGCACATCAAAACACTAGTAAGAAAAATAGTGATTCTCGATTGGTTTACTATGACCATGGTCAACAATGAAAACAGATACATTGTGGACAAAAGTTGAAACTGCATATGCATTGTATGAAAAGATAGTCTTTTGCTAGGGACAGAAATTTAGTGAACAAAAAATTTCGCCAAGACGAAGGGGACCAGCAATAAACTAATATATAGAAGATAACAGAATGTTTGCAAAGAACCTGTAGCTTCAGTGCCTCTTCAGAAGAAGTTATTTGCTTTCGTGCAACCTTGGCAGTCTCAAAGGCCATCAATCTCGCAAGAGGAGCTTGTCCCTGTTTCCTTGTAATGATAATATTTCCAGGGTGAACATCATTGTGTGCATACGGAGGGTCAAAGCTGTGCATGTGTTTGAGTCCTGCACATAGCTGAAACACCACAATACAACATTAAACCAAAAAGATATCAAGCTCTATTAAATCATTTGAACATAGAAATGAAAATACCTGGCGAAATATTTGTAAAACATCGGATGTAGAAAAGAAATCCCCCTTTCCTTTCATGAGTTTAGACTTTTCAAGTAAAGTTCCGCCAACAGGGATAGGAAACAACAAGTACGCCTCATGAGTCCAAGATGCTTCTTTTTCACCCTAAGCACAGTAAGACACATCTTATGATAGCATTACATAAAGTACAAGCGAAATGAGCGACTCCTAATATATTTATGAAGATGATGTGAGCTGTTAAAAGCGCAAAAACCTTGGCTTCGATGAGAGTACTATCGAGCAATGGAAGGAGATTCGGATGCGCCAATAACGAAGAAATGCGGATCTCTTCCTCAACGGACTGCAGCTCATCTTTATTATAAATCAAGACTTTCTTCATTGCATACGTTCCATCATCTGTGTCGCCAGATCAAACATGAATCAACAAAAAGACATCCGATCCGATCCATCCACAAATCAGGTGATAAATATACCTGAGACATTGGATTGGTCTTTGATTTTCTTAGCGAGGCCATTGTCGGCAGAGGTTGAATTGGTGAGGATCTCTTTGACGAGGAAGAGGGAAGGAGAGAACGGAAGCTGTTTGATGATCCTGAAACGGTTCTCATTGATCCAAACATCGCCTCCGCCGCTGGCGGTGTCGTACAGAGCATTTAGACCTGAAAACGTGCAGCCCATTTCTTCGATCTCGTCTTTTGTTGGATCGATCTATCGGTCGTGTTACTTGCCGCTGCTGCTTATCACATCACATTGCGGGAGGAAATTTAATACTATAAACCACCCCGAATATGGTGTAATTGCAGAAATCACCTTGAAGTTTCGATGTGTTCATTTACCACACCTTAATTTTTAATATTTTGATTGAAAATTAATTGTTAATTTCAAATTGTCAAAATAATCAAAACAATATAACCCTAACTTTGGCGACAAGTATGTATGGAGAACCAGCCGGTGGGGTTGATGGACGAGATGACGGCACTCGTTTCGGTCAATCCAAAGTCAAGGTAATATCAATTTCACATAATTTTGCTTTAAATTGTTTCAGCTTCCAATCGAGTCAATTCTTTAGGCAGCCTTCCATGACCATTGCCTATCTGAAACTAAATTAAATTGGTTGAAGGATGTCTGAGTGAAATCTCGCACATTCAATGTTCTCTTTTGCTTTTATTGCAGGTATGAATATTCTGGATTTTCATGTTCCTGGTCGCTTTTCGTGTGCTACCTCGGTCTGCCTTTGTTACATTCTCGTTGGGAAAGAGAGTTCAAATTGTAGGCAACATTCAAGAAATTTCCGAGAAAATGAATTCAGTTTATTTTAACATCTCATGTAGAGCCTAAATGTGATTTTGATTGGCATAAAACTTGGCCACTCCCAAGTTCATTCATCTCTGTGATGTTTTGAGTAGATCAATTGGCAGGAGATGGCATAAATTTTAAGATTTTTTGGATGGGAATTTAAGGAAAATGGATCCATTTGATGATTCATGCAAGACATTTACCTCGAGTGACCTTAACTGAGTAATCGAGCTGTTTCAAAATTCAATAATTGGTATCAGTTGCAATGGGGCACATGCATGTCAGATAATGGATGGACAAAGAGAGTTCCACCAGCATCATAAAACTGTAGAGGAGTATCTTCTAAACCTTCCACCTTTAAATGGTATTTCCTCTTGATTTGCTCTTGTAATCTGACCGTCTTATAGATCAGTCCGGGAGTATTTAATCAATGCCCATGACTTCATATGTTAACTTCCAGAGTATACGTCCCTTGCACCAGCTCCGGCTCAGACCGTTGAGCATTGAAGACTGGCTGTAATACCAAATATTCTTAGAGCTATATCAATTATTTCGCTATTGGAACTGCCGAACTGGGTATTATCTAATTTCCTCATTTGATGTCTCTAGTGATATTTTAAGGACTCTATTCTTGATTATCTGATCTTGTTAAAATGTGATTGTCATGAGAATCCCCTCAGTGATCGTGTTAATATCTAGGTTGGTCATTTTTCTATGTTCCCCGATTTTAGTTTCCTTTTGACTATGCTTTGAACCATAAAAATTTATAATGTCATCTTTTGACAAGTATATTCTATTATGTAATATGAAGACAGTGGTGGCAATTATTGTAGACAGTTGGAATTACTCGATTTCTGTGGACTTCAAAATTGTTTCCTCCAAGACTTATTTAGCAGTAGTGTCACTTATCTGTTATGTCCTTGAATATACACTTGTTTCTTATTAATAGGTTCAGTACACCCCATGTTGTGGTTTGCCGAACAAACTGGCATTTAGGACATAAATTTAGTCAGGAAGACAAATGACGAGCTTTTAAACTTGTCGAAGCGTGCGTCATTCACGTTTCTTTCTTCCAAAATCACCATTAAGATTCCTGAGTTTGTTATTGTATTTTGCTAGCTGGCATGAAACAATATTATTTTTGCAGGATGATGCTTCTGTCTGTAATCTACAACGTAGAAATTTAATGCTCCTGACTCGTGCTTTGCTGAAACGCTGTTGACTCTTCGCTAATGACCGGCTTCATATAATGAGGTAATCCATTCTTTGTCTATACGTAGATGTAGCCTGTTGGTTTAAACTGTACAATGTCAGTGTAGCTTCCATGTGGTTTATGGTAATTACTTTCAGTTCATAGAGATTGGTATGCATTTAGAATGGCATAGTAGTGTTGCTAGTATGAAACTCTTTTTGTGCCTACACTTTCATATAGGCCTATACAGCTGAATGAAATGCACAATTAAAAATCAAATAATGAAATTGGATTCTCTTATTTTTGGAAGTATAAATAGCTGCTCTATAGATTTTGCTCATGTTGGATACAATAACAAGCTGAAAATGCAACTTCTAAAAACACAGAATGAAGCGATTCTATTAGAAATTTCTATATTCCCCAGTATATACATTCACCCTAGAATACAAGTAGAAAGTTTACCTGTTAGATGCATAGAAGCTACAAAAATGGAAAATGGATAGTAAAACACTTTGGAATCTCCTAAAGAATCTAAATAACAAATATCAGCGAGAGTGAGAAATACTAATGTGATGCACTGCTGCCTAGGGACACCTAACATTTCTTCCAGGACCTCCATAGTAAAAATAAGTACCCCAAACATTGTTCTTCCCTTGTTGTATATCATAGCAATTTGAATGGTCTGCTAAAAGATGTATATTGTTCAATGGCAGCAGGCTGTTGTCCCAATCAACTACCTGTAAGTTCCTGAAATATGCTGATTTTGTGAATCCTTCCCCTGCAAAGTGGCCACTTCCCATTTGAGTTGATGTGTGGGAGCCTGAGGATCTTGAGTTCACTATCTCTCCCCCGTACTGAATCATGCTTGCATGATTTTTCAAGTGACTAAACAAAAAAGATGGCCAGTACCCTACTATCAAACCTGATCCGAATTCAAGCCACCAGTCTCCATGCTTCGGATCCTATAATGATAAAAGGTAAAAGTTTAAATATGTTTGTTCTTATATTTTTTTCAGCGTTGTGTTGTAGTAAACATAATTTGATCTCTGAAAAATGTGATAAAGTAATGCAACCGAATACTAACTCGTAGCTCTTATTTCCTGTTCTTACATGACAGTGTTTGAAACTCACCTTCCAGATCATTAATCCAATGTCAAATTGTTTTCCGTTGAAGGACGATCTTGGAGAGATTGCAGCCCCTATAGCAATCTTGTTGTTGGTTTGGACAAACCCTGAACAAAGTAAGTTGTAGCATCCAGTTGTTTGATATGCATCTGACTGTAACATGTGTTTAAAATAACTTAAACTTTTCAACAAATATATTTTCATTTGCAACTCAACTGTGCCGAAAAATGAATGAAATACTCACCGTCCAATACGTAAAAAATCTTGGGTAGTTATCTCCATATAATTCTGGACTGACCTGACATGTAAAAAATGCACTAGTTAGTTAACAGTCTTAGTATATATATATCTTGTTTGAGGGTTGGTTTATGAGAGTATTAGATGCAAACCTGCCAACCAGCTTCAATTGTGTTTAGATCATTCCCAAAGGATCCTGAGATTACCCAAATTTGCGACAGGCTAAATTCATAAGCATCTGCGACTTGAGGTGTCCAAACATTTAAGCTAGCCTTTGCTCCGTAGTATTGATCTCCATTTACAAATACAACTGCATGCTGTGCTAGTTTAACAAATACTCAGTATGTAATCTGAACACTGAGCAAATGTATTGTTACTTGTTAGTGTATGCAATTTCAACTGACCTCATGCTCATTGCTCTGTGAGTCTCTCCTTACATAGCTTCTTGGTTTTCTTCCATACCTTTTGATAGAACTTGACCTTAAGATGTCCTCCTGGGTAATTTTTCTTATAGGAATTGTTCCGTGTGGGCATGATTCTCCTGATTGTGCCCATAACTGTACGCTTTCTTGTTCTTGAAACTGATTGCTGTAATTTAGAGCTTTAGGCCTCTCTGGAGGTTCCTGAACGATACAAAAGCACATACATGTCAAAAACAAATACATGGTAATATTATTTGTTGAATGTTAGAATTGGTTAATGATATTTTTACCAGTGGCTTCTTTCCTCTCAAGTTTGGATGATCAAATGCAGGTTGAAGATGAGTTGCAACACATTCTATAACGTCACCGTCGGGGCTCTGTTCATAAAACCTTTCCTTAGCTGAAGGTAAAAAAATTAATTTCCGTTCTCTATAGAGATTTAGTTACTTAAAGTACCTGAATTGTCTTGACAAAGGGCTTGTTGAGTCTCTTCAGATAACCCCTGACCCTCTTCCACTTGAGTAGCTCTTCACCTGACCGGAAAGTCTGGTTCTGGTGACCGGGCTGCGAAGTGTTAGGTGACGATACTGCCAAACTACTAGATAGAGAGGAAACACTAAGTAGAATGGCTACAAAACTGACAATAGTCCAACAAGGAGAAACAGAAGCAGCAGCAGCAGCCATCTATGTATTTGGAGTTTTGCTTGCTTGTCTTGTGGATGTTGTTGTAGTGTACATTTGGCTGTCTTTTAGTGATTTGAGAACTTGATGACTTGCCCAATATTCTCAAGTCTTGTCCATGGAGATAGAAACCAGAAACCCAATGCAATTCCTTCCCAACATTTCTTTATTTTTTCCAACAAACTTTATGCAATTAAAGCTTACTTTATTGGGTTTGTGTTCCTGACATAACCTTCAGGCATGAGAAGTTTATAAAAATGTATGAGTGGAACTTACTTTTGTGTTACCCATGATACGTTGTTGATGCTTTGGTCAAAAGATTCATTTTGCATTTATTAGTGGAGAGCTCATCTTTCAACAATTTGTTATTGTTTTAGTAAAGTTTTAATCTTTGCCTACTATTTTCATCTGGGTTTGTGCTCTTCACATTAATAGAATTGAATGAATTCAATGCATGCTTGAATTTGAAATATATGCTTCAGTAACTCCAACACAATGAAAGAAGTAAGATTCATGTGGCCACTCAGTGAGCATAAAGTTAGGTCTGAAAACTCATGGCTGCAGCATCAGAACTTTACAGCTATTTTCTCATATTTTCTAAAAAGAATAACTATCAAATCTGAGTAAAATAGGGTTGAGCAGTGCACGGTAAGTATAGATTACCCTTGAATGGTTGGTTAGGTGGATTGATCTTTTAAGGTTATTTGGTGTCGGTGAGACAGTAACCTTCATAATGACGAAAGTACCCCTTAGCTCTCTGAATCCCAGAATATTTACAAACAAGATTGTGATCTGATCAGTAAAAATGTTACACAAAAAGATGTCAACTAATGATGATTTGGATGGAATTCAACCCACTGTATATGAAACTTGTGGAATACAGATTACACTAAATCATTATGGTGCAAAAGGAACGTTATATTTCAACTGTCAGTGAATCAATCATAAAAAGATACATCATTTTGGCATCTGATGTTAACTTAAACTAGAAGATACATCATTTTGGCATCTGATGTTAACTTAAAGAAACATGTAGCTGTTGGCCTTTTTCAATCTCTAACATTTTTGGAGAAAGTAGCAGCAGCACAGTGGCATGGCATGGGGCTGCACATATATTATTGCACCTAGTTCTCTCTTTTTTGTTTTGCATAATGGTGCTTGCCACTTCTAGTGGCTCCCATTTGCAAATTCTGATCTTTATAAACTGGTTTGAGTTATTGGCATTTGGTGATGCACAAATATTCGTCAGCGTGACACATTGATCCGACACTGATCACAGAGTTTGGATCAGTGGTCCTAGCAGTGTATTTACATAGATAGGAAGTCGCAAACTAAACATTCCTTGAAGAGCCTTAAACACCAAGTCATGCCTGAAAGCTGATAGTGAGAGGAGGAGTTTGATTAGATTCCAAGCTAAATAGTGCTTGTGGCAGACAGACCCACGATATCAACAAGTGTGCAATTTCTGCTTAGATTTCAGCAAAACACGAATTAAACAAAGGGTTTTAGTGTGGATGCATATGGGTTATAAGGCGTGGCTTTAGCATGGGTTCAACAATTGTATATTGTTTGAAGACAGCAGCTAAAAAGTAGCAAACCATAAAGTTGTGTTTTTTGTGGTCTTTGGTTGAACAGTTGTGCTACTTTCAAGATGAATGAGATAAGAGAGGATGATTCTTCAATTTGAAGTTTGATGGACTTGGTGTTTAGCCATTCTAGACGTGGTTGTGGGCCTGTGGCCACTGGTTCTGGACCAAGGCTACATTCTACCAAGTCTATATCGAATAGCCAGCCAGCCATTCATGACGTGGTTGTGGCCAATAATTTTCTGAAAAAACACAAAGTTGTAATGACAGTCGTGGGCTTTTTGTTCAGGGCCCGACCTTAAGGTCCATAAATTTACCAAAGGCCAGACTCGGACTTGTAGCAATGACCCAACTCGGCCCAGCCCATTGATATCTCCTAACCCGGTATTAATTTGAATCTAACTTCAACAATAGGCCACATAGAAAGATGCTTAACTTAACCCACAACAAAGTCAATTTAGGCCAGACTCGGACTTGTAGTGACACTGAGATTTTGCACCATTGGCGGCAGCAGCAGCAGCAGCAGCTTGGCCACTTGACTCTGTTGTGAAGTTTTATAGTAGAAATTATCTGAAAACAAGCATATCAAATTAATATACAGTACAGATGTACCAGGCAAATCAGATGGGAAGACAACACGAGTACAACTCTCCAGAAGATTAGCAATTGCTCAATTTTATGCAGATGAAGACAAGATTGGGACTTGTGTTTTTCTACTACTATAACATAATATTTTGACAAAAACATGACCACTTGCCACTCTCCTTAACCTTAGTTATCAATTAAGAACCAACCAAGTAATTAAGCATCATCAAATATCTTTAGGCACTGATTAATTAAGTACCAAAAGCAGCTAATTGCACTAGAAACAAGGCACACTCTTCTACTTTGTCCCATTTTCACACACTCTCCTAAGTCTTCTCTCACTCTTTTAGGCACTGATTAATTTTGGTATTGTAACTAACTATTTCAAACTTGAGTTTGTAATACGACTTGGCATTTGACTTTGACCTCAGCCAAGTAGTACACTACCAAACTAACTAGTTACAGTGCAACTGAACTGAAACAACCAGAGACAGCATGCTCCGCAGCAAATCATACTCAGTTTGTTGGTTAGCTCATGTGTCAAGCATGTTACGTTCTCTATTCTTTAATCTTACAAAACATCATCAACTCCCTCTGTCAGTTGTCACTCTTCTTCCTCCTTTTTGTCTTTGTCTTGTTTCAGTTTCAGATTCATATTCACACCAACTAGTCCGATCCATCTCCAGATCCCTCTGAGCTAGCATGCATTTGAATACTTAAATTAAGCACATGGGCTCGTGCACTTACTTTTCATCTCCATCTTCCATTACACTATAAATAGAGTCATTGTCCCACAACCCCATTTCACCACAACCTCACTCAACTCTTATACGTTGAAATGGACATCAACTGCGGCAGATTCCTCTCCATCTTCTTCTACTTCTTGTTCCTGTCACTTTCCTTGTCCCATGTAAGTTGTGACAATTTTTACTATAATGTTTTTTTGTATGTTTTCTTTTACTACACTTACGTGCATTATGTAATGTATTCAGGTATTTGGGAAGAAACAGATTGATTTGGTAGCTGCTAAAATCACTAGTAATAGTCCATTCACAGCCAAAGCAGCACTCAATCGCTACTGGAATACGCACGTCTCGAATAACCTCCCGAAACCTGAGTTCTTTTTCTCCAAAGCCTCACCACTAAATGGCCTTGAACTTGCCTTTTATAGCAACCTCGACGCTCTACCGGAGGACCGTATCCAATCGTTCTGCTCTTCGGCAAACATGTTCTGCCAATATGAAAATGCAGAAGCCACGGCAAGAGGCAGTGGCAGCCATGACTCGAACTTCGTGTTCTACTCGAACAAGCAATTCGTTAATTATGGTTCGGGTAAGATAGGCGGGTTCGATACGTTTAAGAAATACTCGGACGGAGTGAATCTCCCTACGGATTCATTCGCTCGGTATAGCAAGGACTCTACTGGACATGTTGGGAGCTTTTCTAGCTATGCTCGTGACGCTAATGTTGCAAATGGGACATTCGCTAGCTATGGCTCTGGTGCAACCGGTGGATCGGGAGGATTCGATAGCTACGACACGTTGGTGAACGTTCCCCACCTGCATTTCGCGTCGTATGATCAGAACGCTAACAATCACAAACTTTCTTTTTCTAGCTACTCGGCTGAAACCAACTCTGGAGACGAGACCTTCTCCAGCTATGGACGGGCTGGGAACGGTGCTCCGGCTGACTTCAAAGCTTATTCTGAAGAAGGTAACACCATTGCATCGACCTTCATCGGGTACGGTGAGACTGGAAATGGCGCAAACGACACGTTTAAATCCTATGGAGGGAACGGAAACAACCCGCATAATAACTTTAAGACTTATGGCCCCGGAGGGAACGCAGGGATCGATAGCTTTTCAAGTTATCGAGATGGGGCTAACGTAGGGGACGACACTTTTGAGTCCTATGCGAAGAACTCGAATTCCGCAAAAGTGAACTTCGGTAACTATGGGAAGACATTCAATCAGGGGACTGATTTGTTCAAGGAGTACGGAAAAGAATCAAAGAATGAAGTTGTGGGGTTTAAGCAGTATGGACTGAACACAACGTTCAAAGATTATGCAGATAAAAAACGGGTGACATTCGCTACTTATTCGACGACAAAGCCGGAAAACAGATCTGAAAACAGAGCAGTGGCAGGGAAAGTGGAGCAGGGCAAGTTCTTCCGTGAGTCAAATCTTAAACAAGGAACAGTTATGAAGATGCCTGATATTCGTGACAAGATGCCAAAGAGATCATTTCTTCCGAGAACAATCGCGTCGAAACTCCCATTCTCCGCTACGGAAGTCCCTAATCTCAAACGCATTTTCCACAGCACGACATTAGAGCATATCATAACTAGTTCGATAGCTGAGTGTGAACGAGAACCTAGCCGCGGAGAGACGAAGAAGTGTGTCGGGTCAGGTGAGGACATGATCGACTTTGCGGCCTCTGTCCTCGGCCAAGACTTGGTGGTTCGGACAACTGAGAATTTAAAAGGGTCAAACCGGGAGGTGTTGATAGGGAAAGTAGTAGGAATAAATGGTGGAAAGGTGACGAAATCAGTATCGTGTCACCAGAGCTTGTATCCATACTTGATGTACTACTGCCATTCAGTGCCGGAAGTGAGAGTTTACGAAGCGGAGTTGCTGGAGGTAGAGACGAAAGAGATGATCAACAAGGGTGTGGCGATTTGTCACGTTGATACATCGGCATGGAGCAGGACACACGGTGCATTTGTCGCGCTTGGGTTCGGTCCGGGAGAGATCGAGGTTTGTCATTGGATATATGAAAATGACATGACTTGGGCAACTGCAGATCATGTTTAGTTTTAAAACAGTTATGTTGGTTGTTAATTGAGAATTGTTTTGCAATCAAATTGACATTGCATTTGTACTCAGCATTCTTGTTCATAAAAAGCTGCAAATGGGTACGAATCTAAAGCTAGCATTTGCATGCTCATTGCACTAAGTCAGAAGAGAATATGGGTCTTTTGTGCGCATGTTCACCTTATAAAAGAGTGCTTTAGCTTCACAACAAAGAAAGTCATGCAACCTCAGCTTGAATTTCTAATGATAATTTGCCTGCGATGTCCATACATCTAAGAACCTGCAGAGCAGCTAGGATAATTATTTTTACAGGGATTTTGCAAGGCTGTTTAATGGCAAGCCTACATTCAACAGATTTGTGTACATTGCAGATGAATATATATTACAGAGACATGGTGTCGAGAGGTTAAGGTGGATGATTGTGATGTCTTGTCGTCAGCTACTGTCTATTCTAAGTTCTCTCCCAGATGCATCCGTAAGCTCTTTGATTGTAGTCCTCGAGCATAATCACTTGTTGGATGTGTGTGAAATATCATCCCAGCAGAGTCAAATCCTGGCATTTCAAGCTGAAATATAGGTAGTATTCAGAACACAATAAATGACACTTAAAATTAGTAGCTTACTAGGATAGCATGGGCGGAGCTTATCTTACAAGACTGAACCAAGGGGGAGTCATTTTGATTCACCAAACCTTTATACAACAAACTTTTTAATTAATCCTTTGTATTTTGCAAGATTTACAGGTCATAAGCTGACGGCATTTCGATTTGCGAGAACATATTATACCTAAGTACCAAAATATATGATCTATTAAAATTGCAATTGAGCAAAAACCAAGTTTCAGTATAACACTGACTTTTTTTTATTAACATAGGAAGTAGAAGGAAGGTCAATGACTTGAAATAGCTCCACCTATTGATATGATTTGTAATTTATATTTTCATTTCGCTTTTTCTAAATATACAACTTTTAACCTTTTCTAAAAAGGGTACACCTCACAAGAAATGAAATATGAGTGATACGACCATTTCAAAATTCCAAAACAATAAGTTGCAATATTGGTACATGTTTATGCTCAAACTGAAAAGTCGTATATAATAATGCAGGCAGCTTACATTTTTTGCAGGTAACATCTTGTCTTTTGGTAGGATATTTGAATTTATAGCTTCCAGCTTCAATGAAAGGAACTAGAGGCCGATGGAAATGTAAGGTTTTTCTAGCAAAAACAGTGTATCAAGCAGAGAAAATTCTCACACACAAAATCAAAAAGATTACCTCTACTTGATGCTGTAGCGACAGGACATAATTAATAATTTCATCAAGCACAAGTGCTTTACCAATAACCTATAAGAAACACGAGCAACTTAAATTGAATCGAAAAATAGAAGTGGATATGAGAATAAATATTTCAAGTGGCCGCGATATCTAAACATCAGAATCAAAGTGCATTATACCTTATTACAACCAGGAACCAAATCTTGTAAAACCTTCATCCTCTCACTGATTTTTTCTCTTCGAGCCTGCCAAATAAATATCGATCAGAATTGATGTACATATATTAAAATACAAAGGAATTAAACAACACTCAAAACAAGAACACAGAGGTATATTTACTCTCTCGGCTAAACTGTGGCTATCAGTCGCTTGACCCCTTCTTGCTCTAACATGAATAAAATCTTGTTTTGAAGCCTCGGCCATTTTCTTACCGCTCGTATCACAAGTATCATCTGCCTCTTCTTTCAAAATTCTTTTCACTTCCTTTATATCCAAAACCTTGGCTCTTTTCGAACTTGAATTACACTTTTCTTGAGCACCACAAGTGATAGGAATTATTATAGAGGAGTCCCTCTTCTTCCTGCAGCTGATGCTCTGGTGGGTAACGGTGGAATCCTCGTCTAGATTTCCTAAGCTATCTGTCAAGACACCTGTCATCGTCCTCTGCTCAGACGAACTAACCCTAGCAGTAGCAAGATGATCCCCAAGTCCTCCCGGAGGCCAGAATTCCTCGAGGGTGTAGGAGGCTGGGTCAGCATGCGCAAATGAGGACTCGTTCAGCTCCATCAAATCCTCACAGACAGCGCGAGGAAGAGAGATCTGAACTACTTTACACTACAGTTTTGACTGTGAGAGAGCGGCGAGACAGAGGCTGAGTGAGATACTTTTTGTTTTCTAATTGAACCCCCTAAAGTTTTATTTATTGTACATGTCGTTCCAGTTTGGTAAAGATTTATGTCAATTCAACCCCTCTAGTTTTTGAAAGCACTACTTAATTTAATTGTACTGGGTGATTATTTAGGAATTGGACCGACCGATTTTGATAAGAAACAGTCCAGACTCATACGGACCAAATGACAAATGGTAAGGTCCCAATTTCTAGGCATCATTTGTGGCTAAAATACATTCCAATTATTGAGCATGGATTATAAAGTGAACATTAGAAGCTTCCTTGAGTGAATATATTGAAGGATGGTGTTTGACAATATGATGCCACAAGGCCCACACCAGTCATTTTCTCGAGTTACGTATCTCGCAAAATGAAGGTTACAATAAAAGTGAATCCTTTTAATCAAACCACACAATAGCCTTCTAGTGCTAGGCTTCCAAGATGCTTGCCCCAACTTAAAAATCACAAGGCCTTGAAGCTCTTTGTGGCAAAGCCATGGATGTTAGTACTGTGCAGAAGACAGGAACTTATGATAGAAATTCAAAGTTTACAGTACTTTTGCAAGTTCAACAGAGCACTTAGGAGATCAACCTTAGTAAGCAGCAAAAAAACTTGCCACATTGCAAAGTTAACTTACAAATATGAAATTTACGTGCTCACAGTGGAAGTATTATAGGAAAATTAACAAGACAAATATGTTACAAATTTTGAAGTGGACTTATAGCTTAGCTTATATATTTATGCAAACACGCTTGTAGATGGCATTTTCCTCAGAGTTTTTCTGCCAAAGGAATGTTGGTGTACTTAGTGCCAGCATTCAGACTGCTCGTAGATAACCAGGCATAGATGCCAGAGTCTTTTAGTGCTCTCAATCTCTTCTTGATAACCATTGACATAAGAACCAACAAGCATATTACAGCAACCATTGGCAAAGCATCACAAATACTACCCTTCATTGAACCCTTACCATCCATACCAGATTCACCATCAAGGCTTTTCATGGAGTTACTAATTTTCATGATCTCAACCCCATTCAGAATAGCATCAATGCTATGCAGCGTGCTCCTTTCTGAAGGCCCCACACTCACACTTAAAAGGTTCAAATGGCAGCCATTCACCACAAAATCAGCAAAATAAGGCGAGGATAATGACTGAGAAGCAACCGAGGACAGATCAAGATTCTCATATGCCAATAGTCCATTGACGTAAACATTGAAATAAAGCATATCAAGTGCCATACTTCCAATGTCACAAAAATGTAGCCTTGCTAGGTAACCATACCCCTTCTCCACTGGGAAAGTCCAAGTAATGTTCATGTTTGGAATGGACGGCATTTTCTCACTAGTAATAGCTCGAGCTGTGTTGTATACATTATCTGGGGCAACTTGACGACTAGCGCTACCATCTTGGTACTTGATTGGGCCAGTGGAGTAGACCCTAATGAGACTGGCAGAATCGTGAGACGTCAGATAGGGCTCATCAGATAGCCAAGTCCTCCAAAGAGTATCATTGAAAGGTGTCACCTTTGGCCCTCCAACATTGATTCTATGCAAAGTCTCCAAAGCCGGTCCAGTCAATCCGCGAAATACCTCCCTACTTCGGGCAGTGCCCACCAGTTTCGCTTCATCATAAATCAGATCAGTTGGCGCAGATAAGACTTCAATGGCGTTGATATAAGCCTGTGAGCCCTTGATCGGTACGAATCTAATCTCAAGCTCATCATCATCCACCCAAATGAAAAATTCCTTAACAATAGAATTAGTCGAGTCCTCCACACCCCGACCGATCAGTAGAAACTCGCCAGCGTAGACTCGAAACACGGGACGAACAGTAAGGCTAGAGTGGGGCTGAAAATGGAGGCGGAGGATGTGGGTACCTTTCTGGAGGATGGGAAACCGGTAAGCGGAGACCGATTTGAAAACCCTAGAAGTCAGGTAAATGGGTGAAGAATTAGGGTTAGGGTTAGATGTAAGGTTAGCTAGGGACGAGGTTGAGGTAGATATGAGGCGATAAGAAGAGGATTGTGAGTGGATTTGATCCCCGATGAAGACGCGGTTGTCGATTCGGTGAGTGGCGTTGGAGCCGCAGTTAATGAGGTAGTTGTCGGTAGGAGCGAATTGGGTGTAGGAGAGGACGAGGGTAGCTGGAAAAAGGACCAAGAGGGTTAGGAGAGGGAGTACGGCGGCGTTTGATGGCAGAAGAAGCTCCATCGGAAGAACGAGCAAGACAAAGTGAAGAGGTTGACTTAGCGTGGCGGTATGGTTTAGAGACGGAAGTTCGAGTCGTCAACGCGCTTTTCCTACAGCTGGAAAAATGAAACGCGTTATTTTTGGACCAGAATACCCTCATGTAGATGCTTTTCGAATTTGACTTGTCCGAGGGTATTTTTGGTATATTTCAGAAATTTGGTTCAAGTACGATAAATGTTTCGGACATTTTTCATTTGCAACGTGAAAACAAATATGTACACAAAATATATAATGTATAAATTTGAATGTATGTGTGACAAAGTGAAATTTGGTCACAAACCCTATTGCAAATTTTGTTTACATTTCCAAACTGATCTTGCTCGGACTATCTCATCTCGGCTGTTCTGCATCCTAAGTAGGTGTATGCTCTCTACTAATGGTACTCTACTTGTGTTGTTTTTGCTGTCAGTAACTTCTTGTTTTATGCTTGTCATTGATTCTAGTAAATCCGACTGACGACATTCACGTCGGTACTCCAATGTCATGCTTGCAAGATAGAAGTCTTCCAGCACATTCATCGGCACACTCTGAAAGACCGGAATGTTACCAGCATCAGTCTAATACATTTTATCAATTTAATAAAATTTTAACAAGTTTGTAGTTCACCTCTAGAATCCATCCAATGTATTTCACATTGTTTACATGCTGATTGGCATCCATGTCACTCCATCTTGGCTGTGTGTCGAAGAGGTTACGCGTATCAGTTCTAACAAATGTTGTCAATATCTGTGGAAATCTTGCAAGCTTCGAAAATGAGATATAAACTTACTTCCAAATCTGTTCTGACCCTTTCGACATTTTCTTCGTTGAGTTTTTCTACTTTGTCGTTGTCACTATCGGCAACTGGAATAGAAAGCCTGGAGGTGAAGAAGGGTGTAACCTCTTCCCTCACTTGTTCCGGCATTTTGGTCAACCTCCGGGTTATTCTGTTCATGATCACCCATGTACTACAATTTGATAGTAACAAAAAATTCTCTCAGGGTAAGGTCTAAATTCTCAAATATAAAATTGAATTTCTTACTTTGGTATTTCAATTTTCTGCTAAGAGTTGAAACTTGAAAGTATCTAACCTTGTTGCTCTGGTGATGATCTGCTGAGTCTTGTAGTCTCGAATTATCCAGTCCCTGCGCATACCGTTCTTTCCCGCAGCATCGACCCATGTGTCTATCTCTACTAAGTCTCCCCTTTCAAACACAGGTAAAGCCAATCATCAGTTTTATTTTTTTGGTGTTCTTGAACATATTTATATTAATTTGTGGTATAAGATGAAAAGCATACCAGGAGCTGTACTTTTCTACTTGAATGTTAATTCTGGTTACCACCCAAATCAGCTTTCTAATGCTCATTTGGCGAGTTGCTCCGAAACCACCCCCTGCAAGGCCGGAGCTCATTACATGATTCAACGCTGTCTCCTGCATTCATCCAACTATTGGCTGTTAATCATTTCTTTACTTGCAAACAAATCATTGCAAAAGTAGTTTGAAAAAAACAAATAAAGCCATGAATCAAGAAAATAATGTACAATGAATGAGTTCAAGAAATTACCTGCAACAAGTTCATCAGTGTCTCCATTGTTGCAGTTTTATCTGGTCCAATTTCATAAGACCTGATAATAAAAATCTGCCTATAAATATACTTATCATCCACAAACCTCCCCATCAGGTATGAATTCATCTCCGGAACATCTTTAACGAGACCTGGAGCTATCTTTGCAAGATTTGAAGCTTCACCCACATACACCCCATTCACTTTCTTCCCATTCACCACATCCAAGCTATGTGACTTTCCCCCGCTAGCTCTGACCACCAATCCATTCCTCCGTTCCACATTATTCCTAACATTAAAGTATCCAACGCGTAAACTTTCCTCACGACCAAAACACATCCCCTTAGCGCATAACCCAATATTACTAGCTGCAATGGAAGCCATGGTTTCAATTTTTTTTGCAGAAGTAGAAAACAAAGTTTTATTTTTGGTTCAAGAAATCGAGCAGTTTGTATAGTAGGTGATCCTAACTCGAGCCTTTCCAGTTTAATTAATAATAGAGGATGAGGCTTGAAAGTCCTTGGAATAACTTGCGGTGGAAATCACCAAATCTTAAGGGATGGATATTGCCATTGCCTTTTAGCTGAACCACTATATAATGGGGTTGGGAAAATGGAGGGTGTACCTCCATCATTCTCTTCAATAAGCAAATTTAGAACTTTTTAATATAGTTTGATGCACAAGTTTCCTTAATATGGATGAAGAAAAAACATCAAGTACTATGTTGGATTCTTTACACCAAACAATGCCTGAACTGGTCTATCATTCTTTACTGATAAGTCTTTTACACCCCTTGGATCAATGCCAAAAATTAGGCTTTCTTCATCAAATATAAATATCTTGTAAAATAGTATAAATATAACTTTCGGGTTACTTAAATTCATCATTCGAAGCACAACGAGCAACTGTCAGCCATTCGGTTTCTGAGTCTTTTAATTTCTGAAGAGGTCGGGTGGTTATGGTGTGTCCAAAATGACCAAAATAGTCCTTTATTTTGCCATTTAGTTTGAAAACAAGACAAAGTCACAAAAAGTGTGTAAAAGCCTTCCATATACACACTGAATTTCAATGCATACAGCAAAGCTCGTAAATAAATAAAATGAGAAAGGCGGTCGTGCGAAGATGTAATGGCAGTGAGTAACGAGTACTTTCAGATATGCCATGAAAATGCAAGGCCGAACAATTTGGCGGGGAGATCGGGCACATGCCTGCTGAACGGAAGGAAACGACGATCCGACCTGAAAATTGATTTTTTCTGTTAAAGGTTGATAAGCTGCTTTCGAACCTTAAATCAGCATTAATGGGAAATGAGCAAGAGGACGAAGATCATGAAATCATCATGCGCACTGCACCATCTTCTCCCGTACGCTACTCCCCTTTTCAACCCTAATTTATTAATTTGTCGTGAAATTAACAAATTCTCTTCTGATTCGCAGGTTTTATGTAGAGGAGCATCTGATGACATTGAATCTTCATTACCCTCCAGAGTCTGTTTTATACTTCCTTCTCTTTTATGTTCAAATTTATCTACTTTTATTTATTTTGTTTTCATTGATGCAGGAATGGTATCGTTTCAATGAATGGTTGGAACTGGTACGCAAGCGCAATGGAAAAATTCGTTCTTCTGGATCAGCCAATACCTCCGTAAACTACTCTTCCCCGCAAAGGTGTTCCTTTTGTCGTGCTGATATGTTTTCATCACTGAATAACTTGGGAATACATTGACTAGAATTTTTCTGATGTAGCAGGGCGAAAACAGTTGATCCGGATACAAGAGATTTTCAGTCGGAAGAACGAGTTTCGGAGAGTTTATGGGAAAGACTGGGAAAATCAGTTATGTTAGACATTGAATCAACTTCTTTACCTTGGGACATGTTATCTTCAATCCATCATACCGAACATAATACCAGTGCTGAACATTCTGAGGATGAAATGAATAAAGCACTGGAGGTATGTAATAACTGTTAGTCTAGAGCATTTGGCATATCACCTGGCATTCATCGTTTTCGTATTAACACACTTGTAATTTGGATGTGTAAATTCTTAATGCTCAATGTAAATTTTATTGTTTAGGTTACTGTGAATTCTGGAGGAGTCATCTTCTTTGCACTATTTAAGCAGCATGAAGGAGGTGCTGGATATTCAATAAAGGAAGCGGCTGCTGTGATAAAGATATCATCATCAAGAATGACTACACAATCTGAACGCCTTGGTTATGAATTTGCAAAAGTTCTAGGAGTTCGAACACCACAGGTGAGTTGTTTTCATTATATTGTTACTTGATAATCGCAAGTTCTATGTAACATAGCCCCTGAAACAGCTATGTAAACATTGCAGGCTAAAGTCGTTCACAGCTTCAGCCCAGAGTGGCTTCATATTAAGGAAGCTGCTGAAAGAGTAAGGGAAAAGACCAGTTTAGAAGGGGATGAAGTTGGAGAAATGACATGTTCAGAACTCCTGGAAGCTCTTGATCTGAGCCGCTGCCTCTTCTTAATGAAGTAAGGCTCACTATGATTTGTGTCTGATGAGCGTTTTATCTAACCCCAACTTTAAGAGACTCATGAATGTACCGCATTCATGAAACTTACAGTTGGTTATACATTTTAAACATTTGATAATCCAGTAATCATTCTCTTTTTAGTTATGTGCATGGGTGCCCGTTGCTGGAGAGCTCTGACGCATTTGAACAGCCAGAAGTTGCTGAAAAGACAGCTGCTTCTCTTGGAAGAATATTGATGTTGGATCTTGAAATCCGAAATGAAGATAGACTCCCTTGCCGTGAACTAAGATGGCGTGGAAATCCCTCTAATTTACTATGGGCAGATAAATTGGCCTCTGCAAATATGTATGCATTAGAGGAAATTTTCAAAGTCGAGTCGAAGAAAAATAAAGCAAAAGCTCTTCAAAAAGAGAGAAGGGCGGCCTCTGTGGATAGCAAACTGAGTCAGAATTCAGCGCTGGAAACACAAGGATCCAATCTGTCTGACGTAACAGAATCTCCAAAATCTGTCGACATGAGTCTTCACAGTGAATCTTCATATGAATCAGCTTCTGACATTCATATAGTGGCAATTGACTCTGGGGTGCCTAGACGTCCTCCAGCAGAACCTAGATACAACAGGGAATAACATCTAACGTCGCCAGCAGGAAAACGCGCTGATGACCAAACAATTTATCCTAAGCTTGTGGAGCTACTATTAAGTAGTTCAGATTACTCCTCAAACTTGTTGCATGATATTACTTGTGGGAGATTAGGATCGTCATATGAAGAAATGAGGCAAATTGGCGTCACTCAGTTGAAGGGGAAAATTCTTGCTGTCCAAGAATTTCGTGGTGGTTTCCGAGGTGCTTTGAGGGACTTGCAGGGAGTTCACATTTTTCTTTTGACACTACATCAGAAACTGGAAAACTTGTTGCGCTTATTCTTGAACATCATAAACAGAAGTACTCCAGGTGAATGTGAAGAGGAGTTGGCAGCTCCTGATTCACCTACTGCCTCTGCTGGTGTTAGTACTCCATCTCCCTTTAGCTCAAACATAGATATGCCTGACCCAGAGTCACAAAAAACTCCTGCTAAATTATCAGTTGTAGTACACAGAGAACACACGGAGTTTAGCTCTCCCATGTGTCGAGAAGGGTGGCATGGCAAGTTTTACAGAGGAAGTGGTGAGCCCCTCCGCTGCTTGCGACTGACTTCAAAACTCCGTGACTTTCAAAGATTTGCAAAGGTATTTTGACATAACACTAGCATAAGTTTTGGTATCAAATTTGCATTTGTAAGTAAACTTTATTTCGCTCTTTTCAGTTTATTATTTGAATGTTTGTTTTCTTTTTTCCATATGTTTGTGAGAGTTTGCTTTGATCCAGAGATGACTTCTTAATTTTGCAGTGAAGATGACTTATCTAACATTAACACTTATAAAGAAGTTTATAAATGATAACATTTTGCTATATTGTTTAGGTCGATGTGGAACTTAGCAAAGAATTGGAACAATGGAATGAAATGCTAAAATCTGATGCAGTGGCATTGTGTCTCGAGAACAATTTCAATTCAGGTTTTTTTGAAGGCAGTGACAGTAACAAAGTCATTGATGCCTACGAATTAAAGGTTACTTTCCAAAAATTTCTTTCTCCTGTATTCCTTAGTGCTAATATTACTCTTTAGTAGTTATCTTTTTCTATGATGAATAGGTTAGGCTTGAGCACATTCTTGAGAGAATATCGTTCATCTCAGATGCTGCAAACACAGAAACACCTTTGTTAGATCCTGAGGTTCACATCCCTCAAGAGGGTTTTGAGGTTCGGATACCTCTTGTGAACTCAAAGGATCTTCATACCCATGTTTTGATGATGACAGCCTTCATTTAATATCTTGAATGAAGTGTTCAGGTGATATACCTAAGTTATGGACAGAAGGACTTCACATTCATGAAGGACTTGATCGGATCAAGTACCTGAGATGAAACATCAGGGACCTGAGAAGACAGCAGATCAAGTGGAGGACAGCTGATAAGAAAGAGAAAAGCTTGCTGCAGAAAGTACCAATTAAGCCGACCTTGGAACTCGAGAATATCTTGGAGATATTGGAGAGCATGCTGCACCTAGTGGACAAGAGGAGACCATGCTCTACCTAGTGGACAATAGGAGGGCAGCCGAAAGCACAAAGGGAACAGTGCCACGGACAAGACCCTGCGCGTGGGTCTCTATTCAAAATGCAAAGGATTGGAGCCATTTTGAATAGCTCCCTCCCATTCGAAACTCAAGCAAACTCAAGAATCTAGAGAGTGATTCAAGTGAGTTCGAAGATCTTCTTGTGTAAGCCTAAAGTGCATCAAGGAGATAAGCTTGGAGTTGAAGGTCTGAAGGACCTGGTGGCAGGAGGACATCCCAGCAGCAGTGCGAGGGATCTCAGGAGCAACCAAGGGTGTTCTGTGTAAGGCTGAAGTGCATCAGAACCCAGATCCTTGGTGTGAGAGAGCTACAACAGATTCAGGGGGAATCGTGTGAAGGTAGCGTCTCTGGAAGTCACGAACAGGGTACTGACCCTGGGTAAGCTGACTTTTGTGTTGTAATAGCTTTTGTTGTTGTTACATAGTACAAACTATTGTTTTGTATAGTCGATTGATTTAATAAAGAAATCATTCGACATCATTTCCGCTGCGTGTATACTTTGTGAAGTCCCTGCAGTCTGGGATCAGGTCCCTAACAGTTCCTGAGTCCCTAGATACACTAACCACGGTCCTTCAATTTGAGTTATGGGTATCTCACTCAGGGGGAATCATATCAGGGATCTGTCCCTGATACTCGAGTGAGAGCCCTGGTCTAGGCTAAGGGGGAACTGTCCGTACTTGTGACTCACTGATAGATTATGTTCATTTGCTATGCTTTTGTTTTATTATCTATCGTGTGTTTGTCATCATCAAAAAGGGGGAAATTGTTAGATCCTGAGGTTCACATCCCTCAAGAGGGTTTTGAGGTTCGGATACCTCTTGTGAACTCAAAGGATCTTCATACCCATGTTTTGATGATGACAGCCTTCATTTAATATCTTGAATGAAGTGTTCAGGTGATATACCTAAGTTATGGACAGAAGGACTTCACATTCATGAAGGACTTGATCGGATCAAGTACCTGAGATGAAACATCAGGGACCTGAGAAGACAGCAGATCACGTGGAGGACAGCTGTATAAGAAAGAGAAAAGCTTGCTGCAGAAAGTACCAATCTAGCCGACCTTGGAACTCGAGAATATCTTGGAGATATTGGAGAGCATGCTGCACCTAGTGGACAAGAGGAGACCATGCTGCACCTAGTGGACAATAGGAGGGCAGCCGAAAGCACAAAGGGAACAGTGCCACGGACAAGACCCTGCGCGTGGGTCTCTATTCAAAATGCAAAGGATTGGAGCCATTTTGAATAGCTCCCTCCCATTCGAAACTCAAGCAAACTCAAGAATCTAGAGAGTGATTCAAGTGAGTTCGAAGATCTTCTTGTGTAAGCCTAAAGTGCATCAAGGAGATAAGCTTGGAGTTGAAGGTCTGAAGGACCTGGTGGCAGGAGGACATCCCAGCAGCAGTGCGAGGGATCTCAGGAGCAACCAAGGGTGTTCTGTGTAAGGCTGAAGTGCATCAGAACCCAGATCCTTGGTGTGTGAGAGCTACAACAGATTCAGGGGGAATCGTGTGAAGGTAGCGTCTCTGGAAGTCACGAACAGGGTACTGACCCTGGGTAAGCTGACTTTTGTGTTGTAATAGCTTTTGTTGTTGTTACATAGTACAAACTATTGTTTTGTATAGTCGATTGATTTAATAAAGAAATCATTCGACATCATTTCCGCTGCGTGTATACTTTGTGAAGTCCCTGCAGTCTGGGATCAGGTCCCTAACAGTTCCTGAGTCCCTAGATACACTAACCACGGTCCTTCAATTGGTATCAGAGCCCTGTGCTCTAGATTCTTGGTTAGTTTGCAGGTATGTCATCAGGTGATTCGTTCTCAACACCCCAAAGCTCAAACCGGGAGAGTATGACTCTTGGGCGATTCGGTTCGAGGAACACGTCCTTGCTTTGATGGCGAGGTATGGCAGATCATTGAGCAGGGTCGTCAGCTCATCATGGATGATGAAGACCAGACCAAAGAGAAGCCGAGGGCTCTCTACAACACTGAGGACTTCAAGAAGCTTCAGAAGAACGCTCAAGCCATGAAGGTTCTGCATGCTGCTTTGGAACCTGGTGATCTAGAGAAGGTCATCATCTACAAGACCCGTCTGAGGTCTGGGATGCCCTGAAGAGAATATATGATGGTTCGGGGACGTCAGGAGGAACAGGATCCTCACTGCACAGACGAAGTACAGAGTCTTCGTCAAAACAAGGATGAGTCGATACATGGGTATCACTCAAGGTTTCAAGGATGCTTGGCTACCTTGTCAAGGCTCGGAAAGGAATACGAGAAATGGGAGATCACCCATCATTTCCTTCAAGGATTGTCACCGGAGTGGGATGACATATCAAGGACCTTAGCTTCTTATCTGAGACTAAGAGGATGACTCTAGAGGATCTGGTCTCTAAGCTAGAGAGCGACATGCTCATTGAGAAAATGAAGCTAGAGGGTCGCGAACCTCAAAAATCCGGAAGCAGATTGCCTTAGTCTCCGAGAAGGGAAGAACCAGAAGAACTCCAAGTGGAAAAAGCACAACAAAGGTTCTGATGGAAAGAAAGGAGATGAAAAACTTCTGACGGATGCCATGAAGGTCATGACCCTGAAACCGAATCCAGGGAACTCAAAGACCCAACGTCAAAAAGAACTGCAACAATGGATGATGAGTGTTTCTACTGTGGCAGAAAAGGACACTTTGCTAGAGATTGCAGAAGGAAGAAGTTGGATCAAGCTAACAACAAGGAAAGACCTCACGGTGAGAGACCGAAGGACAACAAGGCCATGATCGCTGCCTGGGGGACTCGAGGAAGACAGTGACCTGGATAGTCAATGTGGGTCAGGAACTTCAAGAGGACCACATGTCTTATGGCCAGAGGTGGATCCTCATCGTCCTCATCCTCGGAGGTAAAGAATACCTCTAAGTCATCTACTTTTCAATCACGTACCGATATGTTTAATATTATTAGAGGCTTTCATGATAAATGTTATGAGTTGTCTAATGTGATTGCTAAGCAAGATGCTCAGCTTGTTGAAAAGGATGCCAGGATTAGGCAGCTTGAGACTGAACTCAACAGGAGACAGGGTTGCGAGACTAGTCGCGGACCTGGTCAAGCTAAACAAGGTCGTGAACTTAGTCGAGAACCTGGTCAAGCTAGGCAGGGTCGTCAACCCACTGCAAGGGTAAGGACAGATGTTCAGGGAACAAAGAAGTCAAGACCCGGTCTTGGTTATGGTGAGGTAACCATACTGAAGAGACCTCCACAAGCTGGTGAGCCTAGGAGTACTCCACATGTCAAGGTGGACCTTCAAGACAAGGCTAGGACATACGGTAAGGGATACCGTATATGGGCAAAGAATGCTCAGGGTCGCGAACCGGCAAAGATTGACTTCAACAAGCGTAAGAAGAAGATTGCTGAGTTCAAGAAGGAGAACTTCAAAGGGAAGAAAATCTGTTTCCATTGTGGAAAGGAGGGACATTTGAAGAACAAGTGTTGGAAAGCTTCCAAAACTGAGGTTCAGGACCCTGGTTGTTCTAAGCGAGGGACGCGTACCCGGATTGACAAGGATGTCAAAGCTGATGCTAATGTTTCTAACCCTATTGTTTGTGTTGGTTCTGTTTCTAAGAAGAAACCCAAAGAGGCAAAGCTCGTTTGGGTTCGTAAGAACTGATTGTTTGTGTGCAGGTGAAGAGAGGGACTGGTACTGGAACAGGTCCCTGGTATGTGGACAGCGGGTGCTCAAGCCACATGACTGGAAAAATGGATTATTTCTCTTCACTGCAGCAGCATCCAGGGGGCACTATAACCTTTGGAAACAAGAGTAAGGGTGAGATCTTTGGTACGGGTATGGTAAGCTTATCGGAAAAGGTTAGCATTGATAATGTGAACTTGGTTCATAATAAATTGATTTGCTTAGTGTTTATCAACTTTGTCAAGGAGGAAACAACAAGGTTGTTTTCACATCTAATGGGTGTTTTGTTAAGTCTCTTAGCACAGGTAAGATTCTTCTCAAAGGCACGGTTGATAATGGGGTATACAAGACCGATCCAAGTTGGGATCCGGATGAGTACCTCTGTTTGTCATCTAGGGCAGACA
This sequence comes from Sedum album, assembly GCA_006409495.1. Taxonomy (NCBI): domain Eukaryota; kingdom Viridiplantae; phylum Streptophyta; class Magnoliopsida; order Saxifragales; family Crassulaceae; genus Sedum; species Sedum album. The sequence goes on from QZGG01000118.1 coordinate 169,505, forward strand.
ACACAAATCTTTGGCATAGACGTCTTGGTCATGTGAATCGGAAGTTGATGCAGAAACTTCAGAGGTTGGATCTTGTTCGAGGCCTTCCAGAACTTGGTCAGGTACCTGACGAGGTATGTGTGCCCTGTACAAGAGGAAAGCAGACAAGGACCTCATTCAAGCCAAAGAAGGTCGTGAGTACCAGCAGTCCCTTGGAATTGGTGCATATGGACTTATGCGGACCAATGAGGACTCAATCAATCGGAGGGAACAAGTATGTGTTCGTCTTGGTTGATGATTATACAAGGTGTACATCAAGAGGACTAGATCAGTCGAAGAGAGTGTACATGTGGTTTTTGACGAGAATGTCATGCCAAGGAACCCTGCTGAGGTTCATGACCCTGGCAACACTGAAGGAGGTCAGGAACCAGCAGAAGTCTTTGTCTTCACACGGCCAGATGCTGAAGACACAGAGGGTCCGGTACCAGAGGGTATCGATGAGGCACAAGAAGGTGTCGATGGGAATCCAACACAAGAGGGTGTTGATGAGGCACTTGAAGCTGCCGGTGAAGAACCAGTACCTGAGGGAACTGATGAGGCACAGGAGGTTGTCGAAAGGAATCCAGTACCCAAGGGGTATTGATGAGGGACTTGTGCAAGATCAGTTGCATGAAGATCCGCAAGAGGTACTTGAGCCAGATCAGGTATCTCAGGGAGATATCACAGAAGGTGATGGTCTCAGGTCTGCGACCACAGGAGTTGGTTGTCCAGATGAGGACTTGTCGGAGGACCTGTCCCATAGGAGTTTCGAGAGCAGCATCTTTCATTACTCACTAGGCATTGAGTCAGGGATCTGCTGAAGACACTCATCATTGGAGAAGACAAAGTCGAGGGTTCGGAACCTGAGGGACTTGTCTTGGAGTCGCGATTGGTGGTCAGGGACCATCAGGTTATGTGACTTGTGTGTGATAGTTAGCAACACTATTACATGTGTTCAGGATCCAGAGGTTGGTTGATGACGATCTGGCCGAGGCACTGGCGCAGAATGAACACCATGAGGATCAGGATCAGGTACTTGAATAGGATCAGGTATCTGATGACAATATTCAGCACATGAGGGTGCTGATGGAGATCAGAAGGAAGCTGATCAGGGTCCAGATCTAGAGGTTGCTGATGAAGATCCAGCCAAGGTACAGGTGTGGGATGAACAGCATGAGGATCATGGACAGGTACTTGAACAGGATCAGGTATCTGAGGGCGATAACAATGATCACATTCCTAATGGGGAAGCCATAAGAGACGTGGTTCCACTGAGGAGAAGTATCGGGTTAGTCAATCTAATACCATACTTTGTGATTTCTATTGTTATGCGTAATTGCAGGGGGAACGAGTTCATACTGCGTTCATGTCCCTGGTGAGGTCTAAGAAGGTCGTGAACGATCTTGGGGACCCAGATTGGGTTTAGGAGATGCATGAGGAATTGCATCAGTTCGAGAGGAACAAGTGGCGGACTTATTCACCAAGGCCCTGAGCAGGGAGCCTTTCGAGAAGTTCAGGATGGCTCTTGGTATGATCTCTACCTAGTGAGGTACTCCTAACTTTTCTTTCAATGATTGGTTAGAGTAAGGTAGTTAGTTATGCTTATAAGCCTGAGGTATGTGATCATGTCTATGTGTGATAGATTGATTGCATGTATTACTTCTTGATTAATTGTGATATTGTCATGTTAGTGCTTGGAATGTCTTTCATTTCTAGCCTAAGTACCTTCCGGATCTTGATCCCAAACCTCATGAAGGAAGTGTACATAAGCCACCCTAGCCATACACACTGAGGGACCTGATGAAAAATTCACTAAAAGGTGAGATGTGAGTGACTTCAGTTGTGATGTTCAGATATCTTATAACCCTTTGGGTTCAGCCAAACCATCACAACGTCCCTTGTGTAGTCTTTGGAAAGGTATGGGTATGGCATTCACTTGTTCAGGTCAGTGAACAGATTCAGGTACTTGACCAATATGCTGAGGGATGAGTACATGTCAGATTCCTATCCAGATGCAGAAGGAGAACATGTCTCCAGTAGTGGCACTGAAGTTCAGATCCCAAAAGGTGGACCTGAAGCAACAATGGGGGACGCAATGGAGATTGCGGACCAGCCGACGATCAAGGTATCGATTGTCGAAGGCATCCAGTAAGCAAAGACGCTTATGGCTGCAGCAGGTTCAGGAACCTGCAGGCACACATCAGGTATGCGAACCAGGAAGGTTCAGAGGAGGAACCAAGCCCTGAGGGAAGCACCAAGGTAGTGGATGCTTCAATGTCCTCATTCATACAACTCTGAAGGAGTTAGAAGGGATGTGGATAATGGCTGTCACAAGTGGATGGCTAGCAGTGGAATAGTGGAGGTGAATTCGAAAAGGATGAAACCTTGGAGGGTAATGACAGGGTCATGAACCTCGAAACCACAAATCCGTCAAAAAGGAAGGCGACAAGGGAAAGTCTGCCGTAAAGCGAGTCCAGCCTTCACGCTCCTGTCTCTCGAAGAGGAAGAGGGAAAACAAGGAGGTGACTAAGGACAAAGAGTGTACGAGTCAGAGGTTCAGGAACCTCGTGATTAAGATCAAGGATGTGATCTGGGTTGGGAACCTAGTTTCTGGGTCAGGTTCGCGAACCTGAATCAGTGAATGCTAATACCCTTCACCACCATAGACTTGTCCATTCCTTGCTCCCCACCACATTTATCCTTTTTTTGTTATGCACTCTTGACATCTTGCATTTAATTTTGAAGTTTGCATAATTTCAATTTTATTGCATGTTTTGACTAATCCTATTGATGGCTTATTTGTTTAACTCTCTAATCTTTATTTGATGATGCCAAAAGGGGGAAGAGTTATGGGTATCTCACTCAGGGGGAATCATATCAGGGATCTGTCCCTGATACTCGAGTGAGAGCCCTGGTCTAGGCTAAGGGGGAACTGTCCGTACTTGTGACTCACTGATAGATTATGTTCATTTGCTATGCTTTTGTTTTATTATCTATCGTGTGTTTGTCATCATCAAAAAGGGGGAAATTGTTAGATCCTGAGGTTCACATCCCTCAAGAGGGTTTTGAGGTTCGGATACCTCTTGTGAACTCAAAGGATCTTCATACCCATGTTTTGATGATGACAGCCTTCATTTAATATCTTGAATGAAGTGTTCAGGTGATATACCTAAGTTATGGACAGAAGGACTTCACATTCATGAAGGACTTGATCGGATCAAGTACCTGAGATGAAACATCAGGGACCTGAGAAGACAGCAGATCAAGTGGAGGACAGCTGATAAGAAAGAGAAAAGCTTGCTGCAGAAAGTACCAATTAAGCCGACCTTGGAACTCGAGAATATCTTGGAGATATTGGAGAGCATGCTGCACCTAGTGGACAAGAGGAGACCATGCTGCACCTAGTGGACAATAGGAGGGCAGCCGAAAGCACAAAGGGAACAGTGCCACGGACAAGACCCTGCGCGTGGGTCTCTATTCAAAATGCAAAGGATTGGAGCCATTTTGAATAGCTCCCTCCCATTCGAAACTCAAGCAAACTCAAGAATCTAGAGAGTGATTCAAGTGAGTTCGAAGATCTTCTTGTGTAAGCCTAAAGTGCATCAAGGAGATAAGCTTGGAGTTGAAGGTCTGAAGGACCTGGTGGCAGGAGGACATCCCAGCAGCAGTGCGAGGGATCTCAGGAGCAACCAAGGGTGTTCTGTGTAAGGCTGAAGTGCATCAGAACCCAGATCCTTGGTGTGTGAGAGCTACAACAGATTCAGGGGGAATCGTGTGAAGGTAGCGTCTCTGGAAGTCACGAACAGGGTACTGACCCTGGGTAAGCTGACTTTTGTGTTGTAATAGCTTTTGTTGTTGTTACATAGTACAAACTATTGTTTTGTATAGTCGATTGATTTAATAAAGAAATCATTCGACATCATTTCCGCTGCGTGTATACTTTGTGAAGTCCCTGCAGTCTGGGATCAGGTCCCTAACAGTTCCTGAGTCCCTAGATACACTAACCACGGTCCTTCAACCTTCACTAATCACGGGGAGTCTATTTATTGGTGGGGCCCTTGCGGCGAGATCCATTTACACACTACAGCATTTAGGAATCACAAATATATTATGCCTGTGTTCTAATGAAATTGGGCAGTCGGACTCCCAATTTTATGATTTATTCGAGTATAAAAACTTTTCAGTAAGTTTCGCTCTCAGCCATTTTTTAATTCTTATTTTCATATTAGCATCACCACAGTATGTCGATGATGCCTGTTTCTCACAACACATACCGTAGGCGTAGCCGTCTAAATCTTCCGTTATTTGCTGGGTTTGAGAGTGAATGTGCTTATTAAACGTAGCTTTACCACCATAATTAATATGATATTGTTGCCAGATATATACATCGATGTGCATGCTCTGGATACCATTACACATCTGTTAATATAGCCCAGTTGTATAATTATAAATCTTGCAGATATTTGACGAAGAAGATACAGATATCAGCAATATTTTTGATGAGGCCTGCGATTATATAGATCACATTGAGAAAACTGGTGGGAAAGTTCTGGTTCACTGTTTTGAAGGGAAAAGTAGAAGTGCCACACTGGTTTTAGCGTACTTGATGTTAAGAAAGTAAGTAATAACATTCTCTAGTTTCGTTTAAATTTATATCTCTCCCATATATATAGGGATTTCTTAGCAGGCATTATCCCCAAACATTGTATGCCACTAAATAAATGTTGTTGCAAATTTGTTTCACTGTAAAATGTTCTTATGATTTTAGGAAATTGACACTATTGCATGCATGGAATACATTGAAACGAGTCCATCGTCGAGCGCAACCCAATGATGGATTTGCAAAAATATTGTTGGAGCTTGACCGTAAGCTTCATGGCAAGGTATCCATGGAATGGCAACAGCGTAAACCAGCAATTAAAGTTTGTCCAATCTGTGGGAAGAATGCAGGTTTAAGTAGCAGCTCACTGAAACTCCACTTGCAAAAATCCCACAAGAAATTATCTTCAGGCAGCGTTGATAGTGCCATGAATATGGAAATACAAAAGGCCATTGCGGCTTTGAAGATGAGTCGAGGTGGAAATGTTAGCCCAAAACAAAGGCAATCCCCATCAACCATGGATGAATAAATGTGACAAATTCATTATGGATGGTGTTTTCAATTTGAGTCCCTGGTTGAGTAAATGTGACAAATTCCAACCTATGGCGCTTGAATATATTTGTTCTCCAAAATCTGTACTGGTGAGTGACACTACTTATTCTTTTCAAAATTTGCTACAAATTAGTTAAATATCTAGACACCTTAGGCTTTTCAAGCTTGTTGATTTTGGCATCCACTTGGTTTCCAGGTCTGGCTACTGAGCTTGAGCATTGGGGATTCACAAACAGTTGGGATTTCTACTATGAAAACTGAGTGCGGTATGCTGCATGGTGTTTAGCCAGCATACGTTAGTGTTTGAAGTATAAAAGAAATGTAGGGGACAGGAATTAGCTTTCGAGATGTATCAATGTGAATTGTGGTCCGTTTTTTTGAAAGACTTGATGTAACATATGCACAGAACATAAGAGTCTGGTAACTGTGTATGATTAACATTTGTAACGTGTCTATCCCTTTACTTTGCAACAGTATGCGAAATTATATTGCACAAGTTGGTGTGGTGTTTGAGGCGGCTTTTAGCCACATGTTGCAATCCATTCCGGGAAGTGGTTGGGTATCAAGTATTTAGATCAACCGAATCAATACAAGTTGGGTGGAGAGCTTGAATTTTAATGATTTTTGCGCGCCTAAATAATTTCCAAATTAACTAAAACATGAAGCTGAAAAAATCAAAAGACTTGCGATATAAGGCTTGAATCCAAGAAAATAATCACCAACTATTCTTAATTGTTCCAATAAACTCTTATCAATTTACCAATTACTTTCTATATATAAAAATTGACAAAATTAGATTCAATACAGCAAGGATATAATATTATCGATAATTTCAACTAAAAATTAATTATTCAATGCCGCAACTCAAGTCCTCCGACTTCGATCCTCGAAGCGGTTTCAATCGCAACACAAAAATCTTCCGCAGTCTTCGACCCCAAGTCGAATATCCACCGGAATCCCAACCGCTCTCGATCACTCAGTACATCTTCTCACTTATCCCTCATTCTCCAATCGCTTCTTCACTCCACACAACTGACGCTCTCATCAACGCTACCACCGGTCAACGTTTGACCTACGCTGAAGTCATTTCACAAGTCGATGCGCTCGCCAACTATCTTCGATCCAAAACTCTGTTACGTAGAGGAGACTCCGCTTTCATCTTCGCGCCTGCATCCATCCGAGTGCCAGTGGTTTACTTGGCGTTGTTGAAGCTTGGAGTTATCGTTTCGCCGGCGAATCCGTTGAGCACTGGTTCGGAAGTTGAACATGAGATTCAGCTTTGCAAGCCGAGAATCTGTTTTGCAGTTTCGGCTTTGGCTGGGAAGATTCCGAGGTTTGAGCTCGGGACGGTTTTGTTGGATTCGGACGAGTTCACTTCCATTTTGAGCAACACGGGTGCTCGAGGCACCGGAGGAGATGTGGATAAGCTGGATCAGAATGATTCGGCTGCTATTCTGTACTCGTCCGGGACCACAGGGAAGGTTAAGGGAGTGTTAATAACTCATCGGAATCTGATCACATTGTTTGGAGGGTACTTCAACAATCAGTTAAAGATGGAGGCTGATGCGCCACTGACGGTTTTGTTTGTCACTACTCCAATGTTTCATGTGTTTGGATTTTCTATGGTGCTTAGATCACTTGCGCTTGGAGATACACTGGTGTTTATTGAGAGGTTTAGTTTTGAGGATATGCTCAAGACTGTTGAGAGGTATAGAGTTACCCAGATGCCCGTTTCCCCGCCATTGGTTGTAGGTATGGCCAAATCTGATCTGGTGAAGAAGTATGACCTCAGTTCGTTGCAATTTCTGGCGTGCGGCGGAGCGCCTCTTGGGAAGGATGTTGCGGAAAAGTTCAAGGCTAGATTCCCACACACTGTGATTACACAGGTAACTTGATCACTACCTTTGCTGTAAGTTGCTATAAGTTGGTTTATTGTTATATTGAATTCTAATTCCAAATGTTTTGCCAGTTACAAATGTGTAACATTGTTGAATTTCTGGCAAGTCATGGGTTGGACAGTTGGACTATATTTTAAGGTATAGACTAGACAATGTAGAATTACCTGGAATGTATTTTCTTAACATAGTGGCACTGTGGGTCTGTGGCTATGATTCTATATACCAAAGGTGGTCTAAAATGACAAGGGAACAAGCTCTATTGTCATTCTTGTGAGGACCACCAATTCTAATATTTATTTTTTGCTCACCTACATGTTAAGAATTCTTTAGACCCGTGGTCATTATTAAAAAATCATTTTTGATAAACTCGTGGTCCTTTTAAAAAAACACTTCTTTTGTTAAGCTCGTGGCCATTACTTATGAAATATAAGTATGATATTTGAGTGCTAGTAAAGTAAAACTGCATGTGATGTCAACTTCCTGATGCTCGCTAATAAAATATTGCATATTGAATAATGGTTTCTGCATCAGGGCTACGGTATGACTGAGTTATCTGGAGGTGGTTCAAGGACTATGGTGGAAGAGAGCGAACAGTATGGATCTGTCGGCCGAATATCCGAGGATTTGGAAGCCAAAATTGTTGATCCAGTTTCTGGAGAGGACTTACCTCCTGGAAAGCAAGGAGAGTTGTGGCTACGAGGCCCCATGGTTATGAAAGGTACATTAATTTACGCTTAATCAACAGTGGTTCATGGATTCACTGATCATCTTGTTTAAATTATTAGTGCAATCTGTCGCCGTGCATTCACCCTTTTTATACTTTGTAGATATTATGTTTGGTCATTCCAGTCCATGCACTTGTAATGACTGATGTGCATTTGAAATTTCATGACCACGCGGCACTTATCATTACTTCTGGAAACAGAGCACAGCTCATGAGCTGACTCATCTACGAAAATTTAGTAGGGTGCACACTTAATAGCACATGCGATGGTAGTAATAGATTAGAAGCGATTTTTACATAAATGAAAAAAACACAAACGTCAATAGGATTGGCCCGATTGGGATAGTTACAAGCCATTTTACTATTGCTCTAGGCTGATTGAAAATCATGATCATAACACAGCCTACGTCGGAGACCCTGAGGCTACTGCAGCAACTTTCTCTGGAGACTGGTTTAAGACTGGAGATCTCTGTTACATTGATGATGAAGGGTACCTTTACATTGTTGACAGGCTTAAAGAGCTGATCAAGTATAAGGCATATCAGGTAACAGCAATAATACTTGTGATGTAGCTCCTGGCCTGAAAGCTTACTAACTTGTTAAACTGCTTTGTGATCTCAGGTTCCACCTGCTGAGCTGGAAACTATACTTCTATCAAATCCTGCAATTGCTGATGCTGCAGTTATTCCGTGAGATAGATACTAAATCTAACAATGTTACTTGACTTCTGAACTTCTGCTAATTCAAGTTGTTTCAAGCAGGTATCCTGATGAGGAAGCTGGTCAAATTCCAATGGCTTTTATTGTAAGGAAGCCTGAATTTAACATCACAGCTGATGAGATCATGGAGTTTGTAGCCAAACAGGCGAGTTTCTCATTATATTCTGAATTTATGCTAGCTTGTTAACAGAATATACATATAGGGTTGGCACTGGTAAATATTGTATGCTAATGCTTTGGTGCTGTATTTCAGGTTGCACCTTACAAGAAAATAAGAAAAGTTGCATTTGTTGAGGCGATTCCAAAAAATCCATCAGGGAAGATTTTGAGAAGGGAACTGGTAACTAGAGCAACTGGCACTGGCCAACCAAATTATAAATAAATGGTTCAGTATGGTGGGAGATAATCACAGTTAATTTTGTTGTACCATAGCCTTACATGGAAAATAAGGCCTGAGTCGCCACCTCATTAAGAAACTTTTATTGTTATTTTTAGTATGTATGCTCATTCTACTCCCTACTGAATGCTTAAGGGTGATATCTACGTCTACCTGACGTTGTAACAGTATTCTTAGCAGCTGCTAATAGATTCATAAAAAGGCTGTAGTCAATAGTAAATGCTCGATTTCTTTCACTACGGTCAACATAGTTTTGTAAACGTGCCTACGCAATATATCGACAACCATATGCACTGATACCTGACATCACTTATTCTGGGTGCTCCACTGCTGCTCAAACTGTCCAAGGGGAATGCTCGAGTTAAAATGATGGCTATTTTTTCAAATTGGATGCCACCTTTACAAAATTCGACTTTGAGCCACATGTAATTCATTCCATCAAAAATCAAGCGGACAGGGATCACTGAATACGTTGAACCTCTAAAAACCAAGAAGCTTCTTGAGATGAGTTTCTCAAAAAAACCAAGAAATTCACTTTATGAAATATATAAAAATTCACTTGGAATTTATTTTTATATTATTTCAATAAAGAAATATAAAAAATAAATGTAAAGTAATGACATACACACACTTTTAAGCCCACCAAGGGCTAGCCTGGTGGCAGTGAAGGTTGTATTATAAGCCACACGTTATGGGTTCGAATTCCTGGTGGGTGCTAAAGCAGTGGGGCTTCGGCGGGGTGGGTTTTTAAAAAAAAAAAAAAAATACACACACTTTTAAGAGTGACCATTCCATTTTAGTTACTCGTCTTTCCCACCTCCACAAGCACACTCCTTATCGTCGATTCGATGCCGCAACTCAAACCCTCCTCCAACTCCGACTTCGATCCCCGAAGCGGTTTCAATCCAACCACTAAAATCTTCCGCAGCCTCCGACCCCAAGTCGAATATCCACCGGAATCCCAACCGCTCTCGATCACTCAATACATCTTCTCACTTCTCCCTCGTTCTCCAATCGCTTCTTCACTCCACACAACCGACGCTCTCATAAACGCTACCAACGGTCAACGTTTGACCTACGCTGAACTCATTTCACAAGTCGATGCGCTCGCCAACTATCTTCGATCCAAAACTCCATTACGTAGAGGCGACTCCGCTTTCATTCTCGCGCCTTCGTCGATTCGAGTGCCGGTCGTTTACTTGGCTTTGTTGAAGCTTGGAGTTATCGTCTCGCCGGCTAATCCGTTGAGTACTGGTTCTGAAATTGAACATGAGATTCAGCTTTGTAAGCCGAGAATCGGTTTTGCAATTTCGGCGTTGGCGAGGAACATTCCGAGGCTTGAGCTCGGGACGTTTTCGATCGACTCGGACGAGTTCACTTCCATTTTGAATAACAAGGATGCTCGAGTCACCGGAGAAGATGTGGATAAGGTGGATCAGAATGATTCCGCGGCTATTTTGTACTCGTCCGGGACAACAGGGAAGGTTAAGGGAGTGTTAATAACCCATCGTAATTTGATCGCGTTGGTTGGAGGATATTTCCATATTCAGCTACAGAGGGAGGCAGATGCACCGCAGCCGGTTTTGTTGGTCACTACTCCGATGTTTCATGTGTTTGGATTTTCTATGGTGCTTAGATCACTTGCGCTTGGAGATACATTGGTGTTTATTGAAAGGTTTACTTTTGAGGATATGCTTAAAACTGTCGAGAAGTATAGAGTTAATTTCATACCTGTTTCTCCGCCATTGGTTGTGGGTATGGCCAAATCTGATCTGGTGAAGAAATATGACCTCAGTTCGCTTCGTGGTCTGGCTTGTGGTGGCGCACCTCTTGGGAAGGATATTGCGGAAAAGTTCAAGGCTAGATTCCCAGACATTGAGATTACACAGGTAACTTTATCGCTACCTCTGCCATATGGTTCACGTTGTGTTTATTGCTATGATAAATTCAAATTCAATAGTCTATCCACTTATAAATTTGTCCCTTTATTGGAGTTCTGGCAAGAAAGTCATGGGTTGGACCATATTTTAAGTTATAAACTAAGAAAATGTAGTGTCTCATGGAATATATTGTCTTGGCACTGTGGCACAGTGGCAGCAATCTATGTATCAAAAGTGGTATAAAATGACAAGTGTGCAAGCTCTTTTATCAGTTTTTTGGAGGACCACCAGTTTTTTATTTAATTGCTCTACCTACCTGTCATTAGTCGCGCCCTTCCTGTATTTTATAGCTACCTCAGCCGGGTTAATAATTCTTTAAACTCATGGTCATTATTTTAAGAAGAATTTCTTTTGTTAAACTTTTCTTTTGTTATACTCGTGCTCATTACTCTTGTAACAATATGTTTTTAGTGTAATGAGGTTAGTCTGTTATTCGAGTGCTAGTAAAGTAAAACTGAATGTGGTGTAACTTTTTGCATCAGGGCTACGGTATGACTGAGTTATCTGGAGGTGGCTCAAGGACTATGGGCGAAGAGAATGCAAGGTATGGATCTGTTGGTCGAATATCGGAGAATTTGGAAGCCAAAATTGTTGATCCAGTTTCCGGAGAGGCCTTACCTCCCGGAAAGCAAGGGGAGTTGTGGCTACGAGGCCCCATGGTTATGAAAGGTACAGTAATTTACGCTTAATCAACAGCGTTCATGGATTCAGTGACCATCTTGTTTAAATTATTATTGCAGTCTGTCTCTGTGCATTCACCCTCTTATACTTATTAGCTATTATGTTTGGTCATTCCAGTACAGTATTCCATGCACTTGTAATAAATGATGCATCATACTGAAACTTCTATGTCGCACTTTATCATTACTTCCTGGCAACAGAGCATAGCTTTAGAGCTGACCCATCTAGGAAAATTTAGTAGGGTGCACACTTAAATCACACGGATGGTAGAAGTAGATAAGTAGTTCTTTAATTAATGACAAAAACACAAACATCATTATGATTGGGGTAGTTACAAGCCATTTTACTTCATCTTATTGCTCAAGGCTGATTAGAAATCATGATTTAACCACAGCCTACGTCGGAGACCCTGAGGCTACTGCAGCAACTTTCTCTGGAGACTGGTTAAAGACCGGAGATCTCTGTTACATTGACAATGAAGGGTACCTTTACATTGTTGACAGGCTTAAAGAATTGATCAAGTATAAGGCATATCAGGTAACAGCAATAACACTTGTCGATGTAGCCCCTGGCCTGAAAGCCTACTCACTTCTAAAACTGCTTTGTGATTTCAGGTTCCACCTGCTGAGCTGGAAACTATACTTCTATCAAATCCTGCAATTGCTGATGCTGCAGTTATTCCGTGAGATAGATACTAAATCTACCAATGTTACTTGACTGCTGAACTTCTGCTAATTCATGATATTTCAAGCAGGTATCCTGATGAGGAAGCTGGTCAAATTCCTATGGCCTTTATTGTAAGGAAGCCTGAATATAACATCACAGCTGAGGAGATCATGGATTTTTATAGCCAAACAGGCAAGTTTCTCATTTTTTTTTGAATTTATGGTTTTTTTTGAAGAAAAGGTGATTTCATTCAAAAATGATATGATGGAGCAACAAGACACAATGAAACTACTACAACAATGAACAATTCAAACAACCTATATTAAACTAGCAAAAAGATTTTCTTTACCAGCAACAAGATTCCCACAATGATCTCGGAGCACAAGCTTTAACGATTTTCTTCACATCACTTGACTTTTCTTTTGCCCTTAGAACGATGGGCTAGGTTCTTTAGCTTGATATTCAAATCTGAATCCTGGGAAGATATCACCTTCTTTTTCTTACTCTTCGTTCCTTTCCCCTTCCCTTTCTTCTTAACTTCGATAAAAAGTTGTTCTTCATCCAACTCTTTTTCAGCTTGAACATCACTAGTGCTATCATATTTTACTTCTGTAGAGCTCACCTCTTCATTACAGTCTTCAATATCCTCTAAATTCTGGGTTTCAGGGACCACTGAAATTAGTGAGCTAACATTAACCTCCTTTTCTTGTATCCTCACCTCATTACCGCTACCGCTTCCTACATCCTCCTTTTCTTTAGCTTTCAGCGGCGCCAACATCACACGTTCATCATCATCCTCTTCGACATCAATTTCAATCCTTGGCCACTTACAATCTTTATCAGAATGTCCAAAAGACTGGCAGTAGCTGCATCTAGGCGGTAGCCAATCATATTCAACTTTTTGGACAAAGGTAACCCCACGTGGACCCTTAATGGGTATAGAGTGCTTGAGTTCTCTCGAAGCGTAAACCTCAACAAGCATCCTCGCATACATCAACTTAGTTTTTCCATTTGTGAAGCCATCCGTTCGAATCGGTTTACCCACCGCACTAGCAATTATACTCAGAGCATCAATTCTTCTCAAATGAGCTCCCAGCTTTGGAAACCTTACCCACACTGGCAACGAACTCATGTTATGGTTGCACTGAATTTATGGTTGCTTGTTAACAGAATATACATATAGGGTTGGCTCTAGTAATACTCACATCTGGTTCACCACAAAGCCTTATGCATTCTAGCTATTGTTTTATTCAGGTTATGGCTAATAAATATTGTATGCTTATGCTTTAGTGCTGTATTTCAGGTTGCACCATACAAGAAAATAAGAAAAGTTGCATTTGTTGAGGCCATTCCAAAAAATCCATCAGGGAAGATTTTGAGAAGGGAACTGATAAGTAAAGCAACTGGCATTGGCCAATCCAAATTATAAATAGGTACTAGTAGGCTACTAGGGCTCAATAAATTGTTCAGTATGGTGGGAGCTTAATTGCAGATTCAAACTTCTTATTTGTTACACCAAAAAGCCTCACATGCAAATAAGGCTTGACCCCTGCGTCTAACTTTTTATGGTGATTTTAATTATGGCCGGTGACCAATACTAAAATAAATTTTAGTTTTTCTTACTTTGATAGTATTTAGTTTTTTTAATTGTTGATATGTAACTTATTGTGTTGTTAATGCCTTCTATTCTTTGTACTAATTTGACATTTTGTGCATTATATGATTCGCTTGTAACTCTCTTGTAAAGTGTCAATTGTCAGAGTACTGCGATTCAATAATGATTGGTTCGTTACTATGTTGGTCATTTTGGTATGATAATTTAAGAAATGATTTGGTGACTTAAGAATTTAATTTTAGCAGACGTTTGTTGGACGTCTATGCCATGCTTCCGGATTTAGAGCAATTGTTGTTTATTTTTTATTTTATTTTTTGATAAAAACGGACTTTGAAAGTTAAATAAAATTTAGTCTGATTCGAAATAAAGATACAAAAATAATGAAAACAGTTAAACCGAGTAATTTGCCTCGCTCAGTACTACAAAACGAGCATTGTTGTTTATTAAATCACACATCAAGTGAAAGCCGTCTTGCTTCAATATATTGAGAACTGAATTGGAAGGTCGTACCATGAATCCTGTAATAAGTAATATGTTACCTGACTCCCATTCATCGGCTGCTAATAGACTCTTAAGGGTTGTACACTTCATGCCATTAAATATCATGTTAGCTTGCAATAGAAGCAACTGCTAGAGATAAAGGACTGCTGCTCAATTTCAGACTCTACGGAATACAGTGTCAAGATAGCTTTGTAGACGTGATCACACAACTGCACTATAATATCAGCACAACTAAATTAAACGAAAAATCCCTGTGTGATTCAAATATTATACTGTGCATCTTCCATATATAAACACAATGTAACCACAACCACACGCACCATTACCAATGCCTTCTAAGCTAGGCAGCTAGTTCAGACTACATCACTGATTTCGGTGCTCCTCAAACAGTCCAAGTGGAATGATCAAGTTAAGAAGATTGCAGTTTAGAGGATACTTTCAAATTGGATGCCACCTTGACAAAGTTAGATTTAGCTGCATCTAGAAAAGGATCAGTTTGAAATGCCTTTTCAAAGCAATGTTTAGCCCCCTCCCATCGACCTTCAGCAGCAAAAACAAGACCCAAATTATTATATGCAGGAGCGTAACCTGGCCGCAGTTCAAGTGCTTTCGAGAACATTGCTTTGGCATTGCTATATTGTTTTTGAAGTCGATACAGAACACCAAGATTGGAAAATACGGCATGGGCTTGCTGGGGTGTTGACAGAGACAAAGCTCTTTTGAGACTTTTTCTGCTTGTGATGTGTCTTCAGATATCTGCAGTGACACCCCTGCATTGTAGATACGACAGTTTTGCAAATGCTCAAAAAATTAACAAGAACATAGATGCAAGCCGAAACCACACAATTACCTAGATTTGACCACATGTAGCTACAGTCCCTCAATCTGCTAATAGCACTTTTGAGATACTTTTCTGATTCTCGAAACTGCAGGGTGCAAAGACTGTGAAGTCCAAGTTGGTGCCATTGCACAGCATCTTCGTGATTTTCAGCCACAGCCTGACCAAGATCCATACTTTAGTGATTAAGTATATGAGAATGTAAATGTAAAATTATGTATGAGAAGGATAGATGGCATTTCTGAAAACTGTAGCCAAATGAACCTGCTTTAAACAGAAAGCAGCACGATCTGAGAACTCGGATACACTGTCACTGATCCATCTAGAGTCGTATGTTGTGGCAATCTCATGTTGTGTCTTGTGAACCAACGCAAGTCCTGACCATGCTATCGCTGGTTCGATCATGCCCGGATCTCCTTCCCTTAAGATTGAAGCCATTTCATTTCCTGCCCAAGAGATATGTTCATTCGGATCTTGAGATCTCTCAATTTCTTTGATTCGGAGAAGAGCAACAGCATATCTAATTGACATGCAACTAGGGTCCAGCTTTGCTGCCTAGAAAATAAGATATCTTAAAATTTGTTATTCTTAGTGCCACATGAGCTCAATCTGCTGTCTACTTTTGTGATATAATGCACATACTTTTGTTTTTAGCAAGAACAACATTATACAACTATATACTTGGAACTACTACTAATAGAAGAGGGAAAGTGTGACTCATCGTATGCAATATTTTTGAATTTAAGTGTTTAAACCATACAACAAGAGAATTTGACAATGATGGGGGAAAACTGAGTAGGAATTCTATCAGTAATGAATAATAACTGTTGAAATCATCAAACATTCACAAGCAGTAAACATGCATATATTCCAAATAACACTTATCGACTTACAATGGACAATAAGTTTACCAACTGATTAGACACAGCACCCTAGTGAGAAAACTCAAGGAGTTGACACAGCACGAAGATTCTTGCTTGTGTTCGGGATGGATATGGACTCATTTTGGTTATAATCGTTATTAAAGCTTAACAAAATGTTATTTCCTCAGCCCTCAAAAATTTCAGGGAGTGACTATACCATCTATAATATAATATATTTCTGTGAAGAACAAGGTTTAAGAAGTGAAACAAAGAGCCGTCAAAAAGATGCTACAAAACATGAGGGAGAATACAAATTACAATATGTGAAACAACATGAATTACCTTCTCCAAGCATCTGCTAGAACTTCTGTAATCACCAACAAGGTGATATGAGTTGCCAAGGTTTGCCCAAAGGTGGGCAGATTTAGGGTTGGACTTCACTGCGGCACATAAGCATTCCTTGGCAACATTTATCGATGCTATCTGATTAGCTGACAATACATCATCACTTCCAGCTCCAGGACCTGCAAAGAAAAGGTACAATCAGATTATATTGCATGACAGAAAAAGTCCACGTATCAACAGTACACAACTTTATCAATGCCTCAAATAGAATCATACCAGCAACAACTGATCCATGCTTGCACAATAGCACAGCAGCATAGTTGATTAACGCAGCTGGATGGTTCTGATCCTTAGGAGTAATTGCTGAAAGAATTTTTCGGCAAGTTCCAGATTCCCGCTGTCAATAAAAACTATTAATTTTAAAACACCAATGATTATAATGATTAAAAATGCTAAAATCTCTGAAGACGAGAAGAGCAGCACAGCTGATCAAATGCTGAGACAACCTATCACACATTTACACTTAGTATTAATATAATCCAACTTACTATTTAATACATTTGATGATAATATGAAATACAGAATTAATGAATACAGAGAATCGGGAGGATAAATCAACAGCGCATTTAATTTACTGACAGTTGGCTTGTGGATTGTTTCATAAGTTACAACTGATGTAAGTTCTTGCAATTGAGACATAAATATAAACCTTTGAAGGTAGCATAAACCAAGGTTGCAAATACAGTCATGATCATCGGGAGCCACGGCCGCCAGAGATGATAAAATTGAGATGGCATTCTGCAAACAAACAAATAGGGAGCTATGCTAAAGAATAATCGATTGTTCTAACATGAAAGCTTTGCTGGTAGGCCATTACCTGCACGCGATTGCTTTTGAGTAGAATAAATCCAAGAATATTCCACACAGCTGTTTGTCTAACATCTCTTCGCACTGACTCCTTCATTTTAGAAATTGTCTCTTCTATCACCTCAGGTTCAAGTTCTATATCAGATCCATAATCTCCCATATTTGCAAGCAAAATGCACTACACCATTTTTGATAGCATTATCCCGATTAGCTGCTACCATCAGTGTGTAGCCAAAAATTTATATCATGTTTGAGTACTTGCATATAAATTTTGATAAACACACCTGTGCTTGGTGAAGTTGGACCAGTGACAAAAACTCAGGCCTATCGATTTCCTCATCGCATCTAAGTAGTATCTCTGATGCTTTCTCATATGCAGTGACTGCCTAAAAGATAGTACCGAAATAGATATCAAATGTATGCAGAATTCCACAATCCAGGGGAAAGCACAAGTGTTCAAATAACATTCACAATACCTTCAAAGGCTGACCTAGTCGTTGATACATTAAGCCAAGTATAAAATGAGCATGAGCATTCTTGGGCATCTTCCTTGCAACATGCACCAATCCCTAAACAACACATTCGCAGAAGTCAGGCTTCGATTAAAAGTCTATAAGAAAATAAAGAAAGAAACTTACTGTTTTAAGGCTGCTGACTTTTTCCTCACGAGAAGGAAGCCCTTGACCTTGAGTCAGCTGCTGCTCTGCATCAGCCTCAAGAGGAAAGCGTGATTTAGGCAATTGTTTGCTTTCAACATCCACAGTATCTCCTTCATTACAAGCAGCACTGCTTCTGCTTTTATCTTGACTATTCTCATCATTAAGCAAAGCTGACGTTATTCCCAAACTGGAGAAGATAACTATCAGAAGTTGATTTAGCATGAAAAATGAACAACAAGCACAATAGATAAATTCACAAAGAAGGTTAAACTGAATTGAATCGCTGCGAAAACATACGTGGAATAATTAAGAGGTTGGGGGATTAGGTCATCATCGGGGTCGTCTTCGTCGGGAGGATTGTCGTTGAGATCGGCAATAACGACTGGCTTAGAGGAGCGGGACTTAGCCGCCTTCTCGTTTGCATCAATCTTCCTGTGTAAAGATTCAGGAGATAGGTCGAGATTATCGGACATGGATGGACCAGTTAGGGTTTTCAGCTACTGAAACGAGAAGGAGAGAGACTAAATTTGACTTCTCCTCAACTCTGGTCAACGTCAACACGAGTTTTGTTTTATAAACGCATTTGAGAAACCTAGTCGGATCTTTGTCCACGTGTCGTGCCTTCTTGTACAATGCATCATATGCTCTTCGGACTCGGTACGTTATCAACTACGAGAACTGTACTCTCAACATCTAAATTACTAACATGAGCAAACATGGAGAACTTTTGTACAAACAACCGATAAAATACCTGAAACACATAGTAAAGTCGCTGTCTTAGTACGAGCTAATACAATGAGTTAACTTGATTTACATAAGGATAACTGATTACTGCAAGCTTAGGAACGCTTCTGATGGACGTCAACAGCATGTCGCCTCCTCACCAAAACCGTGGTTGCTGGTGCTGAGTCTCCAGTTGATGGAATGGGACTATTTGTCACAAAATCCATCAAGTTTGTACATATCATTGTCTCCAAGGTACCACTGTTAACAAGTGAGGTAGTAGTTGCTTCATCAAGGTCTTCCGGGCAGGCCAGGGCTGACTGAACTTCTGAGCTTACATCAAACACCGTCAAGTCTTTCAACTGACTAGCAAACTGGTCTAACTGTTTAATGTCAGTCTCAGTTCTACTGGAAACTACATCAGAATCCATCAGAGAAACAGGATGTACAATTTACATTGGTAAAACTTAGAATAAGAGAAAGATACGATAAGTTTAGCAAGATAATTTTCCTTAGGAGTGCATAAGTAGTGGAGTTAGCAATTGCGTTTCTGATGTCGAAGCAGAAAGTCACTACTTGTTTCACCGATTCGGCAAAGGTTCCATATCTGCGTTAAACTGAGTAACCGAGACCCTTCCTGTCTACAATAAATGGTGACATGAGATGTAAGTATTAGTTTCAATATAAAAAGGTTGTTCAGAAAATTGGAACTAGGCTTACATGAGATGTGACATATGGACGTGCTATGAATCCGCTTATGATTCCAAATACGCACGAGATCACCAAACCTAAGATCCATATGTAGGTAGCACCAAGCGCTGGCAGGGTAGTAAAATAAAATATTAGTATATTGCAGTCACTCTACAAGAAAATAGCATGAATTTGTTCAAGTATACATTACTCCTAAGTGATACAACTAAAGCTACATTCCAGTCCAAGTTTAAAATCATCATGCTTCAGATGGCGATCCTCATGCTTAACTCCTAAGCGATACAAGTATACAACTAAAGCTACACGACAGACATACTCGAATGAGAAGCCACATGGCAATCCTCATGCATCAGATCAATCTGACGAACCCGCCTATTTCCATGATCAGAAATCAACAAAGCACACATCCCAGGGACAAAAGTCAAGTCAAAATCATCAGAAAACAAAGCTTCCTGCGCTGGTCCATCCTTGTATCCAGCCTTCCTAGACAAACCTCCAGCGATAGTAGTCACCCCTAACAAAATAAACCCAATACCCATCGATAAAAAACTTTCAAAAACTTCAAATCAATTTATTTCAAAGGTATGCCATACCGGACTGAGTGATCTTCCTTATGACATGGACACCATTGCCCTTATCAACAACATAGACATTCCCCTTCACATCAATTGCAAAGCTTTTCGGACTATAAAACATCGAACTCCCCAAATCACCATCAGCAAATCCAACACTCGTGTTTCCAGCCAATCTCTTAACAACACTTTCTACACACGCGAAAAACATCAACAAAAATACATAATGTTGAAAATACCAAAAGACATCAAAAATCACGCACCTTGGGAAATGGGGTTGGAGAGAGTGTAAAAGGCACTGCTGGCGGAGTCGAGGAGGACGAAATCGGAGGAAGAGAAGCGAGGGAGGATCGAGTGAGGGTTTAAACCCATCTTGTCGCCGTCGATGAGTGTAGTGACGGTGTAGCCTTCTTCCAGAACGAGTTGTTGGCAAATTGTAACTGCTGCAGATCGAAAAAGGAGTAAACTTTTTTAGCGATCGATGGGAGTAAAACTTGAAAGTAAAGTAATTTACCTCCGTTCAAGGCCAGGAAGATGAAGACGGAGAGAATCATGATGCGCAGAGACGCCATTGAAGAAACACTGAACAGATCTGCTGGCTCTAGTCACGGTTTAGGGTTTGGAGATGCTGCTAGTGCTTGATTTGATTATAAGAAATTTTTATGGATTTTATGATAATTAATATTAATTTAGGATTAAGTTATAGAGAGTTACGTAATTTTTGTGTTGATTTGAATTGATTTAATGATGTAATTAAATTTAGGTTTTTATTAAGTTAGAGGTTGAATTTGCAAAATACAAGAATATTTGAGTATGTCTGTTACTGATATAAACCGTCAGATTAATAAAACTAAATCATCAAAACGATGTCTTTCCGTCTCACAAAACTTGAACCTCATTCTCCAACCTAATCCTATCAATTCATTACTTTAATAGTGACAATTTTCTCTTTTCATAAAAATATAGTGGCAATTTTCTCTTTTCATAAAAAGATAGTGGCAATTTTCTCATGATGGTGGAGAGTGCATTTTTCTTGCGAGGATGTTATTTTTATAGTTTGTATTTTTGATTTAACTGTTTGTATGTTTTGTCTCTGTTTTGTACATTTTGATTATTTCAAATTGTTAGATCAATTGATCCAACGATGAGATAGGGTTTCAGAATCTCAAACTCCCACTTTGATGTTCGATACCAGCATCCATCACAAATGTTTCAATCCAGATATGATCGACAAGGATGATAAATTTAAGATAGGACATAGTTTTAATCATTTATTTAATTAATCTGACAATTATAATTAAATTAATTTTTAACTGATCTGAACACTTAAATTGCACACGATCAATTGAATTAAACGATTATTTTTCACTAAATTTCATTCGCAACCATCTTAAAAGTTACAACACTCGTTATGGTCCATAAATTCAAGGCATTACAGATGTGCAACGCAGAGCAGATCGACACTACGCGGAGTCGTATGATTCAGCCATATTTCAGAGTCCGCATTCAAAAAGAGACAACAAATGCTAGAGATACGAAGAAGAAAAGGTGATTGCAATGGAGGAGGAGAAAAGAGGAAGCAGCGAAATGAGCTGTCTCAGTTGAAAGCCGTGACGAGTGAGGCCTATGGTGGTGGAATGTACGGCACAGATGATCAGATACAACTTAACAAGAAGCCTCCAGCTAGCAACACCCAGAGCGCTGATGGACCAGTGGAAGATCCGCCTATGGAGCCTAAACACAAACCGATCTACTGGCCAGTCTTACATTCAGTAGAACAAAATACCGCAAGCAAGCAAGCAAACGATCGATCTACTGGAATGTAGTCTCATATCTAAGTTTCCGTCTTTTAGTGTAAATTCCAAGTTTTGTACACAGTTTTGAATCTATCGAGTTACGTGTGTTCCCACTGAAATTGAATGATATGAGCCAGTACATGCATGCAATTACAAAGGACGAAAAGGCTTCCTGTTAACAATTGGTGTCCAAGCAAAGGCAGCTCTGTTTTGGTTTCGATCTGGCTACAGAAAATGACGTCGCTTTAATATTTTACACTATTAAATTGCGTCGTATTGTCTAGAATCTTTGCACCTACGTTCCACATACCACACTAACTTTTTGAAGTAAAAGTTACATGCAGAGTAAAAACGAGATAAATAAGCTGCACAAAGAAGTGAATAAGAATGAACCTAAATAATGATCATTGCCATCTTTTAGCAGAAGAAGGCTTTACTGGGGATATGCTTCCAGACTTCTTTATTCCTGAAATGGGCAATGGAGATTGCTGACATATATGTAAACCAGTAAGCATTTCATACAATAATTTTGCTCACTTACCTGTTGATATTTTTGACAGATCCTTGGAGATTGGCCTGGAAAGTGTTGTGGCTGACCTTGACCTATTTCACGAAAAAGTTACATGGGTCTCTTCGGTTTCCATTATTAATAAATGGTTAAAACTCATACTCACCTTTCCGATCTCTCTGACATTCGTAGTCTATCTGGAGTGCGCAGGCCTTGCTCATCAGTTTCTGTTCCGACAGAAAGAGCACTGTCAGAATATGCACTAAGTGTCTCTTCATAATCTTCATCTCTAGGCGATAACATCTCAACTTCTTCATTATAAAGCTGACCTATGCCGTTTTGGTGTTTGGAGTCATCCTTCGACTGTTGTGTTGTTTTAATATTGGAAACCTTTGAGCTGGAATTCAAGGATTTGTCCAAATCGGAGGCTAGCGCATTTCCACCAACTTTTGATGGCTTTGGAGTTCTGGGTGAAGCCAAACTTTTTGAATTTCCCCCGGAAGAAGGCTTATACCTTGGCGAGTTTACAACATGCTTGTCATTGTTTGCGTTGGGACACACTTTTTTGAGATCTTTAAGTAGCTGGAGTCTCTCAATCTCCTCGTCTTTTTTGGCAATTGTGTCTCTTAGGGATGCCACCTAGAAATTTTCAAAATAAATACATTAATGAGTGGTGGAACGACCTAAACCAAAAGTGCGCTGTTCCGTGACTGTGTTAGTTCTCAAGATTCACGTGGAGAAGCGAACCTGCTCCATCAGGTCTCTAACATCCTTGCCCTCCTTGCTGGTTTTTGCAGCGCCTAGTTCAACACCAGAAACTCTCTCTGCAAATTTCAAGGTGCTCATGGTTTCAGAATATGAGTTCACGTCTGGATTAAGTTGTACAAACATTAGCGTCTTCGCTTGACCACCTGCAGGACGAAGAAAAAAGAAATATACTGAGAGTCACTTCACGTTCATCAATTTTCAGATATAAAATAAGTGAGTGATGAGTTACCCAAGGAGCTTTGAAGAACTTGAGTAAGTTTGCTATTTCTATACGGTACGTGTGGGCTTTTTTGCGCCAAAGCAAATATAACATCGCCAAGAGCTGATAAGGATTTGTTAATATGCTGTGCTTCCTTCAACCTGTCACCTGTTGCCTCTGAGCGATCTAGTCTTTCGCTACCTGCTAAATCTACCAAGTGAAGACTGCCTCTCAGAGTTGCACCACTTTTCAAATCCGTCCCACGCACATGAATCGTTAGAATACTGCAAACACGCATCTAAATTAATATAAAAAATTGAGCATTCAGAACAACAAAAGTTAGAAATGTTTGCTGGTAAAACCTGTGAGAGCGACTACTTCTAGCATTCATGGCAGTGGCTCCCATTGCTCTATTCTTGAGTCCCACATCCATCAGATTTACTACATCATTTGTTGAGGTCACAGGAAGCATGCTTGCATCAGGAACAGCTAACCCGTTTGGTTTAGATGTAGTTAAAATCCCTAATGTGTGCAAAATCAAGGTTCACAAATGACATAGTAAACTTTGTCAATGTAGTCGCACATTTTCAAGGCATAATATAATGCACACACGTTTTATCTTTTATAATCATAGTTACGAAACTGTATGTAGTAAAGGATATCTCTTTTGGGATGCATCAGCAGAAAGCAGATCACGGACTTGCTCATTATATATTTCAACCATTTGAACACCTATTTCATAGTTAAACAAGCTTTTTCTGGCCAGTGAGATCTCGAAAAGGTCATTTAGGGCTCTAAAATTAACTCCCCATTCTTCTTTCGTTGCTCCGTTTGGGCCAATCTACAAGAAGTACAACATGTTAGATCGTCGAAGTTTCAAATGATCCATAAGATATGAAGAACTTGCTAAAAATTATCACCATTGTGTATGTTTTCCCCGATCCAGTTTGACCATAAGCAAATATGCAAACATTGTACCCGTCTAGAACAGATCTTATCAGTGGTTGCGTATCTATGAACACATCAGCTGCATAATCAAGGGAGACCATTAATATCTTTATACAGATAAAAAAGCAGAAGAAAGATGTACACATATTTTCCAAAAATTACAATTTTAAAATAAACCTTGGGATGCTGATGGACCATAGACCTTGTTAAATTTGAACATCCGGAAACCATCTTTTCCAGGTTTGGAGGGATTTGCTACTACCAACTCCCCATTTTCACCAACATTCTCGATCGTTGTCTCATTTTCCGACTGCCCAGCGAAAAGAGGCCTTATTCGACAAAACACTCTTATACTACCTATCAAATTTCATTAAATATAAGTAACCCTACTCAGTAAACATTTTCTGACACTAAGTGACATGGTAAACCTTTCAAGTCCTGAACTTCATTATACAGCTTTCGATTTTCTGCAAGAACTGCATGGTAATTTTCAGCTGCTTCTTGTAATGACTTAAGCTTATCTCCTGTGAAATACATTTTCAACACAAGTTTTTTAAAATAAATAAGTGACAGTACAGGAAACAAAATAAAGAAAATCATTATAGCATTTTATATACAAAAGCAAATATTTATAGATATTTCAACTGTTAAATGGTCCATGTTCCTGAATTTTGATGAAAGGCTCTAATAAAGCATCAAGCTTTCAGTTTAGAGATGATGATCTTACCCATGTGCTTGAATTCGCGGAAATGTTCTCTTTCCGTGGACAAAATATCTTGCTTAATGGACTCAGAAGTCAGCTTCACCTCCTGTTGATAGTTAATAATAGTTGGCAATTGCCGCGCCTGGAAAGAAAATTGCAAATGACTAACATGTTTATACCTGCAGCACATTTAGCTGGAAACTCATAACCTTCTGATATCTATCTTCTTTCGTTGTCCACTTTTGGTGTTTTGATTGGGATGTTGATTCAAGCTCTTTTACTTTATTCCTTGAATCTGTCAAAAGTCTCTCCAAGTCCTTCAATTTTTGTTCTAGCTCGGCAATTGGTTTCTTACCTTCAGTTTCCATCTGCATACATTTTTGCTCAAGTTCCTTCCGAGCTGTTTCTAGTTCTTGTCTCAGCTTTGATATTTCCATGTTGTTTTGTTCTCTTTCTTTCATTGTTGTTTCTAATTCTTGCTCCAACTTAGATATTTCCAAGTTATTCTGGTCTCTTTCTTTCATTATTTCATCTGAATCCTGCTCCTCATTTTTCTTGTTTTCTTCCAATTTAGTGTTCTCGGTCTGCATTTGTAAATTAGGCTTCATAGGAGTACAATGAAATTGAGTATTTTAAAGCCTTTAATGAATTACTGCTATAGCCTCGAAAACATACCTTCAACTGCTGTAGCTGGTCCATCATAATCTGGGGAATCACATAATATAAAATAATTCTTGGTAAAAATTGCTTGACAAGCAAATCTGAATTTGTCTGACATGCATTTTCTCATAATCGAAATGTATTCTATAACCTGTGTCTCATGAGTTGTCCCAGTAGCAAGAGCTTCAAGGACTCTAATTCTCGACTGGTATTTTTCCTCTCGAGCCTTGAAAAGGTTATTTTGCTGCGGCACAGTAAATAATTTTGTAAGCATTGCAATTTAGAACCCGAGGTCAAAAATCGCAAGTTTTAAGTAATACAGCAAAATGCTCATCACCAGTCTCAGGTGTTCAGCTTGAGTTGATATTCGTCGCTCAATTTCCTGCACAACCTTTCTTAACAGAACTGCCACACGCTGACATTACAATTTACAACACAACACAACAATAAGCTCCAAAAATAAAGAATATATATGATACTTCATTACACAAAGTATGCAGATGCAAGCAAGACAAATACGTACATGAGGAATTTCCCCATTCTTTCTTTCGACACTCTCATCTAGAATCCCGTTAACCACACTGAGTAGTGATTGTGTTGGGGCATTCTGCACACAATGCATAATTCAAAACAGGTTAATACATAATTGGATCGTACATATGGGAATTTCATGCTCTTACATCTAAACTGGTTGATTTCACCATTTCTGTGATCTTTGCTGCAGGAAGATCAGCATAGCGCCCTTGTTTCAGTTGAAATACTTCATGGAACTTAGTCCCAACTTGATGCAGCGATGCAGCTGATGAGTCTACAGGAGGAAGGAGGGTTATAGAGGTGTGTCAAAATGTATTATATAAGGAAAAATTGATACCTGACACGATGGGATTTGGACTATGCAAGGCACGCTGGAAATTCGACTCAGACACGGATTTCCTCTTCTCTTCGTAAGAAGGGGATGAAATATTGCTGGCTTTATTAGCATATCTTGCAACAGGATCAGTGATTGGGAAGTTATCCCCACCTACTATCGGCATGAATTGAGCTCTAAGTGTTGACAAGCAATCCAAAACAGGCTTCATCGATCCCTACACTTCGTGTAACCATTTTTAAGAAAGTAATAACAGCATGATGGAAACATGATACTGCATTATGAACCTTCCAAAACATATAACAAAGTAATAACAGCATTCACATATGCACGTAGCATTTTCAGTATCAGAAGAAAAACTTAATGAAACATAACACAATATATACCTTCTCCAGATCAGAAAGTTTGAAGCCGGGTAAGCCCATGTCATCAACAGCAGCCAAAAACTTTTTCACATTTTCTGAGCGGATATCTGGATAATGGATCTACATCAAACAATGACATAAAAGAACTTATTAAGAAAGTGATCAAGCCTTAAAGAAAATGCGCAGCAGTAGCTAACGTCAGCTCAAAACAGTTGAAGGATGACAATGAAACATAGTTAGCAACCTCATCAATTGAACTGGGTCTGAACCTATTTAATAACCGACATAGAATAGTTCCATCAATTAGATATGTCCTAAACAGCTCTTCTGTACAATTTGAAGGTAAATCCAAATCAGGCATAAGACTCTTCAACCATTCAGCCAGCACCTGACGCTGCTTAGCAGTTGCTGAAACATAAATATGAATGTGATCCCAGAATTTAAATTACAACAGGAAAGTGTTTTAAATGATAAAAAACACCTCTTACCTTCCACATGCCCGTTTTGGGCACGGTAGTCGAATGATGTGTGCATGATTGGATTTCCAGTAGTGTGGGAATTTACATCCAAAGCCCTCATATGGTACATATTTGAGAAATTTGTGTGGTGTGATTTAATGACGAAACATTTTCAGGTGCCAACTCATGCAGCAGCCCAAAGCAGCTAAAGTTCCTAGAAACACAGGCTCATGCCAACCAAATAGACTAAACACATAGATATCAATAGTTCCTGGAGTAGTGAAACAGCAGAGCAGTTTCAGTAAAAAGTTAAAGCAGTCTAAACAAAAGCTGATCGAGCTATGGATATAATTAGACAAACAAAACAAATGTTGGTTTTAGGGGGCTTTTGTCATCGAAATTATTAAATTTGTATATCATTGCGAGTTAATATATTTCCGCGGATAAGAAATTGAAGGAGAATCAAATAGCATTCTTTCACCTTCACAAAATCATACGCCATTCACAAAAGTATGAAAGCTAAATTCAGAGAAGAAGTATTTGGGAATTTAAGTAATTAATAAACAACATCAAAAACCTGACAAACAAATGATGTCTAGAACAACACACATGCAAGCAAAAGCAGGATGAGAATGACATATTAGTCAATTAGGATTTTGACAACAACAAAAGCATATGAAAACAAAATCAGGGGATGATCAAAATGGTTGAGATTTTCGAGTCAAATTCTCAAAAAAAACATACCTCCTTCCGTTGGAAAAAATGGGGGACGAGGCGACGATTGATGAAAGAGGAGATGAAGAGGCAGCGGTGGATTAACAAAGAAAGAAGCTCAGCACGATCGTTGCGAACAATACGCTCTAAAAACTGTTTTTTTCATTTTTCAAATTCATAGTTTATTAAAGTTTCAATTAGTTTATTGTTCCATAATTATTCCAAGTCCTCCTACTTATTCGGATTAAGATTATGCAAATTTCGTATAGAAGAATTAAACCTAAAATGCGAATTCCTGTGTATAAAAACACCTGTCACAAATGTAACCAAAATAATCGTGTTGAATTTGCATTAATTTGTCATCAACGTGTCACGTGTGTTAATCTGATTTTTGGCATGTTTGAACCGAATCAATTTAAATTTCAAAACGGAAATTTAGCTATAAAGCAACTTTTCCCCGAAAATCATGCATATTGTACGCATTATCCAAAATGGAAAAATCAAATAGGTAATTACTTTTTTCTAAGATTGTTAGTCAGGATCTCAACTATTTATTAATAAAATCTATTGAATGATATTGTAATATAATAAATCGTCGAATACAATCATACATAATTTTTTTCAAATCTGATCGTCCAATAATATTAAAAATAATTTGTGACAAGGTGAGATACGGTATTAATTATTAATTAATTATAATTTAACGATGAAAATTTAAAATAAAATAATTATCAAATCCGAACGACCATTTTTTCCACAAATTCAACCGTTTAGTTTAACTAAAAATCATTTTTAATTTCAATCATTGATTAATCAAAATCAACGTATCAAATTTTGTCCTACTAATTCAGTTCACACCTATCATTAAATATGAATAATTTGGTGAGAAAATCTTAGAGTATTTCACAATTACAAAGTGTAGGTAGAGGTCACCCATGTTCAACTAACATTACATGCATTCATATATGTTCAACATTAACCCAAGAATATAGAACAGGTGAAACGTTTGACACTAAAACTGATTCTCCAAATCACTCTCTCCAAAATGAGATGATGCTTGATCAAGAATCCCTGATTCCTCTAGAGCCTGGAAGATCTATCCATTGAAGTTGAATTTCAACCTCTCCAGATTCCACATTTCTCAGTCTGAGGATCATGTCTTGTATAACTTTACCTTCATACCACATTATAGAGCTCTCATCAGAAAGGCAATTGTTCCTGCTTGGTTGGATCCTAGAGACTATTGTGCCACTTGGAAGACCACTCAAGTCCATTTTCAGAGCTTCCAAATATGTATTTATGTCGAACTCTGCTTCTCCCATTTTATCGTCCTTGCTGAATGTATCGTGGTCATATACAGTCTATATTCAATGAGAACAAATAGCTCACCATAAATCAAGTGCTTCGAGATGAATAAATTTTGAACACAGTAAACAAACAAACCAGCTTGATAGGAAGCTTAGGGTCAGAAACTGATAGAGTTAAATCTTCGTTCCACTCCGGGTTGATATCTTTGTGGATTACTCGGGTCTTCAGCTTCTGCGGCATTTTCATACATGTTAACATTTTCAGATCGGTAATTTCATAAGTTTGATATTAACAAAAGAGAAAGTTGGTTTCTCTAATGAATATCCTGCAGAATAAAATAAGAAATACCAGAGGGCGAACCAGCCTTTCGCGTAAATCTATTCAATTTATTTACCCTATAAAAATCATAAAATGATTGATTTACTGACCTGTCTACCCATCTTGATAACAATGTAGGGATCACTAGTGCAGACGTCCCGAATGGCGAGGCTGATACCACGCTTGACGCGAATTCTGAGCAAACCCATTAACCCCTCCATTGACGACGATCTATGGATCTTCGACCAACAACACTCTTTCCCTCTTAATATAAAAATATGTCCTTTTCCTTAAATATCAAACAACAAAACTGAGTGCATTATAAATTGAATGTGGATGATGAGAACTATCCTGACTCCTCTGCTTCGTTTCCTAAGCGCTATGGTCGAGCTGGGTCTCAGATATTCCATTCCATCTTTGCTAACCGTATGTTTCGGTTGTTCGTAGAACTCGCATGGTTGAGCTAAATCTTTGGTTTTTCATTTCTCAGGACTGACACGTCCGCCAGCCAATATAAGCATTCTTTCACTCCTTAATGTCTGTTCAACTGCTAAAATTAAAATAGTAAAAACAAAAGTTGTTAAAAGCAATTAATAGAAATGAATTGCTAAAAGTACATTTTAAATGTGTGGTTAAAAATCGAAAAAATCATCAAAATTATTTGATTCTGCAAAATGGATTCTCAAGACATTTCGGATACAAATTGTGAATTGATTTTTAACAGATTTTGCACATGAATGTTTCATTTGATATACAAGTAACTCCAAATGTGTCGCGGGATTATTTGTACTTCTGTCCCTAGAGAACTTGTGCTTAGGGAAACGAATTAAGCCTATTAAAAAGATGAAATGATAAGGATATGCACAAATGCTTGAAGGTTGCAGTTCGCCTGCATTTCAACTCCTGAATTCATTTAGCCAGAGAGCACGAGAGAAGAGAACTCTAAGCTCAGTTATGACATTCAATTCAGTCAAACATTATCTTCCATGATCCCATCATCAATTAGTGCTGCAGCAAATCCCGCAAAAGACAGCGTTGGTAGTCGATGGGCTTTCCTCCACCTGCGCCACAGGAGGCAATACTCTCCCATCTGAAAACAGAACCCCTCTTCCAATGATCTCTGAAGTCATCTCTCCCTCCATAGTCTCAAAAAAATTACCTCCATCCCCGAAACCACGCTCCACCTCAAGAAACTCTCCGAGAGACCCAGGCTTTGCATCGTCAGTATCTCGACAGATACTCCACCATCTTCGACCCTTAGCAGCTGCTCCTAAAACCAAGGTCTTCTTGTTAATCTTCTTCCTTTGCTTCTTCCTCCCTCCTCCAGGTTGGGATGCAGCTTGGGTTTGCGTAGATAACGGAGTTCGGAAAATGAGAGTGGGGAAATGAACTCCCATCAGAGTTCCCAAAGAAGTACTCCGGTCGCGGAAAAACGAACCAGTTGACTGCAAAAACAACAATAACAAAAAAAGTACATACACATGATTAATATGTAAACCTGAGACAAAGCACAAAATAGCGTACCTGCGTGTCGAGATCGGATGAAGAGACGGACGAATTGGTGGGAGACGGGATGCCAACTGAATCTAACATGTTTTTTGGACTGAATGCTGTCTAATTCTTTATCGGCTTCAAACCCTAACTATGGGTGGTGAAGAGATGAACTTGTTCTGAGGCTTTAGTAATCATTGAATTGAAGCCGGTGAGTGAGAAGAAGATGATGATGCTGTTACATAAAGCGACCATGGAAGATGCTTTAGTTCCAAACTGCCTAATTCATGTGATCCATCATGTCTCTCCATGCTTTTCTTTATTGCCATTTGTTCTCTTTTTTTCTACAGATACCAAGTCCAATTGGTGTCATCTTCACTAATTTCAATAGAGGTGATCAAAATGGAAATAATCACAAAATTACAATAATTTGTGCGTGGCTTAAGTTCAAAAGAAACGTTAAATTTTTCTAATCGTTGATTTTCATAATATAATATGATGATTGTGATTAAAATTAATTTTTTATAAATTAGACAGTTATTGAAAGGTTCTAGGAGGACATACATCTTTTAGTAAAACGGAAGGACATAATCTCAATCGTTGATTTTTATCAATCCAACGGTTGATATTTGTAACCGTCAATCACCAACCACCCGTGTTTTTGCAAATCCAACTGCCCAATTAATTAAAAACCAACTTTAATCTCAACCGTCGATTTAATCAAATCAACGGTTAAGATTACGTCCTTATGTCTCACAAAATTTATATATCCCTCCGGAACCCAACTCTAGGCAGTTATATTTATATAAAAAATCTGGCGATTGAGTTTGACGGTTTATTTAGAAATTAGATTATTAAAAATCAATGATAGAGATCGTGTCTCATGTTCTTACATTTACATATCCTACTTAAACTTTATTCATTTTTATATAATTTTTTTGACAATTTAAAAATTCAAAATCATATCTCAACCGCTCACAAGATTAATTATACTTATCTTCTACAAATTCATTGTCAAATAGAAACGTTTACTTCCTTACCGATAGTTTAAACTTATACAGGAGTACGTAGTAGTATAATTTTTTAATTCAAATGTCATTTTAATATTAATAGAAAAAGTCAAATAATATTTTTTAAACAAGTAAAATTTTAAACCAGGCTTAGCAAACAGACAGGTGTCTTTCTTGAAAGTTTCGCACCCATAAGTGCTATATGGATTCAGATCCAGTGCTGCAATAGCTATTTGTAGCGATTCAAAACTACGTAGTTTTGATAAATGGTTCACCTAAAGCTACCTAGGGTTATAGTAAATAGGGATTATCGCCAAAAAACCACCTCTTATAGGGCGTAATTGCCGAAAACCACCCCTTATACATTTTATTGCCGAAAACCACCCTTTGTTCGTCTGACTTTTGTTGACCGACACATTTTAACGGAAAACGTTCAATTAGTGTTAAACCTCCGTTAGATGGATTAATTAGGCATTAATTAGGTTAGTTAATTAGGTTAATTCAATTAATTAGGTTACGGCCTATAAGGGGTGGTTTTCGGCAATTACGGCCTATAAGAGGTGGTTTTCGGCAATTTCCGACGGGTGGTTTAACCTAGTTGTTTGATGCACAATTATTTGCATATCGATTGAAATATATTACTATATTCTATATTAGACTCTTTGTTCAACAATTACTATATTCGATTGAAATAAAGTAAATATGAAAGAAGTTAGGGGTAAAATGAGACTCTTTGTGCTTTATATATACGATAGATGGATATATATATATAGAGGTTGTATCATGTGGATCCTCTCAATTTGGTGGACTCGTGGATCCCCTCTTGCATCCGTTGATTGTATTTTTGGATGCATCAGATTGCGCCACGTATGTGCATTTGTCATGTGCACATCACGTGTGCACATGACAAATGTACACGTGCAAGTCACATGCTTCATTAATGCGTTGGCACAATCTGGTGCGTCCAAAAAATGCAATCAATGGTGCAAGAGGGGATCCACGAGTCCACCAAATTGAGAGGATCCACATGATACAACCTCTATATATGTATATCCATCTATCGTATATATAAAGCACAAAGAGTCTCATTGAATTGGTCGATTAGATAGACAAACGGAGTAATACCAAAGTGTGAAATATTGTATAAAATAAAAAAAGGTCAGAGAATTTAGAGATACGGGTGGTTTTCGGCAATTACGGCCTATAAGAGGTGGTTTTCGGCAATTATCCTGTTGAGATTTGGGTTTGAATTAATTGAATTTTATTAACCTTATTAATTGAATTAACCTAATTAATGCCTAATTAATCCATCTAACGGAGATTTAACACTAATTGAACGTTTTCCGTTAAAATGTGTCGGTCAACAAAAGTCAGACGAACAAAGGGTGGTTTTCGGCCATAAAATGTATAAGGGGTGGTTTTCGGCAATTACGCCCTATAAGAGGTGGTTTTCGGCAATAATCTCTAGTAAATAACATCAAAGTGACGCCGTTTTAGTCATCGCAGCAAATAGCTGCGCTGCATCGGATCCGAATCCGTGCTATATGCTCTCATAGAACTTCCTGTGAAGGAACTTTCTATTTACTATTCACAACATTTTTTCATATTTTGTACAGTCATACATTCTCTTATAGAACTTTCTATTACTATTCATGATAAAATAAAATTTTATATAAAAATTTGTCACTCTTTTAATTGTATATGAGTCATTAGATCAAATTTAAATGGCTGAGATTAAAGATTCATTTATATCCATCTGTTGGGCTGAAATAAAGTAGGTCACGTGTTAACACGTGATAACAAAATAAGGGGGAGAGAACGTCCTCTCCAACATCCTCCGAGAGAACGTCTCACCGAACGTCCACTGGTCGTTCTCTGTGAGCACGCCACGCTGCTCACTTCTTCTATTTCCTATCCTCGGTGCATATGCTCTAAATATATATAAATCTTGATTTTTCAATTCACCTAGGGATGTCCAATGGGCCGGGCCGGGCCGGTCCTAACCCTAAATCGTAAGGCCCGAGCCCGGCCCTAAATATTCGGGCATTTTTAAAAATTTCGGGCCGGGCCGGGCCGGGCCTCATTAAAATCGTAAAGTCCACGGGTTTTTCTAGGCCCTTTGACTTTAGGGTTTGACCGGACTTTGACCGGGCTTTGACCGGATTTGACTGAACCTAATTTCAATTTTAATTCGTTTTTAAATTTTAATTAATTTGAAATACATATTTTAAATCAATTTAATTATAAATAATTTTATACCAACAGTTTTAAGTAATGTGTTCAACGAATAGTCTATATTTTGAATTTACTTGTAATGTAACGAACTTAAACAATTTTATATGCGTTTAGAATAGATATAAAATGTTTGTATATCATTGTAAGTTCTTCTGATGTTATATAAATGATATAAATATCATATACTTTAAATTTGAAAGTAATATATTTATTTAAAAATTATTATTTTTGATCGGGCTTTTTCGGGCCTAGCATCGGGCCGGACTTTTTGGGCCGAGCGGGCTTCGGATTTCAAGCCCTAGCCCGGCCCGGAACGTTCGGGCTCGGACTTTTTCGACCTTAGGTTCGGGCCGGGCCGGGCTTGGACCGGGCCGGACCTTAAGGCTTTTTTAGGGCTTTGGGGCTTTTGGGCCTAATGGACATCCCTAAATTCACCTAAAATCAATGGTGGATTCAAAACTCGTTATATTTACAGCGGTTAAAGAATATGTACGCAAATTCAGCGGTGGTGGGAATCGTCGGATCCGAATCATCTCCTTGAGAAATGGTGCTTGTTTCGGTGGTTAGGGTTTACATGTCCCGGATTCTACAAGACATTTCTGGTATGAAGGTCCTCATCCTCGAGTACCTAACCTTATGCAAATCTTGTGGTCTTTTTCGTTTATTCTGATTTTTGTATCTGGCTCTGAAGTACGGTTAATGTTGGTTGTTGTTTCAGGTTCGATTTGTGAGCTTTGTTTACTTACAGTATGAGCTTGTCCAAATGGAAGTCTTTCTCGCGGAATTGATTGATTTTGTTTCTATGCTACAAGAGTATGTCTCATCTCAAGGCTATTTGTTTCAGGTAGTCCTTACCCACTCTTAGGGTTACTTGTCTGGATATTAGGTAGTATTTACGCGATTTATGTTCCTATCTAATTATATGTCTCTGGGCACATCGGTTTAAATATTTTAGTGCTACGATATGTAAATTATGTATTCGCCTGATTCAATGCAATACATCTCTAGGCAATGGTTCACGAGTTTATCGGCATTGAAGACAATAAAGTTGATTTGGAATAGTATGAAAAGATCAAGAGGTATAACAATTCATATTTTTCAACTGCTTTCACCAGGACTTAGTTGAGTTCAATTATGTCTTCGCTTGGTGATGCTTTCTGATTTACGTTATGAAAATGAGAGTACAGTTCATCTGATGCAACTTTTCAACAAGTTAGTCGTTAGTGTTGCGACCAGCCAAATACAAATTTGGGGTAACCTATTACCTCATTTATTTTCTAAAGAAATTCAAAATATTTTAGTACTGCCATGTCTCCATTTTATATGAATTTTATGAGCTGGAAATGCGAGACAAGTAACTTGGCTACTCTTTTACCTTTTGATTTCCCATGCTCATTTAACTTCATAAATGTTAATCTGATTTATTTACGTTGTTGAGTACTTAGAATGTCACACTGGTATCACAATTCTGAATGGTCATCAGTTTGTCCAGTTCCTTCTAAAGCAAGCTGGGGTGGACAAACGGACCGGGGATTTGTTTGGAAATCAAGATCTTTTAAATATTGCCGCAATGTGGCTCATGGAATAAAGGTTTATGGTAAAGATATTGATTTACTTTTCATTTCACGACAACCATTACTTAATCGTGGTGTCTCCTTATATCCGCCCCTGACCGTAGGGATTCAAGAATGCTTACATCCAGCGTCAGCCTCTTCTATTACAGACCATTGAAAGCATTGCCAAAGGGCGATTGAGAGATGTAGATTAACCATACATTGGAAATCATTTTCAGCAGTGCAGGTTTGTCTCTGCAATGAATACTCTTTTATAAGCTTATAACTGATACAGTGAATCATTTTGAGTTTGTGAGTCTTAGAGATGTTTGTGGCAATATGTAATGTAGTTTCATTAACGAATACTCGATCTTCCATTATGTATCTTCACATGCCTCTCATCATACAGTGTCTTTTGGTGGACACATAATCCAGCGGACTAGTGGACTAGTATCTTCGAACTGTATTGATCATACTGAATTTATGGTTAAGTCATCAAGAAAATAATATGCTCCAGAATAGAGACTTTTTTATTTGTTTTAGAAATTAGTATTCTGCCTTTAGTTGCTGTTCTGAGCTAGATTTCGCTGCCTGAGTTTGCCTTCCTGTTCTTACATGTACATTTTTAAGCCATTTTGGACGTTCATGGACTTGCTTTTATCGAGAAAATAAATAAATATTCCTCTATATTTTTGGGAAATCAAAACTTGACAAAACAAAAAACAACTGATTTCTAAATTAATTAAATGTATCATTATTCTCATCAATAGGTTAGTTGGGATTGATTAGAAGGGGTCTCGGTGTAGTATTGAATTGGATGGATCCAAAACATTGCAATGTTTAACTGTACAGGGAGCGGCAGAAGTTTGATATTAATATCTTTCAGTTATTTATTTCTTGGAATTGCTATTTTCCATATACATGCAGCTGGGTGTTAATGTATGCCATGCTGTTACACTGATGAAATTAAATCAATGATATGTATAATGCAGATGGAATTTGACCCCATCAATTGAATATGAAGCCTTGTGGTGTAATGGTACTTATTTTCGATTGAAAGGAAATTCAATCTCCTTTTTCTTTGTTGGTAAGTTTATTTATTTTTTCATTTAATTCTCGCCCAGTTTATTTGATCCTGTTTTCATGAATGTATGGATCAACATTCAGTAATCAATATCTCAATCCTGATAAAGTCGGCAACCCGATCGAAATAGATACTGCTTTCTATTCTTTTTTCATGTTCATAATCATACCTCAGATTTTTTCTGTCATTCAGTCGAGCATTCAAGTGTATATTAGTTTCTTTTTAATAAAGTGTATACTAGTTGGCATCATTATATTGCTATCCCTTTAGAGAAAAATAGATAACTAACATACTTTTTTCTATTCTAAATCAATGGAAATGTGGCTTTACTGAACATACTAAGGTCCTTTAACTTGGTGGCAGCGAGATTCAAAAGACAGTCTCAAAGTTCTATGTTCGAGTTTTGATGGGTACTATATTTAAAATTTTGCAGAAATAGTCATCAGTTTCTCGAGTGCTGCCCCTCATAAAGGTGATATAAGTGCTGCCACTTCATCCCAGCGAAGATGGGCTATGAGGTATATGCATTTACCATTTCCACTCAAGTCCTATCCTGCATTGCTTGTACCTAAATTTTGCAGCATATTTCCATCAAAATAAATAGTGATATCAAGAGCATTCTGCATGACATATAAGAGCACTCTGCGTAATTTGTTAACAAGTTAATATAAACACCCCTAAGAACACAAACATCTGAGAACCTTGTCAACATATATTTATTTTATTCTGATAGCAGGAATTATATGACAACTGACCAGTTGCACAACAAAGGTTCGAGCTTCCGATGAACCTCAGAACAGCATCATATTATAACCGGCCCTAACGTTATATGCACTGGGCACTGTTAGGTCAAAGCATAAGCACTTGTGGTCGAATGGACAAAAATAGAGAATTATTATTATATTATGAAATCATCCATTTCAAATTAGACAAGATAAGCATGGTGTAAGAATTATAGTCATTGATTCTGGTTAATTATGTATTTTTTGATAAGTGGGTAATTATGTATTTTTTGATAAGTGGGTAATTAATAATTATTTATTGAACTGAAAGAAGAGTAACATTCTTGTGTAATGATTAAATATGTCAAATTAGCTTCATTTTTGCTAATTATCCATTTATTGGCTTAACATTGTTTTAAACATGGAAAGGAGGAAAAAGAAAAAAAGGAAAGAGAATGAGAAAAGCGTAAAAAAGAAGGGAAATAAATGCTGGGAGGGAAAGGAGGAAGAGAATGAATGAGAGAGACGTTATGAGGAGGAGATAGTCATTATTACGCTCTTTTACCAAAAATTAAGCTTCCCACAACTACTCACTCTCTACTCCTCTGCTGCATTTAGTTGCTCCCCCCTCTGCCACCACCCCCCTAATTTCCAGCCTGTCTCTCCCTCCTCCACCTCCTTCTCCCCTCAATCAAATCCCCCCCACACTTTCTCTTCCTCCTCCAATTATATATACACACACACACGCTGGCTTGCTGCTGATTTAGTGAGTGTTGAATTGATAATTTGTTGGGATTCAAAAGATGGAGCAGGGCGGTGCTAGTGATGCCTCTGAAACCCACAAGCGCAAGAAGCGTTTTCATCGTCACTCTGCTCATCAGATTCAGCGTCTCGAAGCGTAAGCATTCTCCAATTTCACTTGCATCTTTCTCTTTAGTTAGTGTATTGCTAATTGAAAATAAACAAAATTAGGGTGTTCAAGGAGTGTCCGCATTTGGACGAGAAGCAGCGACTTCAGTTGAGTAGAGAGTTAGGCCTCACCCCACGCCAGATCAAGTTTTGGTTTCAAAATAGGAGGACACAGATGAAGGTACTCTTTTTATTTATTTATCACTCTACCATTTCCGATACTCTGATGACCCAACTAGTAGCTGTGGTTCATAATAGTTTCACATATATGTTGTACACTTTTTAAAGGGTCAACTTGAGAGAGCGGATAACACCATTTTGAGGGCTGAGAATGACAAGATCAGATGCAGCAACATCGCCCTGAGAGAGGCTCTTAAGAATGTCATGTGCCCTACCTGTGGCACCATGCGCATTGGCGATGATCCTTATATGGATGAACAGCAACTTCACTTGGAGAACACCCACCTTAAGCAAGAGGTTATTTTTTTCTTATATATCTCCTTGCGCTAGTCTTAAATACTACTAATTTTGATTACTCAGTTTTTCCTAGTTGATTAAAAATGTTTCTTTCAGCTTGATAGAGTTTCTAGCATTGCTGCTAAATACATAGGAAGGCCGTCTCCCAATTTTCAACCATCCACCCAAACCACATGTCTTCGGTGGAACTGTCCCTTGGAAGTTTCGGAGGTCAGGTTATGGCTAGTCCTTCTCTAGGAGGATTTGGCAGCCATGGGATTAACGGATCTTCCCTTGAGTTCGACATTCTCTCGGGAACCACGTCTTCCATTCATCCTAGTATGCAAGTACATTCTGCCGGCATTACCATTTCTGAGATGGACAAATCTTTTATGGCAGAAATTGCTGCCAATGCAATGAGTGAAATTCTAAAGCTTTTGCAAACAAATGAACCGCTCTGGACTAAATCAGACACTAATGGCAGAGATACTCTGAACTATGGAAATTATGATATGCTTTTCCCAAGGACAAGTAATCATCTGAAGGTGACAAATTTTCGATTTGAAGCCTCAAGACATTCTGGTGTTGTTGTTGCCAACAGTTTAGTTTTGGTGGATATGTTAATGGATGCGGTAAGGTCTCTTTTTGTTTACTCTATCCATTTCTTTCTCTCAAGTGCCTGCATGTCTTTAAAATTGCATATGGTCCACAGGGAAAATGGCTGGAAACATTTTCACCTATTGTTTCTTCTGCAAGAACAATCCAAGTATTGTCGGCTGGTGTATCAGGCAATCTTGGAGGCACATTACAACTGGTTAGCACTCTAGCTTTATTTCCTAATACGGCAACTGTTAAATGATTGAAGTGCTTAAAATACCAAATTTTCCTTTGTAGATGTATGAAGAACTTCAAGTACTGTCCCCCCTGGTATCAACTAGAGAGTGCTTCTTTCTACGATATTGTCAGCAAATGGAACAAGGGTCATGGGCAATAGTCGATGTTTCTTGTGATTTTGCCAATGGTGGTCAAGTTTTTTCACACTTTCGCAGGCTTCCTTCAGGATGTTTAATTCAAGATATGCCAGATGGGACATCAAATGTTGTATTCCATCCTTGGTGTTGAAATTTCTTTTTATGTTCAGTAAAATTATTCACAACTTACTGTATAACCCTTCCATTACATAGGTTTCATGGTTGGAGCATGTTGAAATAGAGGATGGTAGTCGTCCTGATGAACTGTATGGAGACTTCATTGACAGTGGATATGCATTTGGGGCCGAGAGATGGGTTGCAAATCTGCAGCGAATGTGTGAACGTTATGCTTCTCTTATGGTGTCTAGCACATCTGGTCATGATCTCGGAGGCAAGCTTATTTATTTTATTTTAATGTTTAAAGGAGCTTTAGTTGTTGTTAACTTAATTGTTGAATTTACAGTGATCCCTACTCCCGATGGGAAGAGAAGCATGATGAAGCTTTCACAAAGAATGGTCAGCAACTTCTGTGCATCTGTGAGCACATCTACTGCCTCCCAGCAATACACAACTCTTGCTGGTTCAAAAGATTCACAGGTTCGTGTGACTGTCCGAAAGGCGACAGACCCTGGCCAACCCAATGGTCTTGTGCTGTGTGCAGCCACAAGCATTTGGCTACCTGTTTCTCCGCAGAACGCTTTTGACTTCTTCAGGGATGTAAGAATGCGGCCTCAGGTTAGTCCGCCTCTTGAAGTCAAATCTACATACTCATAAAACACATTTATTAGTTAACTTACTGTTCTCAACATTGTGATATCTTACAGTGGGATGTTCTCTCAAAGGGCAATGCCGTTCGAGAGGTGGCTCACATTTCTTGTGGCTCCGATCCTGGAACTTGCATTTCAATTCTGAGGGTAGGCTTAAATAGAGAAGCGTTTTCCATGTTGATTTGAACTATATTTGACGCAAGTTTATTGATATTCTGTTGCATTGTGTCAGGCCTTGGATACTAGCCAGAACAACATGGTGATCCTTCAAGAGTGTTACGTGGACTCTTTGGTTTCCCTTGTAGTCTACAGCCCAGTTGAAATATCAGAAGTAAACATGGCAGTTAGCGGTGAAGATCCGTCATTCATTCCGCTACTACCATCAGGCTTCATAATATACCCAGATGGCAGACCTGATACATCCCAATCCAGTAAAGCTGCATCTGGAAGCTCAAGCGGACATTTAGCCACCACAATGACAAGGTCAAGTGGATCACTGGTCACAATTGGTTTTCAGATGTTAGCTGGCAGCTCGCCTATGGCCAAACTCAACATGGAATCAGTGGCAACTGTGAACAACCTCATAAGTACCACAATTCTTCAAATTAAAGCTGCACTCAACTGCCCTGATCCTGAAAATTATGGTTAAACAAAGTTTGCTTGGTATGTTACCAATCCAGAAAATAGGGAGTCAAGAGCGCACCGTAAGTGAGTCTGGTTATGGTTCGGGAATTGACTTTCTTTCAAATTTGATAAGAACATTGAATATGTTTCTAATTTTGGATCTTTTTTATTTGGTTTTCTTATCTATATTTTCTAGAGTCTGCATTTCGTAGAAAACCAACATTAAAAGCATTAATATTTACCTTCATAAAAAAAAAGCATTAATATTACCCTTTGAGCTGTCACCCATCAACAATACTGCGACACGAAACGACGACGTGTTGAAGATAACCCAAAACATGCGCGCGGACATGCTCCCATGTCTTTTAGAAGTGCTCTTCACGTATTTGTTTTTTCTACTCATTTCAAAATCCTCAAAACACACAAATATAAGTAAGCAGCACAACTCACAACCAGCAACAACAACAACAAACCTTATATCATGAAATCTGCTACTTTGATATTTGCTCTTTTGATTTCTCTTCAGCTACTGGCTTGTTCGTCGGCCAAGAAAGGCAACGATGATGACTTCCAAACCCTGCCTGATCTGCTACCACCTGATGATGACTATCTATCTTTCACCTACTATCACAACACTTGCCCTGATTTTGAATCCATCATTTTCAACACATTGAATAAATGGGTAAAGGATGACTACACCATCGCTGCTAGCCTCCTCCGCCTTCATTTCCACGACTGCTCTGTTCGCGTATGGAGTCACTAACTCATCATATATTTTTGAACTAATTTCATAATTTTTTCTAGTTGAAAAAGTAAAAACATGATTGTTTTTGTAGGGATGTGATGCTTCCATACTTTTGAATCATGAAGGGAGCGAGCGGATGTCGTCTGTCAGCAAGACATTAAGAGGGTTTGAGTTGATCGATGATATCAAGGCTCAGCTCGAGAAGAAATGTCCCAAGACTGTGTCTTGTGCTGACATATTGACAGCTGTAGCTAGAGATGCAACTGTGGCTGTTGGAGGACCATATTGGAGTGTTCCATATGGTAGGAAAGATGGCCTCAGTTCCATTGATAAGGATGCTGAAACCGTCCCTATGGGACATGAGAAAATCACTGGCCTCATCGAGTTTTATCAGTCCATGGGACTCAATGTACTCGACTTGGTAGTACTCTCAGGTACGCATTCATGCATACTGTATGTAATTTTTGTGCACATTTTTGTTCTGCATTTTCGATATAAACAACGAGGAACACGTTCAGGTGCACACACAATCGGAAGGAGCTCGTGCGGTTCTATTCAAAATAGGCTATACAACTTCAACCATACAGGAACGGCAGATCCTTCCATTGATCCCAAGTACTTAAACTTCCTAAAGAGGAAGTGTCGATGGGCTACAGAGTACGTCGATCTTGACGCAACCTCCCTAAAAAGTTCGACACAAACTACTTTACCAACCTCCAGAAGAAGATGGGACTTTTGTCCACTGACCAGCTCTTACTCTCAGATTCAAGGACTTCCCCTTTAGTCACGGCCTTTTCAACTCAATCATCTGTTTTTAAGCATCAGTTTGCAGCCTCCATGGTGAAGCTTGGCAATGTACAAGTCCTTACAGGAGACGATGAGGGGGAAATTCGAATCAACTGCAACTTTGTCAACAAAAAATGATCAGTTTCCAAGTCAACCTGTGCCACCTTATGTTTCAAGTGTTGTTTCTTTGAGTATGTCTTTAATTTGACAAAAGCTTACTTGAATTAATAATCATGTTCAATTCATATTCAATCAAAACTGAATATAAGAAATGTAACTTTTTAAAGAGTAGGTAACATTTAAGCAACAAGTTTGATTTTCAACGACAATTTAGACAACTAGGTAACATTTGATCCACAGGATCATGTCTCCAAAAGAAAATGCCAGTCATCCGAAATGTCGGCACACAGATATTCAATATCAGCCCAGCTACTAGCTGTACATGGTTCTGAACTGTCGAAGGAGTTTCCATAGCTAACTGACCGTCATTGCCGTTGTACATCACACCAGTGCTAGCCGTAGCTTTTATGCTAGCATTATTGTTGCACTGCATGTCTGGTGGTGCATATTATCCAATATAATCTGTGTTTTCAGCTGTCCCTGGTTGGTGCATAATGGCTTTACTGGACCAATGCAGTACTGGCTGAGTTGACCTATATCGGAATCTCGTAAATTACTATCATTTTCATAGTAGATAGTTCCCTGATCAAAGCTCAAGGTCACTGAGCCTTTAATAGTTTCCAATGATCCTCCAAATATGGTGAAAGGTCGAGGTCTGCCAGTGTGCTTCTGAACAAGGTCTTTGAAGTTTTTAGCTGTGGCATTTATATGTTTAGTGGGTTTAGTCTTCTTAGATGCTCTTGATCTCCTTTTTGTAGCTGGCTTTTCGACATCATGTTCCAAATTAGTGACTGAGTAACATGGGCTGGGAGTGTTATTACCTGAACCTGATCCTGATGATGAGCCATCAAAATCTGTCTCTGCTTAAAACCAATCAGGACTTGGGCAGAAGTAATCAGCAGCTTCCATCATCCAGCAC
Source organism: Sedum album (assembly GCA_006409495.1). Lineage (NCBI taxonomy): Eukaryota > Viridiplantae > Streptophyta > Magnoliopsida > Saxifragales > Crassulaceae > Sedum > Sedum album. The sequence goes on from QZGG01000118.1 coordinate 213,399, forward strand.
AAGTCAGTGTTCTCCATATATGTTTAATTCAAGATATGCCAAATGGGACATCAAATTGTTGTATTCCATCCTGGGTGTTGAAATTTCTTTTTTATGTTTGGTAAAATTATTCACAACTTACTGTATAACCCTTGCATTTCGTAGGTTTCATGGTTGGAGCATGTTGAAATAGAGGATGGTAGTCGTCCTGATGAACTGTATGGAGACTTCATTGACAGTGGATATGCATTTGGGGCCGAGAGATGGGTTGCAACTCTGCAGCGAATGTGTGAACGTTATGCTTCTCTTATGGTGTCTAGCACATCTGGTCATGATCTCGATGGATGCAAGCTTATTTATTTTATTTTAATGTTTAAAGGGGCTTTAGTTGTTTTTAACTTAATTTTTGAATTTACAGTGATCCTTACTCTTGCTGTGCATCTGTGAGCACATGCACATCTACTGCCTCCCAGTAATACACAACTCTTGCTGGTTCAAAAGAGTCACAGGTTCGTGTGACTGTCCGCAAGGCGACAGACCCCGGCCAACCCAATGGTCTTGTGCTGTGTGCAGCCACAAGCATTTGGCTACCTGTTTCTCCGCAGAACACTTTTGACTTCTTCAGGGATGTAAGAAATTAGAATTTGTAGTTTCTCCCTATCATTTCGAAACATCACCAAGAAATTAGAGTTTGTAGTTTCAGTCGGTTTGTCAGAAGTCAATACTGGTGGCACAGCGATCTTGTGTGCATTCCAAGTAAATAACAAAACATTATCTCGGTCTCTGTAGTTTATATCGTTGTCGTATTGCCAAGGACAGTCCAATAAGACGTGACACACGTCCATGTCAAGAACATCGCAACACACTTCCTCTCGATAATGTTTTCCAATCGAAATTGGAACAAGGCAAACTAATGACACACGTACTTGGCTTCCCTTACTCACCCAACCTAGTGAATATGGTTTCTCATGCGGTTTTGTTGGCAACTTCAAGTACTCCACCAGTTTCTGAGAAACTAAATTCTCAGTATTTCCGTTATCCACTATTAGATTGCACAATTTGTTCCTTATAGAACAATGCGCTCTAAATAAATTTTTACGTTGCTCTTCCTCTTTTGATGACAACAAGATCCTCTGCAACACAACATTGACTCTTTCTTCAGTCTCTTCCTCAGCAAATTCGACACCGGCATATTCATCATCATTATCGCTGTCAGTAGCCATTTGAGTAACAACAACAACAATAGTATTGCTAGATGGACAAACATTTGACTTATGTACTATGCCCCCACAACGATGGCACTTCTCTCATGATGGTTTGACATACGAATTTGTTGTTCTTGGTGTTGTAGCTACGCTTGGTCCGCTCGCACGATTTGTAGGTTTATGTGTTGAAGGTGCCTCCTTTACTGCCTCTTTATCTTTAGTACTCCCACCTTCTACCGTATCCCGAGGTTGAAACCGTTGGAAAGCTTGAAAATTTTTCGGATGCTGCTGCTCCTCTTTATCTTTATCTTTAGTACTCTCACCTTCTGTATCTGATTTGTTGCACCTCCTCCTCACGGGTCGCTGCTGCTCCGGTGCTGGTGCTCCGATGTTGTTACGCCGCTGCTGCTCCTCAAGCGTTGCTGTTGCTCCTCAAGCGCTGCTGCAGCTCTAGGCAAATCCTAAAAGCTAGTAAAAACTTTGGTTTTAAAAGATCAGTGATAAAAAGCCAGAAAAAGCTTGCTCTGATTACCAACTGACGTAGCGGAAGCCCCGCGTGAATTGTCAAACGACAAATTTACAAATTAATAACTGGAATCCTCCAGAAGAAAACGAGTAAATACTAAAGTTTTATTAATTCAAAGATGTCTAAATACATAAAGTTAAGCTAACTATTTATATGAAACTAATTATTACTAAACATAATAAAAACGATGTGAGACTAACTTAATAGATTAATAAATTGGACTTTTAAACCCACATCACAAGCAGACATTTAGCCACCACAATGACAAGGTCAAGTGGATCACTGGTCACAATTGGTTTTCAGATGTTAGCTGGCAGCTCGCCTATGGCCAAACCTCAACATGGAATCAGTGGCAACTGTGAACAACCTCATAAGTACCACAATTCTTCAAATTAAAGCTGCACTCAACTGATACTAGCATTTGAAGAGAAGTTACGCTCCTAGGTCTTTCTAACATTGCTGCCGCCTTGGGTGGGGGAGTGCTCCCTCTCACGAGGTGAGACCTCCTCCGCCCCGGGCTTCCTTTTTCCTTTCACCTTTCCTCTTGCTTTTCCTTCCAATAATGGATTTCCTCTAGCATACATGCTAGCTTTCCCCTAGCTTTGAGCTAGTTTCCCTCAAGCCTCCGAGCTTGTTTGTCTTGGTTTTGAATGGTGGGATCTCCGTGGTCTTCAGCCTCCGCGGGCTTGGGCACTGTACGGTTGGGCGGCGCTGTGGTGGTACCAGGGCTTGGTCTTCCATCCAAGCCTCAGCGTGGTGTCCGGTCTGGCAGTGGACAAGCGTCGGCTAGGGTTGCGGTTGAGTGGGTTGTGGCGGGGTGGATGGGGCTTTGGTTGGCCGGTGCGACTGGGGTTGGGAGATGGCTGCTTGGGCGTGCGGATCGGACGCGGATCGGCGCTCGATGGCGACAGCCGGCGGCTCGGATTCTGCGGATCGGATGCTTAATGGCGACAGTCGGCGGATCGGTCGGCGGCTGCTTCTTGTGGACGATCTGTCGCGCGGTGGACGGCGGAGGCTCGAGCGGTCTGGCGCGTGCGGTGGCTGCCGGGTTGGGACGAGCGGCGGCGGCTGCTAGGGTTTCTCTGGCGGCGGCTGCTAGGGTTCTCTGGGTGTCGGCTGTCGGCTGCTAGGGTTCTGTGGCTTTTGGGCTTGTCTGTTGCATTTGGGCTTGGGCCAGATCCTTCCTTTGGTCTTCCTGCTTTTCCTGGCCTGTGGCATTTTCAGTCCTTGGGCTGGGTGCTCTGGGTTTCTTCTCGAGTCCGATCGCGGTCTGGACTTTGGTGAGCTCGTTGGGATGGCGCCATTTATGGCCTGCTCTTCAATCTGTTTTTATGAGACTTCCTCGACGTAGTGTTGTCTTAGAATTTGTCCCTTCGTTTATATTTCCTTTGCACGAATTGTAATATCTATTTCAATGAAATATATCTCACCTTTAATCAAAAAAAAAAAAAAGCTGCACTCAACTGCCCTGATCCTGAAAATTATGGTTAAACAAAGTTTGCTTGGTATGTTACCAATCCAGAAAATAGGGAGTCAAGAGCGCACCGTAAGTGAGTCTGGTTATGGTTCGGGAATTGACTTTCTTTCAAATTTGATAAGAACATTGAATATGTTTCTAATTTTGGATCTTTTTTATTTGGTTTTCTTATCTATATTTTCTAGAGTCTGCATTTCGTAGAAAACCAACATTAAAAGCATTAATATTTACCTTCATAAAAAAAAAGCATTAATATTACCCTTTGAGCTGTCACCCATCAACAATACTGCGACACGAAACGACGACGTGTTGAAGATAACCCAAAACATGCGCGCGGACATGCTCCCATGTCTTTTAAGAGTGCTCTTCACGTAGTTGTTTTTTCTACTCATTTCAAAATCCTCAAAACACACAAATATAAGTAAGCAGCACAACTCACAACCAGCAACAACAACAACAAACCTTATATCATGAAATCTGCTACTTTGATATTTGCTCTTTTGATTTCTCTTCAGCTACTGGCTTGTTCGTCGGCCAAGAAAGGCAACGATGATGACTTCCAAACCCTGCCTGATCTGCTACCACCTGATGATGACTATCTATCTTTCACCTACTATCACAACACTTGCCCTGATTTTGAATCCATCATTTTCAACACATTGAATAAATGGGTAAAGGATGACTACACCATCGCTGCTAGCCTCCTCCGCCTTCATTTCCACGACTGCTCTGTTCGCGTATGGAGTCACTAACTCATCATATATTTTTGAACTAATTTCATAATTTTTTCTAGTTGAAAAAGTAAAAACATGATTGTTTTTGTAGGGATGTGATGCTTCCATACTTTTGAATCATGAAGGGAGCGAGCGGATGTCGTCTGTCAGCAAGACATTAAGAGGGTTTGAGTTGATCGATGATATCAAGGCTCAGCTCGAGAAGAAATGTCCCAAGACTGTGTCTTGTGCTGACATATTGACAGCTGTAGCTAGAGATGCAACTGTGGCTGTTGGAGGACCATATTGGAGTGTTCCATATGGTAGGAAAGATGGCCTCATTTCCATTGATAAGGATGCTGAAACCGTCCCTATGGGACATGAGAAAATCACTGGCCTCATCGAGTTTTATCAGTCCATGGGACTCAATGTACTCGACTTGGTAGTACTCTCAGGTACGCATGCCATTCATGCATACTGTATGTAATTTTTATGCACATTTTCGTTCTGCATTTTCGATATAAACAACGAGGAACTTGTACAGGTGCACACACAATTGGAAGGAGCTCGTGTGGTTCTATTCAAAACAGGCTATACAACTTCAACCATACAGGAAAGGCAGATCCTTCCATTGATCCCAAGTACTTAAACTTCCTAAAGAGGAAGTGTCGATGGGCTACAGAGTACGTCGATCTTGACGCAACCTCTCCTAAAAAGTTCGACACAAACTACTTTACCAACCTCCAGAAGAAGATGGGACTTTTATCCACTGACCAGCTCTTACTCTCAGATTCAAGGACTTCCCCTTTAGTCACGGCCTTTTCAACTCAATCATCTGTTTTCAAGCATCAGTTTGCAGCCTCCATGGTGAAGCTTGGCAATGTACAAGTCCTTACCGGAGACGATGAGGGGGAAATTCGAATCAACTGCAACTTTGTCAACAAAAAATGATCAGTTTCCAAGTCAACCTGCTGCATAATGTTGTATGAATCTTGCCACCTTATGTTGTCAGTGTTGTCTCTTTGAGTATGTCTCTAATTTGCAAAGCTTTATTTGAATTAGTAATCATGAATTCATGATCAATTCATATTCAATCAAAACTGAATATAAGTAAATTGTGACTTTTTAAAGAGTAGGTAACATTTAAGCAACAAGTTTGATTTTCAACGACAATTTAGACAACTAGGTAACACTTGATCCACATGATCATGTCTCCAAAAGAAAATGTCAGTCATCCGAAATGTCGGCACACAGATATTCCATATCAGCCCAGCTACTAGCTGTACATGGTTCTGAACTGTCGAAGGAGTTTTCATAGCTAACTTGATCGTCATTGCCGTTGTACATCACACCGGTGCTAGCTGTAGCTTTTATGCTAGCATTATTGTTGCACTGCCAAGGCTGATGTGTTTTCAGCTGTCCCTGGTTGGTGCATATTGGCTTTACTGGACTAATGCAGTACTGGCTGTGTTTACCTATATCGGAATCTCGTAAATTACTATCATTTTCATAGTAGATAGTTCCCTGATCAAAGCTCAAGGTCACTGAGCCTTTAATAGTTTCTAATGATCCTCCAAATATGGTGAAAGGTCGAGGTCTGCCAGTGTGCTTCTGAACAAGGTCTTTGAAGTTTTTAGCTGTGGCATTTATATGTTTAGTGGGTTTAGTCTTCTTAGATGCTCTTGATCGTCTTTTTGCAACAGGCTTTTCAACGTCAGTGATTGAGTAACATGGGCTGGGAGTGTTACCTGAACCTGATCCTGATGATTTGCTACATATTTGGTGCTGATCACTTGAGCCATGATCAAAATCTGTCTGTGCTTGAAACCAATCAGGACTTGGGCAGAAGTAATCAGCAGCTTCCATCATCCAGCACAACTCAGTGTTCTCCATATGTCTTTAAGTAGATTGAGTGATCAAGTACTGATAAGAGAAAAATGGAGGAAGAGATAATAAATAAAACTCCTAATTTGTGCAGAGTTTTATAGTGAGATTCCTAATCCATGTAGTAAACGCAGTTTCGTGGATGGAAGAAAATAATGATCAGTAATATTAAGGAGACTTTCTGAGGAGGTCCATGGAAGGTGCTGTTGCTCTTCTTGGAGTGTGTATCATGGCCAAGACTCATGAATATTAAATTAACTTCTTCACCAAACTTAATTTTTTCCATCATGAGCTAACGCGGTGAATAAGCAGCTGGTGAAATATTATACTCATCCAGTCCAGTGCATGTTCGATTATTTTACAACTTTAGGTTTTAACGTTTACATTTATGTTTTAAATACCAACTCGTTTTCGTTTTTTTTCCGATAGGTGGTACATGTAGTACAAGAATATTTGTTAGCATATCTAGCTAATACATCAAGTACATTATCTTCAATCTAAGCACAGCCTTCTTCAAAGGATCTCTTCACCAAGACTTGTACACGTCTTCCATACAATTCTGACATAACTCCATTGCATCTATTGCAACTTCATACATACACAACTTCCACGCCCAACACGGGAAGAAATGAAGAGCCTCCACACCCATGACGAGAGGAATAACAAACTCCAATATTACTACATCTTTAATTAAGTTGGTTTGAAAATTTTCAATAATAACAGGCAGTGGCGGAGCCACACACAGGCCAGGGTAGGTCCGTGCCCTCCCTGAAATTTTTTTCTTGGTCCGGTTTCTCAAAAAATAATTATAAAATATTTTTTATACTATATTAAAAAATGAAAAATCATATAGTAACTAATAAATGATGAAAATAAGTCATATAATAACTCGTTTGAGTATCATATAGTCTTTATATAAGTGTGCGAGTGAAAAAACTATAGTAAATTTTGGCCCACACTCATATTTGCTCCTGGCTCCGCCACTGATAACAGGAACAGTTTTGAAAAATAGGCAGGCCTTTGTGCTTTATATATAGTAGAGATTGGAAATACTTAAAAATATGTATAGATTGAACAAATGCTTAATTTATACTAGCACAAATATAAATTAGAGAGGTATCTTATTTTAATTGAATTGGGCGTAAATAATTATTTAATTAAGTTTAGTGGGAAATCCAATAAGACAAGGTACGATGGATCTAGTCTAATTGTCCTCCAGCTTTTTGCTCTAAGCAGCCAATTAACAATGGCAATATGATCAGCTTTAATCATAATTAATCATTCACAGACTCTCTAAGTGGGCATAGGGCACCATAAAAGTATGTTTTTAATGTAATAAGGCTCGTGCTTCTTTGTAATTAACTAAATAATTCATTGATAACAACGTTGTCGACCAATGTAGAAAAGATCAGAGATTGTCAAGATTCGTTATTCTTCAAATGTTAGTGACTTATTAGTTAATGGATACATCATTTGGTAGCATATAAATATCCAACAATGTTGTATAGATAAAATGATTTCAAATGTGACATTTTCATTTTTGTTGAATATGTGTGTAGTGAATTAATAATACAATTTACCAAATGAGTTTTTTATTGTGAATAATCCAAGTAGAAACGCGCTAGAATTGTTATGTTCTTTATTCGGCTTTAAATAATGGCTGCTATAGGGTAGGATTACTTATAAATAATTTTATATTTTTATTTGTAAAGTATTGTTGATAGCATTAGATCACATTCCCAACAATGGATGGAATACAGTTATATTTAGAGCATTTTATCATTAAGGTTTTTATGAGCTTATTAAATAGTTACAATATGATACAAGGTCTGGATTTCTAATATATGCAAAAGCTTAAAAACTATCCAAGGGAATGGTTGAACTAGTCCCATTCCTCTAAGATTAAATTAAGTAAAATAGTAGATAATTTTCAACTTGTAATTAAGATATCATATATACTCAAATTTAACATAGTCATTTTACTGAACTAATTTATATTTTTTATGAATTTGTACAAGGTAAATGAGAACATTATCACTGATAAAAGAGTCGAACCAGACAATTTCTTGTTTCTTATTTAGTCAAAAGACAACATCAAAGCGCGTTCACGAAGAGTCAGCTTTAGAATATGAATGCCCCTGACCCTATAACTCTTTGTAACTTAGCATGGAGATATAATTTGCATAATTCAACCAAAATAATGTTTTAACTAATTGTTAACAGATAAAGGTAACTAGTTTCTTTAGGCAACAGTGGCAGAAAGCCCTAATCAATTTTCCTTGGGCATGGAAGTCAATTTCTTAAGTTTTGTCATCGAATCCCTCTCCTAATTTACAAATGAATTATTTTAATTTTTTATATTATTCAATGATTGACGGAGATACACTCAAGAAAGTTCGAACCATCAACTTCTGGTAACAAAGATAGAGTGGCCGTTAGCCATTACACCGCTGCTCCTAGCATAGTCACTTACCAAAATTTTCTTCTGCCGAAAACGAATAAACATGTAAACCTACACTACGGTGTGTTTTAAACAGATAAACAATTCACCAGAGTTTTATTTAACTTATGCAATAATGTTGTTTTTCTTACAACACATTGATTATCATTGCTGATCTTTCGTTGAGAACTATTATAGCCTTTTCTATTAAGGATTAGGGTTGTGATATTTTGTTAAAAGCTTCAAACATCATGTCTTCGTGTGATGGTAAAAATCTGAAAACAGTGCGAGAAAACAGTACTTTCGATTGGATACGAAGACGGAGAACTTGCTTTAATATAACTGACATAGATTGAAGACAACATATATATATGAGAGTAGTAAAGTTGTGCTCTCATGGACGAGCTGCTATAAAATAGCTGGAAGAGAAAATTCACCACCAAGTATGTCAGACCAGCAGTCAGCATTGAACTCCAAATCCAACAAATTATGTTGGTGCAACATGCTCGTATTTGGACGGTGAAAGGAAGCTGCACCAGCAGTGGCACAACTTTTAAGCAACTTAACTGGGCGTTTGAGTCGACGAATGCAACTATTATCATTCAACTCTCCGCGTCTCCTTATCAGTTGTTGTTGTTCACAACGCTCGTGGCCCATCATTTGATGACCTCTTCCCACAATATTATTAGGGCTGTGATGGCCTAGTGCATAAGCAGCAGGAGGTGGTTTTTCTTCTAGATATGAACGATGATCGCTTAATATTTTTCCTTGTTCAAAACATAGAGTGATGGGTCCGCCTGAGAATCGAGTTGGAGGGCAGCTGGTGTATCGCTGCACCATGTCTTTGAAATTGGTAGCTGTTGCATTGAGGTGTAGAGTAGGTGTCGCCTTCTTAGAAGCCCTACACTTGTTTTTTCTCGCAATCATAGCCTTTTCAACCCCCTTCGGCTGCTTGTCTGTGAAATTTTGAGGTGTCTCCCTGCTGCTATGAGTGTTATCTGTTGCTAGTTGCTTGGAAAACATCCGGGTATGGGTTACCTCATCAGCCACGCACGAGTTATGATCGGCCCGGTTGGATCATGCCGGATTGGATACAAATGATCGTAGAACATCTCATCCTGCATCCATCCAAGATCTGTAAGACTCATCAAGTACTCAGGGCTACTCATTATCATATGTGTCATATCTTGCTATGATGAGTGTGTCAAAATGTTAGGTTCAAAGGTATCCCTATATATTCACATGGTGGGGAAAGTGGCTGGAAAACATTAACTTTAATGAGTTGCTTCGTGGAATAATGTTTAACTCTTCATTTATTACCAAGTCAAAAAACCAAGTGCTATCGTCGCTAAATGCATCTCTAGTATACTTGTTAACCAAGTGAGTATGACGTCATGCAAAGTTGCATCATCATGCGGTCACCATAACCAATCATATTACTACTAATCATACATTAACTAAATGTTTATCCAACGTGCCTCAAATAGTCACATCGACTCTCGTTAAAATAATAATTAAGTATTGAAGTACATCACCGTAGGTCGTCAGATCATGAAGATAATCGTAATTCGTAAGCTAAAGATACTGGGTTACTGACCAACATAGGTAATGCGATTTGCGAATGAACGAGATAAGCATATTCAGAAATGAGGAGACATAATTTTAATCGTTAATTTAGATAGATTTTTTTATGAAATTAATTAATACTAATTTTTTAATTAAAATGAGGAAGGAAGTGATGAAAATCAAGTGATGTCAATGGTTAGATTAATGTTAATGTAGCGTCTAAAAATATATTTTAAACGAAAATCATGTTATGTTTAAGATTAACGAATATAATTAATATACTCTATTCTATCTAACATACATTGATTGGTTCTCTACCTCTTTCCTTATACGAATATTCTTGTCGTTAGGGTTTTTTTAAACAAAGAAAGCTTTCAGAGACGCGTAAGGTTAGGCTATCAATCAGTGGCTGTTTTCTAATTAATTAATCAATCATTCAATGGAATGGAAGCTTATCATTATCATGACATATATTTTATCATAAAAATAAATAAAAATACTCCGTATTATTCGCCTTTCTTATTAACAGTTTCAAATATTACTTCATTTTTTACAAAATGAAACATGTTTCTTTCTTTTTCACACTCATAGGTTGATGTGTTTTTTTATCTCTATATTAATAGCAAAATTAATATGGGACGAAGGAGTAGGTTGATACTTGATACTCACATAGTCTCATTTCACTGAAAACACATTAGTAGCATCTTCTTTTGACGACGTCAACGCCCCCAATGAATCTAGGAAAAGTTGTCCATGTGGAAAATCTACCACCAAATCTACATCCTAAATGACTTTCTAAGAACTTATATCAGAAAGTGGCCGGTGGTCTTCGACTGTTCATTTATTTATATATGACTCACCACCTCAATGTTCTAAACATCCACACCACACAATGAGTGTGTATCTAATCAAATCAATTTTTGCTCAATGTCAACCAACTGTTAGTAATAATAATCATCAATCAAATACTTCATATTTTGTGCTAATTCACATCTAAATTTAACTAAAAATACATTTACAATTAATTATTAAAATTATCAAAATAGAGAAAAGTTCAAAAAAATCACATGCATAACGCATCAATTCAAGAATCTCCGCAACCTTAAAATATACTAACGTAATTACTGTTAGCGAGAGACAAATGATGTGGCTAAGCTAAACGCATCAGCATCGCGATAACCAAACCATCTGTAAAGGTTAAAAAGGGAAACAGAAAAAATTAAGAAGAAAAAAGAGAAGAAAGTAAAAATGACGGTTAAATTAAAAAAAAAGAGATAGAGAGAGATCGAGAGGTACACGTTGAAAACGCTACAGTCAAGTGAATGAATTGTGCGAGACTCCGATCAACAAACGAACACTTCAACCGGCTTGGGACGATCGATTCGCGCTCTAGTCGGTACGGATTCAACATCTATGGGATCTTTTACTTGCTGTTCGATCTATCGATTCTTTGCTCAATTATGCCTTTTCGATGTGTTCTAGGTTTTGCATTTTTTTTACTTTTGTAATTTTGATTCGTCGATTGAAGAGTAATTTTAACTTGAGTGTGTCTTTTCTCTTCGATTTCGGATTGTTTATCCCTTATCAGTTGCGAACAATTTTAATAGTTAATCTGGTCTTGTTTGGAGATGAATTGTACTTTTTCCGAAGGTAAGTTGTTTAGTAACAGGAAGGCCTTAGTGTTGTGAGTTTCTGGTTGGTATGAATTGAAGTACGGCATCAATGTTTAACATTGACAATACACTTTAGGAGTTGTTTTAGGGGGGAATTTAATTTTTACTAATTAATGCTTTTTACATTGGAATTCAGTTCTTTAACGGTAGTAAAGGAACGGATTTCGTTGGATTTCAAGCGATTGGCACACCAGCAATAATTTTAACATATTAGAATGTAGTTCAGGTTTCCCTGGGAGTGAAGAGAAAACAGATGTAGGTTTGTAAATCCGTTATTTGTTGCTTAACTTTAGTCATTTTTTCTATTGAAAGAATCTCTGCAAGATATGCTTGCAGGGCAAGTATCTCTAACGAGATTAGCCGTTAGGTATAGAAGTCCATGGCTGGACAAAATAGGAGAAATAATTGCTTTGGGTTTATCAGTTCCCTTGTGTTTCACTTGAAAATTAGTTTATCTGCTAGATTTCTGTCGACTGTCGAGCTATAATACTATAGCTGAGATATTTCAACATTGCCTTTTATTTACCTTTTCTGTTTTCTTTTTACAGGCTAGTGTGCGGTGGCTATCTGGGGTTGTAAGCACCATTGAGATTCTTTGCCAACTGAAGACTGTGATTCTATGTAAGCATGGTTCTTAACACGTAACTACGTGTAACCTTTAGTTTGGTTTGCTTCTACACAACGAATGGAGCATAACGTGGGCCAAGGTTCCAAAGAACCATTGAGGTCAAATGATCCTATTCGGGGCAACACCACGGGCATAAAACATGGTGGATATGGCTCCGCAAATCAGAAATACTCCAATGACCCTTCAACTTACATCAATACCAATATCAGACCTCCGGAATTTAATGTTGTGGCTGGCTCAAGACCTGTAAACTATTCTATACAAACTGGTGAGGAGTTTGCCCTTGAGTTCATGAGAGAACGAGTCAATCCAATGCAGCAGTATAATCCGAATGCTTATGTTATACCAAATAGCCCAGTTAATTATGCAAATTTACTGGGTAGTAGTAATTCAGGTTTGGAGAGCAGAACAGGCATTAATATGCTAGCAGCACAACAAATGGATGGAGCTCGAGAAAATGAGAGCAAAAGTCTGCCTGTAAATGTAGACAATGTATATTTTGAGGCTGCTCAGCTGGCACCCCAATCATCATTTAGAAACAGCAGTCAGCGCGCACCACAAAGTTATCCAGTTGTCAGCACTTCTTCAGGGAAATCCTCTGGAAAAGTAAAATTTCTCTGTAGCTTTGGCGGGAGAGTTATGCCGCGTCCCAGTGACGGAAAGCTTAGGTATGTTGGAGGGGACACACATATCATCCGTATTGGCAAGGACATATCATACCAGGAGCTAATTACTAAAACGTCGTCCATATATTCTCAACCACATACAATAAAGTACCAGCTTCCTGGTGAAGACCTAGATGCTTTGGTTTCAGTCTCTTCCGACGAAGATCTGCAGAATATGATGGAAGAGAACAATTTGCTGGGCACTGGAGGTTCCCAGAAATTAAGAATGTTTTTGTTTTCCGATGCTGATATGGATGGCAAACAATACTCCTTTGGGAGCCCGGAGAAGAATTCTGAGTTTCAGTATGTAGTTGCTGTTAATGGCATGGACTATGTATCAAAACCTGCCTCGTTTGGCTTTGAGCGCTCTTCGGCCAGTAACTTGGGCGAGTTAATTACCTTGAATGTTGAAAAGAATAACCAATCCTTGGCTGAATCAAATCTGCTTCCCCCGGACCCTACAAAATTTATCGCACCGTTGTCAGTTGAATCCCATCAAAAAGCTTTGCCAATGACATCTAGTACTTTTCAGCATGGTTCCCAAGCAAACCAGAATCAACCCATGACTCGAGGGCCATATGTTGAGCACTCATCCTCTTCGTTTAATCCCATTACTAACTCGCAAAACCCCGCATCTATGACACTTAACCACAGCTACATCACCAATATCAACTCAGGTGAAAATTCAATTGGAAATCCTATGAACGGTTCTCCAACCAACCAATATCCTGGAATACACATCAAGGAGCCCCAGCTTAAACACAATGGCTCGGATGGAAGGTTAATTGGTTCAGAAAACCTTGGCTCCTATGAGAATGAAAATGAATTACTGTTCAGAGAGATGCAAAGGAGAAGAGACAGTTCATTTCCAAAGATATGTGAGGCAGAAAAGATCAATACGTTGGAAACTGAATCTATCGGTTCACGTGCAGATGACACTTCAACTCCCCGGGAAGAATTACCGAACATCTCCACCTCAGAAATCAGGAATGAGCCTGTTTTGGCTACAACTAATCTTAAAAGGCAAGATGACACTGCACCTATTACACTTGAGCCTGACGAAGAAAGGAAATCTAAAAATCACGAGGATGGGCAGTACTCAGCAGTTGGAGCTTCCAATTCTGGATATGTGGAGTCCAAGGTTTCACAGTATGAACACAATTATCATGAGGAGCCAAATACACAGCGTGTTTATCATTCGGAGCAAATTCCGCGAGAGCCAGTAGGACTAAATCGTTTGTCAAAGTCAGACGATTCATTTGGTTCACAGTTCTTGATTGTTCATGGTCATTCTGATCCATCTCTATCGGCTACTGACACAGTTGTCAGATCATATGGTAGGCACACTCCACTGCAGAAAGATGATTCAATATCTGAATTTGAAAAATACGAGAAAACTGATATGAATAAGTTGAACTCCAGTGTCAATGGAAGACCTGAGTTATCGATATCTGAGATGAAACCAGAGCAGAGTGAGGCGCTTAAGGGTGAAAGCAAAAATGTTAATGAGCCAGTCCGGACAGAAAGTAGTCTGTCTTCCAAAAATATGAATGTGGCAAACATTTCAAATGAACAGTCTGATTTAGGCATAAATACTCCAGAACCCGGGGACATAGTTATTGATATTCACGACCGCTTTCCCAGTGACATTTTGTCTGATATATTCTACCAAGCAAGGATGTCTGAAAATGTATCTAGATTTAATCCTTTGGGCCATGATGGACCTGTTATAAGCATGAACGTAAAGAACCCTGATCCAAAACGTTGGTCATTTTTTCAAAATTTGGCGCAAGAGGATCATATTAGGAAGGATGTCTCATTGATGGATCAGGATCATGTTGATTTTCCATCCTCATTAGTAAATGCTGATGATGGAGCTCCTGTTGATTATAGCTTCCCTCCTTTAAAACATGATAGTTCATCTTTGGACCGTACGAGTTCTCATGTTGATATAGTTGAGAAAAGGGTGCAAGAACCACCCCAAGCGATTAGAAATACAACTACCGCCAATATCAAAAATGTCGCACAACCTGCTGCTGAGGTAATTTACTTATTTATCTTCCACTTCATCTGTTCATTGCTGTGGGTCCAGCTTATCCTTACGGTTGAATATGTTTTTGTTTGTCTGATAAAAGTGACAGCTGTTTGTTTGACTTTAACTAACAGTATGTGGTTGTTATATCCTTATAGGAAGGGAAGATGGAACTGCGGAATATTGTGCCCGCTGCAATCGATCTTCAGGTATGAATGATATTATCAATGTTTATCTTACTTTTATTGTTTTGCACTCTTTATAGTAGTTGCTTAGATGCGCAGTTTCTGTAAGTATGTTCCTTTGCTGAGTGATGTATATGATTGTTTTGTGTACTTGGTTGGTTGTTCGAAGATTGCTTAAACTATTAAGAGAATTAGTGAGAGAAGTACTTATTTGGTTATTTCAGGGATATAAGGTCTGAATTTCGTTATGCTCTCCAAGTTTGTTTCGGTTTTCAGGATAAAGTTTCGTTATTGTATGTTCATATAAAGTTTAGTCAGTGATGACTAATGTTCAGTTTGAAATGGTTCATATGTTAGGGCTTGTATCCTTTTCATCAAAACATGTTTTTGAATAACATTTACACGTTTGTCCTAATGCCATGCATCATACTTGTGAATAACTTCTGCACATTTGTTATATTTCATGTGTCTCGCTTGTGTATCTAATGCTATAGGTTCTGCGGTTCTGGTTATGAATTGTTTACACCAGGTTCTTCTTTTATGATTGTTGACAAACGTCATGCATATGCTTCATTCTTTTGACTGCGAATATTTGTGTTCATTGTAATTTATATTTGAGCATCTAACTTCCAATATCGGTATTTTTTCTGCATGTGCTGCATGAACTTTAGTTGAGCTTGAGCCATATGGTGGTTGATTTTCATTGTAAGCATTTTAAACTTAGTGTAGTAAAATATGACTGAAAATTGTCAAAAACGTTCCACTTTGGAAGGCTAATGATAGAGAGTTTACCATAAACATATTATCTTGACCTATACATACCATTTGTTTTCAGCAAAGCACGGAGGATATTTTTTCTCTTGTTCAGTTCTCAATTATATGATATAGCAGATGATAATGGGGAAAATTAGCCATTTGACTGTCTTTGTTAGATCATAAAAAATGAAGATTTAGAAGAACTTAAGGAGCTTGGTTCTGGAACATTTGGTACCGTTTATCATGGAAAATGGAGAGGAACTGACGTTGCTATCAAACGGATCAAAAAAAGTTGCTTTACTGGTCGGTCATCTGAGCAAGAGAGACTGGTGAGCAGATCTCTTTTTACTTTCCTGTGTTTGTTCTCCAAACTAACATCATAGTAGGAGAGTATCTTACCTTGAACCACACTATAATCCATGAAAATAATTCAAGCTTATCATTTTGATTTTATTTTCATCAAATAACAACTTGCACGTTTGTAAGAACTGGAGTTCTGGCGTGAAGCTGAAATACTCTCAAGCCTTCACCACCCAAATGTAGTAGCATTTTATGGTGTTGTTCAAGACGGCCCAGGAGGTACACTAGCCACTGTAACCGAGTACATGGTAAATGGTTCGCTTAGACATGTTTTGCTTAGCAAAGACAGGTACCTTTGTGTTTATTTTTCCTAACAGATTCCTTTTCCGTATCATCAAATCTGACATACCTGACAATGTACAGACATCTTGATCGGCGTAAACGTCTGATTATTGCAATGGATGCAGCATTCGGAATGGAGTATTTGCATTCAAAAAATATCGTCCATTTTGATCTGAAGTGTGACAACTTGTTAGTGAACTTGAAAGACATATCAAGGCCTATTTGCAAGGTTCTTTCCTATTCTTATATGATTTCTTACCTTAAAGACGAAAAATCTATATGTAACATTATAAAAACCCTGAGTCGTCATTATTCTGCAGGTTGGGGATTTTGGCCTATCAAAAATAAAGAGAAACACCTTGGTCACTGGCGGTGTTAGAGGTACACTTCCATGGATGGCTCCAGAGCTGTTGAATGGTAGCAGCAGCAAGGTGTCCGAAAAGGTATAGAAATGTGAAATAAGTAGACTATCTGTCCTAGAGATTTTGTGAACTATATTGGGAACAGAAGATGTAAGATGATGGGTTTGCAATGGTTCTTTTAATGATTATTTCCAGATTAAGTGGGGTCAACTTTTTTATACTTATTAACTTTATCTCAGGTGAACTCGATGCTCAGCATTGGCTATAGTGCATACAGTCATTGTCAAAAAGCATGTTTGTTGTATAGTATGGTAATATAAAAAGAATGAATTGACGTCAGGAAATTTTCGTTTGGTGTTCTTGTAGGTTGATGTTTTTTCGTTTGGTATTGTGCTGTGGGAGATCCTGACTGGCGAGGAGCCTTATGCCAATATGCACTATGGAGCCATTATAGGTGAATACAATACATCTCTCCTTTAACTCTGATCCCAATGAACGTAGTTAATACTGACAAATTTAGGTAAGCTTTGTGATTTGGTTTAATTCCATGTGGACCCTTGTTTCAAAATCGCATATGTAGTGAAATATATCCTTAGCGCCTCAGACTGTGTTGTACTAGACTGCTATATCCACTTTTGAACATTGCTGGCTGCATTATGTTCTAGTATTAGAAGGTTTAATGTCTGCAACCTTATGACACGGTTTTTCCTTTTAATTCTATGGTTTTCTGGTTATACAATGCACACTTTAATTGTTCCTTCTCTTTGTGCTCTGAAAGTTAGTTTATTGCAGGTGGTATTGTAAATAATACATTAAGACCACCAGTGCCAAGCTTCTGTGATAATGAATGGAGAGAGCTGATGGAGCATTGCTGGGCCCCAGATCCGGTAATTCGCCCTTCTTTCACAGAGATAGCCAGTCGTCTCCGTGCTATGACAAGTCATGCTAAACCACATGGTCCTCCAAAGTAAAAGGTTGTGATGGAACCCTACTGCTAAAAGTGATGTGAAAAATATGATTCAAGTTTGTCTATATGATTCAAATAATGGGTTGGGTATGATGGCGTATTATAAAAAATATAAACAGCAGACGGGAGACGGCCGATTGCCTGGGAGTGCCATAATAAGCTACTAGTTAATCGCCTAAATGAATCAAATAATATCATGTTTATATTAATTTCAAGGTTGTTCTTTTATGTATACTATGCTTGAACACGACTTTGGTATTCCGTTTTGTGTGTTTAGTTACTCCAATTTATGTTCCGCGAGCTGGCCAAGGTCCTTGTCAAATTGTATGATTGCAGATGGTTTATTGGAATTAAAAAAACAACAGTTTTTAGATTTTGTTCAATTGGTTAAAATGTGTTGATTGAGACCCACAAAAATCCTCCTAAAACGTGATCAAGAAAGAGAGGAGCGGGTGAAAAGCCCATCCGGCCCAATAAGACAGATGAGACTTGAGCCTCGTGTTATCCGGAAGTCAATGAGCTGGATTTTAGAAAGAGAGGTTCTGGTAGATGATGCAGCAATTAACAACAACAACAACAGCCACAGAGGTACCTTGCAAATGCTTGCCTTCTATTAAGGTACGCTGTCTTGTCTTGCAGCTCTACTGCTGCTGAGATTTCATTTTCATATGTAAAGTTTTAAATTTTTTTAGTATTTCAGAAGAGTGGTAGAAAATACCTGCAAGATGTTGTTGTAAGAGATAAAAAGGCAACAGGAATTCGCATGTTTAACTGCTTTGCCACACCTTTAATGGCTGCTGCGATTGTAGCATTTTCTCCCCTTCTCGTCACTCCAGGTTTCAACTACACTACTGACTTTAATTTTTTTGTCGGTTGGATTTTCTCTTGACTGCGAATTGCACAGTTGCTGTAAAAATTAATCTATATTCTATGTTGTTTCTTTATGTTTGTCTATTGGGTGAAGTTTGCAAGTTCTAGCAGATATTTGTTCTTGTTGGATGCGTTGTTAGGCGTTAGTGCTGGTTAATCCTTGTTTATTTTTTTAATATTTGGGATTGACGTTAAATGTTGGCGGTTTCCCTCTCACTGGTCGCTCTTGATGAATGAAATGCGCCTATTTCCCTAAAAATCATTTTTCTTGATTCACAATTTTTGATGTGAGGAGCCTTTTCCACTGTAGTGTCTCTCGGACAAACGATAGACATTCAGAAAGGGGCTTCCTTATTTGGCACGACCTGCATTGGCTGTCATGATGCTGGTGGAAATATCATACAACCCGTGAGTTTGCTTTCATACTTTCCGTATTTCTGTATCCTCCATGTTATTCAGTTTAGAGTTGCTGAGCTGACACTTCTTTTGAATTTGGACCAGGGCGCAACACTGTTCACTAAAGATCTGGAAAGGTAAACTGGCTATGACTGCACCATCTTGCTCCTTTTATACTGTTTACAATTTTTACATGTTCAAACCTGATTCATTCGATCATTCCTTTTTGGGAAGTTAAAAATTATGTAACCACCCAACATTCATAAAGATAGGGTTAACTATAGGTTTAACCTGTTTTGTAAATCATCTAATGCACACTCGGTAGTCTAGATCCTGGAGTATTTTCAATGACTTTCTATATTAATTGAATTACTAAAATCTTATTAAAATATATTATTTTACTCACCAAAAGGGGTCCATAGCTCAGTGGTAGAGCATTTGACTGCAGATCAAGAGGTCACCGGTTCGATCCCGGCTGGGCCCTTTGCTTATATCTTTTTTTGGTCACGTATGCAAAAAAAGGATCTGCACATATGTCAATACTTTTATCTATTGTGTGATTCAGGAATGGACTTAATACCGTGGATAAAATATATGAGGTCACCTACTATGGCAAGGGACGAATGCCTGTAAGTCGTGATTATCTTCATCTTTTTGATGCTGTTTTTATGTATCATTCTCAATGATCTCTTGTTCAGGGATTTGGAGAAACATGTACACCAAGAGGTCAGTGCACATTTGGCCCACGTTTAAAAGAAGAAGATATAAGACTCTTGGCGGAATTTGTGAAGTTGCAAGCTGATCAAGGCTGGGTTGATGTTGGTAAAAATGGAGATTGACCACTGCCTTGTCAAAAACAGATACTTTTAACGATCAAAGTGTTATTCATTATAAAAAGAGTGTGTCGCTTTAAAACGTGAAGGGCTCTTTCTACTGCGTCCACCACACTCTGGTGCCACGTTAATCTGGCACAGTACTCTTTAGTACAAACTCTCAGAAAAATGAAGCCATTATTCATTACTTGCTTTGGTTTCCCTTTTAAGGGTGTTTCTCTCATATCGATTATACAATGCAGTGAGCTATTTGGTTCTTGGAGGGAAACTGGTTAGTTTTGCAGGCAGAAAAGGAGTACTATCTTTTGATTAATGTGAGTTGATCATTAAACATGGTTAAAGCATATGCTGGAGTCGAGGTAATTCAACGTTTCATATTGTCATTTTATGATGGCTTATTTCTAATAGAAGAAAGTTCGAAGTTAAGAAACACATATAGACCTTGTCCAGCACAATTTTTTGAGATTTTTTCTTGATATGACTCCCACCCTGACCAAGCTCTCCTCAGTGTTTTGGTTGAATAGAGACACCCATTATTGTAAGCCCTCTCTTCCATTTGCCATCTTCGTACTCGTACAATGAAAATTCCATTTCTCCGTCGAGCTTAGTAGATGTTTTGAATTCTCCTACAGGAATTTGTATCCATTGTCCTTTAGGTTTTTCTTTCAGACTGACTTTGCTTTCTTGTTTGCTTCCATCTGGAAGAATCAGACGCAAATTCACAGGTACATCCCATCCATATCCTGATTCCTCCATTTTTACTATGAAGGCAACCTCATACAAAACATTTGGTGACAGCTTTGACATGTCTAATTTACCATGCACTTCCAGCCAGCATACATTTAATAGTTTTATAACGTCAATGAGCTCATTATGCCTGCATAAAATTATGACTAAACTTTAACGTCATTTATCAGATGCATACTAAAGCTCAAAAAGGTTTAAACATACCTTGTGTCTTTCTCAGACAGCCACTGCCAGAACCTTCCATCTAATGACCATGTGATTGAGAGATCTCTTGCATATACAATAAAGCAGTTGTTTTTGGCCTTATCAACCCAATATTTCTACAAGCATAAATTATTGAACAAGTCAAGTAAACAAAATTTGGAAGCTGCAGGCTGATCTCAGAAGTAGATGCTGATCAAGTTTAAGATACTTGCCTTCCTCTTATTATTCAAGAACACCCCTTCATGTATCTGCTCATACAAGTGAGTCATCGTCGATCTTTCGAGTTGCACATCTGCATCCTTCATAATATTCTCAAAGTTGTGTGGTAACTTAACTTCAGTTGAGTCTTTTTGTTTTGAAATGGGTATATGATCAGCTTGAGGATGCTCATTCTCGTAGCGTGAAGAACTTCCACCCATTTCGTCGAAGCCTAATTATTTCTTACCCTTCTCAGTTCAGTTCCTCTTTTATATGGATGTATGCAGGATGCCAACAAAGGCCATTTTAGTAAAAAAAAGAGTAGAATTCACAGTCTGGAATCAAACACACCCATCAGAACAATATGCTAGATAACAAGGAACCTGGTTCGCAAATTATACTTCAAAACATGTCGGTATGCAAAACAGGATTAATAGTATCACATTCTGATTCTCATTCAAGAAAAAAATGCTCCATCAATTTCCACTGTCTTTATTCTGCAAGAAAATGACAGTAGCAGTGAGTTCTCAAGATCGAACATCAGATGCCTTTGGACTTACTACTTTAAATGGAATGCATAGCACTACAGGTTGTATAAAGTGGTCAAGAATATGGAACATGATGCTACATGACAGAACTTCAGATGATTAAGAAATCTCTGTTGTCCATCAAGTGCTAGAACTATTTTCCTTTTCGATACAAAATTAGCAATAGAAAAAAATCAGATAAGAGCACTCCAAAAAGCAGCAAGACAATTCTCCAGCTAGTTTAGAATCACATTGTCTAAAATGGAATCAGATTGAAGAGATTTAGTGGCCGTTTAGAATCTGATTTTTTTGTATATAATTCCACTTCCTCTTACTTTTTTCCTTTTGTTTTGATGATGATGATATACGTGACCTTAAAAAGGAAAAAGACACTGATGTTTCTGCTGATGCAACATTTTGAGTTCATAACTATCTGTAAAGAACAAGCACTTAGTCTAAATGATTAATATCAACAAGGGACATGCAAAGTGTTTTAAGGATGATCATCGTACAGAAATGATAGTGTCATAAATCAAAAAGCTGAGTACAAAAGATGAGGAAAAAATGGATTTGAAACCAGACAAAAACTTGTGCTAATTATCAAATGAGGCAAGTACACTTATGTGAACTGTCAAAGATTATAAAAACCAGTTCAGCAGACGATGATACCATTTCTAATAAAGACTTCGGGAAAGCACAATGCATAATGCATGGGACAGTTGATCGTCGTCTGATGTCATCCTGTCCGCTGACTTTGTGGGTGCTGCATCAGATCCGTGTCATTGTCAATGAGTTATTACTCGAGCTTCCATTCACAAATGCTAACGAACCTGTTAAAAACGTTCAGAGTATTTTTCATTTAACAACAAGTTCAGCCACCCTTTTTCAATTCTTGAAACCTTGCTTGAGCGCATTAGCCTGCAAATGTCAGTTTCCCATCAGACTTTTTCACTCATAAATTTTCCATTGAAAAGTGACTCTAAGTTATATTATCTTAATAAACAGCACTGGAAGATAAATTAAACTGAAAAGTTGATGTTAGCAGTCTCTTTTTGCTAGAAAAGAGGAGCTAAAAGGGGTTGGTTTTATACTAATGAGATTGCTAATACTGAACTGAATTGTTAAACACTTAGAACTGAGCATGCGCATTGTTTATTACACTTCATTTTTAACAGGTTGACATAATGTCACATTCATACCATTCAAGCAAGAACAGTTGTTGTTCCATTTAGTATATCAAATATGGCTCATCTTTCTATTCTCGGCACTCTTCTTTCATTATCACATGTATACATCATATTTTGTTTACTACAAGTGGATCAGTTCATAAAGCTAGACTTCTAAAATGTTACTTTAATCTTTTGAACACTTGGTTGAGGTATACAAATGCCAATTGACTTCTTGGTTTTTTATAAAGTATTCGAAGGACCGTTAAGTCGCTACTCCTTGTGCCTTGACTTCTTAGTTAACATACTCTATAAATACATATTAAGGTTTAGCTCAATTCATCAAGCAAGCCACAAACTGTATTGTTACCTCAGACTCATAATATGAGACTCATGGACTCCATTTTGAAGACTTTTTCATTCTTCATTTTAGCATTTGTATACCTCAAACAATGCAATGCAAATAAAACTGCACTCACTAGCTCATCCTTAGTTTTTGGTCTGTCTCACTCAAGGACCAGCAACTCCAAAAACAACCATCATCCTTTGCAGCTAGCAGATATGATGGAGCCTTTGAGAGAAATTAGAGATGGGTATCTGATACCTCTCAGTTTCGGCACACCCCCACAAGTCATTCAAGTGTATATGGACACAGGAAGTGATCTTACTTGGCTCCCTTGCACAAACCACTCATCATTTGATTGCATAGACTGTGATGAAAACACAAATACTATGATTCTTAAGAAAAATATATTGTTCAGTCCCATACACTCATCCTCTTCCCTCCGCGACTCATGTGCTAGTCCTTACTGCATTGACATACATAGTTCTGATAACTTGTACGACCCTTGTGCTATCTCTGGCTGCTCACTCTCTGATCTGATGAGGTTCACTTGTTTCAAACCATGTCCTGCATTTTCATATACATATGGGGATGACAGGGTAATTGTTGGTACATTGAGCAAAGATGTGCTTAAGGTTCATGGGACTAGTGGTGTCATGGAAATACCCAAGTTCCGATTTGGATGTGTTGGTGCTGCTTACGGAGAGCCCATAGGAATTGCAGGCTTTGGTAGAGGTTCTCTATCAGTGCTATCTCAACTGGGTTTCCTTCAAAAGGGATTTTCACATTGTTTCTTGCCATTCAAGTTTTCCAACAATCCCAACATATCTAGTCCTTTGATCATTGGCGAACAAGCTATCGACTCAAAAGAGCACTTACAGTTCACCCCAATGCTAAAGAGCTCAAAGTATCCAAATCTATATTACATAGGGCTCGAGTCGGTATCTGTGGGAAACAAGGCAAGTGCAGTTGAGGTTGTTCATGTTCCACAAAGCTTGAAGGAATTAGATACACAAGGAAATGGAGGGATGTTGATGGATTCAGGTACAACTTACACTCATCTTCCTGACCCGGTCTACTCCCAACTCCTTAATGCGTTAAAAATGGTCATACAATATCCAAGAGCTGTGGAGGTGGAGGAAAGAAGTGGGTTTGATCTCTGTTACACAATGCCATGTGAAAATAGCAATGACCTTGAAGATGATGATCACATTCCACCAATAACGTTCCATTTCCTGAATAATGTTGATCTAGTCCTGCCGAAAGAAAACTGTTTCTATGCAATGGGGGCACCGCATAACTCGAGTGTAGTCAAGTGCTTGCTGATGCAGAGCATGGGAGTCAGCGAGTATGGGCCAGCTGGAGTCTTTGGGAGCTTCCAGCAGCAAAATATGGAAGTTGTGTATGATTTAAACAAGGAGAGAGTTGGGTTTAAGGTCACTGACTGCGCTCTGTCCGCCGCGTCTGAGGGACTTAACAATTGATTCGCTCGTTTCTTTGTTTTGAAGGCTTGAGTGAACTTCTGATCGCGTTGAATTTTACGAACAGAAATAAATAAACCGAAAATGGCTTAAGGGATTTTCCAAAACACTCAAAAGATGCATTTATGCTTTTAACCTGTAATTGGTAATCAGAAATTTTAGTACAAGGAAAATGGCCAATAGAGAGCAACTGAAGGTTTATAATTAAACTTTGATGCTGAAGTAATCTTGCTCAAAATGGTGTAATCTCACATATCCATCTTCACCTCCACTGGAAAAGCTGCACAAACAAAACAGAACTAATCAAAAACCAATTTTCTTAATTTAAAAAATCCATGGATGAAAATTGCATACTACTTGAAATCAATAACTTCACATGGTACAGACTCGAGCATTTATCTAGTTCAAGGGACAACACTAATAAGCTGATAATTCAACTAAAATTAGTAAGACGCCAAAGAATATATTAGGAACTTAGAAAACATTATCTAACATAATTAAATGCCAAATAAAATCTGGAATTGGATATCCAAGTTTAAACGGAAAATGACCTATAATTATACCAGTAAGTTACTAATGACAATGGTATATACCTTCGACCGTCAGGGTTAAAAGCAAGTGCATTTATTGGCCCAAAGTGCCCCTTCACGCCAAATATTTCTTCGGTCAAAATCTAGACAAGCAACACAAACGATACTTTCAAAATCAGGAACAAGCGACCAGTTCGTTAGACATATTCCCTAATACATAAGAGTCATACCTTGTCATAGAATTTGGCATCAAATTTTCCAGCACGATGATCAGTGGTTGTGACAGCAGATGCATCCTGACCACCTCCAAGGACAATCTTGAGAGACAACATGAAAAAAGCATCTATTAAATAGTATGTACCAATTGATCCACAATTCACTATGTGTTAGTTTAAACCCACAATATGTTAGTTAAAACCATTCCAAATAAGCAATGCAGTTTTAATTGATACAAAATGAGCAATACATGTAGCTCTAGCGTGTAATCATTGAAAAGTACTCTTTAGAAAAATTTATAAAATACAGTATTTAATATGTTCAATACTATCATATATACCGTTGAGGAAATTTCAATGCAGCAAGGAAACTCTGATCTAAAAACTGAGAGCAGCAGTACTATCAATAAGTATAGGGAGTAGGAGAACTATCAAATTCCAAACACGTATTCAACCAAGTGAAATGATTCAGATGTACGATGCAGTAGAAAGCTCTACAATGAACAAACTAAAGAAACTCAATTGTCGACATTTAATGGAAATTGGGTAAGATCAAAACACCAGGCACTAATAAAGAGAGACATACATGATCAAGAAGAGGAGACATTGCAACTGCATTCACAGGACGCTCGGTAGCATACGTCTTGACTAATGTCAAAGTTCTGGTGTCCCAAAGCTGCACATTGAAAAGGAAAGAATAAGGCATATCTCTAAATATAGCATAAGAAGAGAAAGTAAGGGTCTAAAAGGAGTTACCTTAGCAGACTTGTCAAGAGAGCCAGAGACGAAATGGGAAGCATCTTCCGACATTGCAATAGAAGTTATAGTCTTTTTATGGCCGTTTTCCTTGTCTGATTGACCAACAAGTTTTCCAGTCTGCAAAGCAAGGAAATAAGAAAAATGAAATGAGTCCAATATAACATAACATAGCATCTAAAACAAACGTTAATAATCAGGGATTAATAATCCAGGTAAGAGACTGACCTCAGCATCCCACACGCGGATAATCGCATCCTCACCAGCACTGACAATATTCTTGTTCAAAGGTCCCCAAACAGCCCTGTTGATTCTACCAACATGACCTTTGAGTACAAGCACAGACTCATGATCCTCTGAAAGAACATACAAACTATTACTAACAGTAATCAAAGGGATGTAAACAGAAAATGCATCTACTACAATGGAAAGACATAAGAACATATTTACGGTCAGCAGGGTCTCTTGCAATGCGCTTGACATGAATGGCTGGAGTGACTTCCATAAAGGGATCAGTAGTAATCACCGCAAGCTCATCGCCAACAGAGAAATCCACCGACCTAGCTGGAGAGTCGCACTTAAATGTGAATTGTTGAGCTCCACTCTGAACACTCCACAACTTCACAGTCTGGTCCGCACTGCCAGTAATCAAACGACTCGAATCTCCTGCAAAATAAACAAAATGTTAAAAAAATAAAAAAACAAAAAAAACCAACGTATGTAGAAACTGGGTATTAATAAGCGATGTAATTACTTGAAACGTCGCAACACCATACGGCTCCATTGTGCCCGCGGTAAGTGCCTAATCTTTCGCCGTTATCGGCGAACCAGACGGTGGGTGTGTGATCCTTGGCGCATGAGAAGAGTAAGTCTCCATCTCTGTTGTACTTGAGAAAGGTAAGAGGCCTCTCATGGCCTTTCATCAAAATCGGCCTCATCGCTGCTGTCTAGGGTTTTCGCGATTCGGAGGAGAACAAACGTCCGCCGCCGCTAACACCAGACGAGCAATTGTGAATTTGGGCCACTGGGCTTTTCCTCTACGTTGCAGAAATCGACCCATTATAATATAAAACGTCGTCGTTTAACTGTTGACAGATTTCATATCTACCAAACCAACTCATCCAAATCCGAACCATCAAACCGATCAATTAGGCCGAGAAGCGGAGGGGTCTGAAAGGAAGCCTCGAGAAGCGCACAGGCAGCAAACAGCCGGCGATGGAGTTTGAAGTGAAAGCCGTGAATGGAATCGAAAATTGCTACGTGTCACTTCCTCTTTCTCTCATCCAAAATCTCCAGTCCGGTGGAATTTTTCCACAATCTCTCGCTCTCGAGCTTCGCTCTCTACTAAATCCGAATGATGTTTGGTTCGTTGCTTGGTCCGGTTCTGCTTCCGCCTCTTCCGCAATTGAGGTCACTTACTATTCCTTACCCAACAACTATCCAGTTTCAGTAGAAATGTTATTTATTTCGTGCTGTGAATGTTTGTGTAGGTTGCTCAACAGTTTGCGGAATGTATCAATCTACCTGATCGTTTCAAGGTTAGTGTGCGGGTGGCGTCTAGTTTGCCAGTAGCAACTATGGTCTCGATTGAACCTCTTACTGAAGATGATTGGGAAGTGTTGGAGCTTAATGCAGAGCATGCCGAGAACGCTATCTTAAGCCAGGTTCAATACTTTATTCAATTCTATTCTATGGTATTTTAGTTACTGTATAAGTTTCAATTTGAGATTCAGTATTTTGTGGATTCATGTCATTAAAATGTAAGCCTTTATAAAAAATAGACCGTATAGGTTTATTGCTGCCTGGGTTGATGTAATCATCATTTTCAGTGAAGAAACAGCATCGGATATTAGCTGTTCTTATAGACTCTGAAAGGCTAACAGTTGATTGTTTATCCCTCGAAGTTAAAGGCTCTGGGTAACCTTCATCAGAATTGAGTGCTGTGAAAAGAAATTATTCGGCTTATTGTGAAATCTTTTCAGGTCAGGGTTGTCCAAGAAGCAATGAGATTTCCTCTATGGCTGCACGGCCACACTGTTGTTACATTTAATGTAGTTTCAACGTTTCCCAAGGGCGCTGCAGGTAACATATACCAACGTGTCCTTGATATTTATTGTCTTTCAGCCGGGCCTGATGTTTACTTCTGTGTCTAATTTCAGTTTGTTTTACTGCGTTGACTTTAGTCCTGCTTATTGAACTACAGTTGACTTTGGTCCAGCTATGACTATCTGTATTTTCTTTAGTCCAGCTTGCTGCTGGCACTGAGGTTGCTGTTGCTCCTAAGAGACGGAAGAAAAATGCAGAGATGGTAAATACTCCTGACAAGTCATGCCCGCCCTTAAGGGCATTACTTCGGCTTCAGGATCCAGACACAACAATGATCCACAAAACTAAGGTCCAAGGAGTGGAAGTGGGGGCCGTGCTCACCACTATCGCTTTTATACATCCGGAGACTGCTAAAACCCACTCCATCAAAGCTCTTCAATTAGTTTCCTTGCAATGAAATCGACTGCCCTGGAAACCACACAAGGTCATGTAATTGATAAGAAAAATGCCTCTAACAGTACAGATGTTGACGACGGAAAGGCTACTGCCCGGAGGCTACCTCGGCATGCAGTTGTTAGAGTTCTAACGTCCGATATGGTGGCTAAAGGACACATGATGATTGCTCAATCTCTACGTTTATATTTGAAAGCTCGCCGTCATTCATGTATGTGAACATTATTTTCTTTTAATACAGTAGTTGTTCGAGTATTAGATTTTTCTATACACACATCATATTCAATCACAAAACTGGTTCATATAGGGATCTACATGAATAGCTATGACTTCAGATTGAAAAGAGATGCTCCTTCATTTGTGCTTTCACCTTATAAGTTTAATAAACTGGAGAAGGACATCGCTGGTAAGAATAATACTATAGAAGCTTCAACAAGGCAGGGTGGCCTCAAAACTAATACCATGCCTTTGAGGACGAGTTCAGAGATGGTGGAGCATTCTACTGAAGAACTTGCTTTATATTTTGATGGATTTCGTGATAACAGTATTGAAAAGGATGTCTCAAAACCTGCTGCTTATGATGGAATACATTCTTTATTCAGAGTATGGTTTAATGCACAACTTGAAGCAATTGGATATAATACAAATGTGGATGCCAGTTCTTTAATACTTAGTAAAGAAACTCTAGTTCATTTCGAAGTAAGAGATAAACATATCCCACCCTCTGGATATGGGCAATCCCTTCCTGAAGGTTCGCTTGCTGACCATATTGGAGTTGAAGTGCCAACTGTTGATATCATGTACATGCTGTTTGCAGAAGGTGCAGTGATGGATGGAAATCATGATGTTTTCGAGATTTGTATCAACAGTGAAAAGGAAAAAGATACTAATGACTTGGACTCCCTGTTTCAGAATCTGAGCATGGGAGCCCCTGTCATTGTCCGTGCTGATGAAGGAAGAACTACCGAGAAACCCTTCTGTTTGACATCATCTTCACTAGATTGGGTGGCACCTGCTGTCGCTGATGTTATTAATAGTAGGTATCTTCTTGCTTTGTCTATTTTCTTTCTGCTAGCCTGTTCAATTGACTCCCATGAGAATTGAATCTTTGTTGTATTTTTATCTCACTTTATCATTCTTATATTTTTTTCTTTGCATTTAACAATGTTGAATTAGATGCTGCTCTTTTATATAGTGATAAGGACTTGATTCATATCTCGCTGTTGGTGTAAACTTCGGAACTCTGTTAACAAACTATGCCGTAGCGTAGTATTAATTTCACTACTAAACTAGCACTTTAAAGACTACATAAATTCTTGTAATGCTTTTTTGACAGCTTGTAAGACAGTTCTTGAGAATACGGGCAGTTGTAGAATCTGTTGTATGTTAAGTGAATAACATTTCTGTGCACATGTAATTATAACATGTGGTAAATTCAAATCATTTCAAATCTTTTACAGTTTCAGCCTTTGTTTTATTTAGTACATTTATCAAACAATATATTTACCAATCAAAATATTTATGAGACTCTAATGCAACACTCCTCTTTCAGGGTTGACTATACTATTATCTCCTATTACGGTGACGCAGTCAAGCATTCATAACATTCCACTTCCGGGGCACGTTCTTGTTTATGGACCACCAGTATGTCATCATTTTATTTGATGGTTTTGCTCATATTCCATGTAACAGAAGGACAGAGCTTTCTTCGCCTTCTCTTGATATGCTAAATTGTCTAGTGTCGTAAATTTACGTATCACTTAATTGTCAACTCGTAAAGCTACTCGTAAGAGGAAATAAAAAGATGCTATCTGAAAGCACAACCAGATGCATAATAAAGGCACAACTGAATGATTAAATTTGAATATTTTAATTCCTGCAAATATTATTGAAAAATATGAATTATAAAATTACCAAAATATCTTCCTATATTTAAAGCGTAAGGGTGTGAATTGACGGTTTTTTTGAAGCCACAATTCACATCCCCATTTTACCCCTCCTTAATTTAATAATTACTTATTTAACATATAATTCACATCTTCATCTTATCCTTGATAAATTATATAATTACGATACAATTCATCTTGATCATTCCATGTTATTTTAAATATATTTTGAATTATGTGCACATATGTGCACCAAACTACTAGTTGGTTTAATGCCGCAAGCTCAACTGGTATTTGCTTTCCACTTAACAGTGATCCACCTGTATACATGTGATGTGATTTTCCTTGAGTTTCTACGTTCGTCATTAATGCTATCCTGAGTTTATTGGTCACTTCTGGAAGTATTTGTACTTGTAGAAGACGGTCTTTTTAAGTGTAATCTGTGATGCTGCTTTTCTTTGTGTTCGCATAACATTCGTAGTTTACATTGCTGACTGATGTAGAGTCCTAAATTGAATAATAATTGTTATCCTCATCAGGGTTCTGGTAAGACGCTACTAACAAGAGCTGTTGCAAAGACTCTTGAAGAAGATAAAAGTTTATTGACTCACATGTAAGTAGCTATTTAGTTTTATTACTCAGTGACTCTTTTAATAAAACCCTACAGTGCAAATGTATTGTTATAAATCCAATTTTGTTGTTATATCTGACTATGATGGTTTGTTGGCTCAAATGTTGCTCAACTTTGCAGTGTTTTTGTGCATTGCTCTGAGCATGCTTTGGAAAAAGAAACAAATATTCATCAGTCACTTTCGAGATATATAGCTGAAGCCTTAGATCATTCACCATCCCTCATCATTCTCGATGATCTTGATAGTCTAGTTTCATCGTCATCTGATGTAGACGGAGTTCAACCCTCAACATCTACACTTTCGGAATTCCTGATAGATATTTTGGATGAATATGAGGTGACCTTTGCAAACTTGGTTTCATGACAATGAGTACATATAATATGAAACGTTATGGAACTAGAGAAGCAAAATCTTCTGAATTTAATTCAGCACATGTTTTAATCATATTTTAATAACTCTGAACAGGATACTATAAAAAAATCATGTGGAGTTGGTCCAATTGCATTTTTTGCAACGTCTCAGTCTTTGGAAAGTATACCGCTTCCTTTGCGGTCTTCTGGTGAGTTCTTGTTCTTTCGGCCATTCAGGATATATTTCATATTGCGTTCCCGTGGCATTGTTGATTTTGATTTCAAGCCAGTTTGTGTCCATATGAATGACGAATGGGATGAGTGTGGTTGTTTTGATTTTTCTCAGGGAGGTTTGACTTTCACATCCAGTTACCTGCCCTAGCGACTTCAGACCGCGGAGCCATACTTAAGCATGAAATCCAGAAGCGTTCATTGCACTGCTCTGATAATACCCTCTCTGATGTAGCTTCTAAATGTGACGGCTTTGATGCATATGATTTGGTATATTGACTATATTCTTTTTTAGCCAACTACTTGTATATGTCTAGCTGAGTTTACATGATGATATGCCTTTTTCCTTTTCTTTCTCTAGAACCAAATGTTTAAGCTTGCCGCTCCTTATACTTGATTTCAAAAATGAAATAATCACCGCAACAGCTGCTTAGGCACCAGGCTGTGTTGGCTGGCCTTCCTAGGCTTTGAATTGTCGTTGGAATGTAGCTATGTGTTTTGCAAACAGGTGTCTTTGGCAGTTGTGCGCTCTCAATGAGATTATGCATAGATATGGCCTCTGTTATATCAAATTTGACTCTTATCTTCTTGCTGATGGTGTTTCTTTGGATTGTGGTGTTGCAGGAAATTTTGGTTGATAGGGCAGTTCATGCCGCTGTTGGACGATATGTTTCGCCACTATCATCTAGTGAAGTGCTCTTAAAACCCACATTGCTGGAGAAGGACTTTTCTGTAGCCATGCATGAGTTTCTTCCTGTTGGTATGCGGGACATTTCTAAACCAACTCTGGGTGATGACCGGTCTGGGTGGGATGATGTTGGGGGACTCACAGACATTCAAAGTTCTATCAAAGAGGTAAATCAAAGTTAGTTCATTCGTGAGGGATGTTACAGTTTGCAGTTACATTGTAGTTCGCTAAAAAGAATTCACGTGGTGCAAATAGATGTGTTTAGCAATATGTGTCGCTAGATACCATGTGCTATCAGTGTAGATACTGGGCTAGTAAACTAGAGTGAAACTGAACTGTGACGAAGTAGGAGCATTGAATATATAACGTGCAGAGTTTTTGAGTAAGTTAACCTTGGTAGTTAACTCTAAGATTGAAATAACAATATTGGACATATAACTTAAACTGTGTGGTGAGTACTCCAAGTAGTTTAATGAAGTGATGAGTTGGATTGAACGACTGAAATATTAAGTACATAATTGAACAGCTCCTCATAGAAAATGGTCAGGCATATACGCCATACGATTTTGTTAAAAGTTGATTTCAGTGTATCATCATCTAGGGTACCTTGTTTAAAGTTAATTAGAAGTGTTTGGTCCCATTCAACAACCATGTCCTTTCTTAACTCTAGCTCCTCTAGGTATGTTTATGCTCAACATATGTTGACTTTAAAATGACTCCTTAACTTTTGTGTTCCAGATGATTGAATTTCCGTCCAAGTTCCCTCAAGTTTTCTCAAAGGCGCCCTTAAGACTGCGTTCAAATGTTCTCCTCTATGGCCCTCCTGGGTGTGGCAAGACACATATTGTCGCCGCTGCCGCAGCTGCTTGCTCACTAAGGTTCATATCGGTGAAAGGGCCGGAGTTGCTAAATAAATACATTGGTGCCTCTGAGCAAGCTGTGAGTGTCTGATAGGTGTTTTATTGGTTATTCAGTTATATTTGCTTCCGTGTTGGCATAATATTTCTGGTCAATTCTTTGAACTATTATCATAGCTCTGCACCTTGTGATCATGTGTTGTAATTTACAACTTGAAAAACAAAAAATTTGCGTGCTGTTACGGATATTGATAGTAATTCACAATATATGTTTATAAATTATAACTCTAACTAGAGATTTGATCCAAATCAGCTTGCAGATAAAATGAGAGCGCCTATAATGTACTTTCGTTCTATTAACTTATAGCAAAGTAGTATGTTCGACCTTTCTTTCGTTCTATTAACTTAACTTATAGCAAAGTAGTATGTTCGACCTTTGAGCCTAAGACGAATTTCTCTTGATAAAGAGACTAATAATTTTTGGTGCTTGCTTTTAATGCATTCTGTATTCTCAGGTACGCGATGTATTCTTGAAAGCTGCTTCAGCAGCACCATGCCTTCTTTTTTTTGATGAATTCGACTCAATTGCCCCTAAGAGAGGTCATGACAATACAGGCGTTACTGACCGCGTGGTTAATCAAGTAAGGAGTATTGTTTATTTTTTGTAACCAACGTGATGTTTAAACTACATGTGTTACTAACTCCACTTTCCTTCCAGTTTCTTACTGAATTAGATGGTGTTGAAGTCTTGACTGGTGTTTTTGTGTTTGCTGCTACAAGGTTAGTCCTGTGTACCATTTCTTTATGTTTAGTTGGAAATGGGATATATGCAAGGTCCTGCTATGCTTGTTATTAATAAAATCTTTGGCATTGGGTGATTGTGAAGTTTTTTTGATCCAAAATTAATTAGGTTACATTCGCTATTTTAATATGTGCCTATAGCAATCGGTTGAATGTTAAAAGTGTTTTGGGGTCTTAGTTACATAGTGTGCATATCTGAGTTCACCTTGTAATGACTACCCTTTTCTATGACTGACTTTGAGTCACTTCATTCAGAGGTGACGCCTATTTCCCTCCACATTCTACGTATAGTTTTATAAGCTCAGTTTTAAATCAAACGTCTCATCTTCAATGTGCTAGTATAGGTGTAAAGATAATGGTGACATTGTTATATTCTGTAATATGTACAGTAAATTGGATACAGTGCAGTATGATTGACATCGCTTACATGCCTTGCAGTACTAGGTTTATTATGATTGGAGATATTTACTGTCTTCAAGATGATGACAATGTTGGTATTCATAATATGATCCTCGTGAATGCAATAAATTTTCAACTTAACTAACAGATATTTGTCTGACTTAGCTATCCCTTTTACAAAAAACTTCAGATTTGATGATTGTGTTACTTTTGACGTTTGTCTGTGCAATTATTTGGGCTCACTTGTTTTACTTTTTGTAACAAGCAGTAGACCAGACTTACTTGATGCTGCTCTACTTCGGCCTGGCAGACTGGATCGCCTTCTCTTTTGTGATTTTCCATCCAAGCACGAGAGATTGGACATTCTTAGAGTTCTTTCTAAAAAGGTCGGTGATTGGTAACTCGTTTGCATGTACTGATGATGTAGGCTCCTTGGTGGGCACTGTTTCCATTTTGTATTTGGAATATAAAAATGTGTTACTGCTAGTCAATACCTTCTACATAATGTTTAACATAATATTTGTTCTCCCTTGAATCAATGACACGAAGAGGTTTTTATGTCCATTTAGATTTTAACTTATTCTGGTAATCTTCTAAAATATATTGCAGTCCTATTTGGTCTTGTTTTTAAGTAGAACACTCATTTTAATATCTAAGTGGGAACCGCTAATTATCTGAGTCTTTTTCGACTTGTGTTTTTATGAGTTTTTCTGAAATGAATCGTTTAGCAGCTATGAGATTTTTCAAGGTTGTTTTGAGTAGCTGACTGTGTATATGCGTTTTCACCTATGGAAACTCTTCACTCTTCTTCTTTTTTCTTTATGTCAGGAATTTTAACTAATTTCCTTATAAAACGGCTTATTGGAATACGCCTGCTTACAGTTAGCCTTTTGCTTTCGAAAAATTGCAGTTACCACTTGCCGAAGATGTTGATTTGGAAGCAATTGCAGAAATGACAGATGGATTTAGTGGAGCTGATTTACAAGCACTTCTGTCAGATGCACAGCTTGCTGCTGTTCATGAGATACTGGAAAGTGCTGATATGAACAAACCCAACCAGAAGCCTGTGATTAGAGATACATTTTTGAGGTCAGTAGCCTCTGTTGCGAAACCTTCAGTTTCAGATACTGAGAAACAAAGGTTATACAGCATTTATAGTCAGTTCTTGGACTCAAAGAAATCGGCTGCTGCAAAGGTAGATGTCTTTGTCTTTTTGCATAAGCATTTCTATCTATCATATATGTGTTGGCACAACTCTTTGAACCCTTAGTACCATAATTGTTAATATTAACAGTCATATTCTGAATGTTTTAGTCAAGGGAGTCCAAAGGCAAAAAGGCAACCTTGGCATAAGATGAGGTTCTTCCATCAGTTTCTCTCATCCATTGGTGTGGACTACTTACATGCATCTAAATTCTCACTTGGATGCCCCTTCGGATTCATAATACTAGCTGGTATTGCACAGGCAGTTCCAGATATATATATATATATGAAATACGTTGCAGGTGGTCAGGGTGGTGGAATTGTGAGATTCATAAAACATTAGTTGATAGTCATTATATTATTGAAACCATTGTGGGAATACCATCTCTCACTTCTGCATATGTAATTTGCGATATTCAGATGTCTTTAAAAGGTTACACCTGAGATAAATAATAAGATGCTGTCAGGTCTTCTAAAAGAGAAGATGAATGCAGTTGTTTTGACGATCATGGCGGATTGGTCTTAATAATTTGTACAATTAATTATATAGA
Source organism: Sedum album (assembly GCA_006409495.1). NCBI lineage: Eukaryota > Viridiplantae > Streptophyta > Magnoliopsida > Saxifragales > Crassulaceae > Sedum > Sedum album. Next base: position 249,462 of record QZGG01000118.1, read on the forward strand.
AATTATGAATATTGTATTTGATAAATAAGATTGAAGAAGCATATGTAACTTTTGATAACACGGTGGAAAGTAATCTTTATCTTTATTATTAATAATTTAACGGATGAAATTTAATCAAAAAATAATTGTCGATTATCGTGTTCTTTCTATTTTATAAAAATAATTTTTGTTGTGGAACATGTTTAATGGTTTGTAGCAAAGAGCATCAAATGAACAAATTGACGGAACAACCGATCGTCTAAAAAGTAGTCAATTTACAACTCTTGCCGCCGGTCGATGACGATCGGATCGAACGTCCGAACTGTCGTCGAGCCGTACACTCACTTCAATCTCCCTGATTCACACCTCTCTTCATCAATTCGATCCA
>QZGG01000119.1:0-251216 GCA_006409495.1 Sedum album
GTAGTTTTTGGTTATTTAGTTACCTTTGGCTTCACCAGTTCCATAGACAGTAAGTTCTTCGCAATTTTCATTAGGATTTAGCAAGTAATCGACGAAATAAGCAGCGAAAGAATTTGCAGAAATGTAAGTGTAACATATTCCGGCTGCTTCAGTGGCTCTCCTGACTTTCTTTTTATTTTCCAAGACCCTTTGGAATGGTGGTAAGCCTTGAACTTTGTCAACTTCTTGTCCGAATTCAGATGGAATAAATCTCTGTTCACCATATCAACAAAATATTGCTTCAAAATATATTTTGTAGTAATTTTCAACAAATGCAAAACTGTTGTTTTGAGTACTCACCTTGATGTTTCCTGCTTCTTTGATCGCATTGATGATCTTGTACTGTTCGAGATGCTGAGGGATCGCTAGAACGGAAATGACAATGTCAGCTTGCTTGATAGCCTCAACCAGCTTCTCATGCTCATCTAGTTCACCCTGCATATACACCACTGATTTTTAGTCTTGAAAAAAATCAGACTTGTTCGAAAAGTTAAAGTCGAACGGGTATAATTACTTGGAAGATGGTAACTCCCAAGGACTGAAACTCATGATGCATTTTAAGCTTTGAGGGATGGGCAGTCTCTAAGTTCAAAGGGCGGACGAACACTGAAGTCAGGTGTCCCATAGAAACACTGGCCTTGATCATGAATTTTCCTAGGTAACCAGTTGCTCCGAAGATCAAGATCTTACTCATTTCACTTGCCATTAGCTGGTATTGAGTTTACTTGATGAGGAATGTTGAAGGTAGTGAAGAACTGCATATTAGGGTGTGGTTTTATAGACCACAATTTAAAGAGATTGACAGTCTGCCTTGTTGACCATGGCATATTTGTACAAGTAAAATATGATGGTAAATGGCAAGAAGGCAATTGATTTAATTTGCATGGTCATTGGGTACTTCTAGAATGGGTGGCTTGTTGTGGATTTGATCCACTTAGGTACTGCTGATTCAAAGTCCAAAATGCAGAGAGCCGCCTTTTAGTTGTGCATTTTGTTTAGTTGTTGGCACCAACCAAAGCCGGTTTACAACAACCTTAAAACTGACTTTAACTGCAAGATGCATACGACTTGATGCAAAATGAAGAAGCCTCCTAACAGATATCCCAACGTTATTGTTGGACCTCACACCTCCATATTGAAACACTGCCATTGAATTTGAGAGTTGAAAGCCCTATGAAGTTGCCGATTAGAAACTTGTAACAAATGGCTTCTAAATGACACAAGGAAATTCTACAATCGTTTTTGTGTATTATTTATCAATAAATGAATCCATCAACTCATCTTAAACTATGATTACAACGTGTGAGTTCACTCTCTTTAAATACCTAAACTAAATTTATGGAATATGCAACAACAATATTGGCTCTTTATACAGGTCTAACTTGCAATTTCTTATGGTAAAACATAACATACACGCCAATTGAGCATTGATAGGAAAAAGAACTCATGTACCAATTATGACTGGCTTGGGAATGTATCTTCTGATCCTTTAGCTTTCCCCCTCAACATGTCTGTGAAGCCCCCTCTCATTATACGCCTGAATCTTGTATCTTCCGCAGGTGGCGGAGGTGGAGGAGCTTTTGGCGATTCCACTGTCTCTTGCGGTGCATCTGCATTTTCCTTTTTGCCTCTTAGAGCTCCTTCCCCAAAGAAGCTGGTCATGGATGATGCTAAACCAAGATGGGCACCCATGCCCATGACTTTACTTATGGTCTCAAATGTACCGCCTGATCTTTCTCTCATGATGATTTCAAGGGCTTCTTTGTGTGCTGGGTCTATTGCATCAGAGTCCTTCAGTAAATTCTGTATTGCTGGTATGAGGAAATCCTTTACACTGTTTGCCGAAATGTCTACAGAAAAATATTGTGTCAAAATTAAACGGAAACAATAGCAGACAGTCAGACACATGAGGAAAGTCATATCCTTGTTCTGTGGATCATGAAAAGGGAAGTTCCATGTCTAAAGTAGCAAAACTTTCAGCACTCTACGCATAAGCAACTGCCCTCTTTGCTGGTCTGCTGGATCCTTATTTAATGTCAAAGACTAAACAGGAATCACATTAGACCAACAAAGGTGAACTAAGGATCGCCAATTTAATGTGTATAGATTGTATTAGAACAATTGACAAAAAAAGACAGATAACGCTTCTTGAGGGATGGCCTACAAAACTGCGGCAGAATAATTTGTTTCGCAGATTCCAAAACAAGAATTTGTTATAAAGATGTGGGTAATAAGCACAAAAGCAAAATTGAATTTCGTTACTATCATGCATACGCTAGTAAATGCAGTATGTTGTCCAGTGACAACAATTCATCATGAATACTGAAAATGGACGTGTTAGGAAATAATCAAACCTGTAGCATCCAGAGCACGAATAGCTTCGCAAAAAGCATTTGCTCTCTCCCGACGGAGCATTACATCACTTCCACTGATAGTTACACCAGTAAGTTGAAATATCTTGGACAAAAGATGTAGATTACGTTAAGGAAGTCATAACACAACAATGTGAAAGTGGAACAAGAAACCTCTACATAGAGACATATTGTATGTGTGTTTCAATAGGAGTAAGCCAATGAGGATATAATCTCTAAGTTTATCAGTTGTATGTGGAGCAGCAACCACCAATGCACGAACCACGGCAATAGTTGCTTCATGTGATCCTTCTTCAATAAACGCATCCATTTGAACGCGAATCTTGTCAACAATCTGAAAAAATCAAAAGCTAACTAACATGTTCACATTTGGCTCTATCGAATTGTCAAATGGAGACAAGGCAGAATATCTATACCATATCATTTTTGAAATGTTGTGCAACAGATCCAAATGCTTCTATGCTGGCATATTTTACAGACAAATTTTGATCCGATCCAAGAGTAACAAGTGCAGGTAGTATGTGGGTTGAAGCAATCTTTGCATCGATGTATGGCACCTGTGAGAAATGGTTTCAGAATTAGCACCTTCTTATAAAACATGAAAATGAAATCATAGGAGTTATTAGGAGCTTACAATGACTTTAAGCAGATTGGCAGCACTGATTTTAAGGCTTGTATCAAAGCTGACAACCATTTCCCATAGCACATTGAATATAATGTTCTGATGCTCTTTGAACGTGCTGTTAAAAGGAAGGGGTTCGTTCAGATTCTAAAAATATGGAACCCACTATGATCCAGGAGTAGCAGAAAACCAACCACAAAAAGCGAACAGCGTCAACAAACTCAGCCATCCGTCTAGTTGTCATATTTTCAGTGTCATGAATTAGGACCCTCCTCAGGAACTCTGCTAACTGTTCATTCATACTGGGAGCACCTAACACACCAGCTAGAAGAATAGGTAAGACACCCATAATAGAGAGTCCTTCAGCTACAGCATTTTTTGGTCGCAGACCTGTCGTCGAATATCAGTTCAAGGTTAACGCACATTCATAATATAATTTAACTAGGAAACAACGGACTACCTTTAATTCTTGAGCGCACGTGAGGAGGTAATGATTTCATTTCAGCTTCTTCTCCTACTGCTACTAGAAACACCGGAAGCATAATATTTGAGAGGTAAACATCTCCGAAAAATTTAGTGACAGCCAACAAGAACTGCATTAGGGAAAATTTACTTGAATAAGCAACAATATGACAAATGTGTGAATCTCATCAAGAAAGACTAGTAGCAAGCAAAGAAAAAAGTGCAAACGCCATCCTAAACGAGGACCTTCGTGATTCGTGTTCTTAAACTATCTTCTTTTTGTGGCAGCAAGCAAGCCAGTTGAATCAAATCAGGAAAACAATCGATGTGCATCCATTCAAATGCTGGCCACTCAGCATTTTCTCTGCACCATCAGCAAAAACCTTTAGAGCAATACAAATCCCCTGAGACTTTGAATCATTGCATATGATGTCAAAACTGATGTTAACCTCCAAATCCAAGGAATTTAGATTTTACCTTGCATATAATTCAAGCAAGGATTCAGAAAACATATTTTCTTTTGATTCAGAGACGGAACTGAAAGGGCACGTGCTGATTGCCTTTTGGTGCACAATAGGAAGTAAATCCGTCAGCACTCTCAATAAAACATCAATATTCCATCGCTCTCGTTCTCCTAGAACACGTAAATGAGACTCAGCGGAGCCTTCAACTCCAGAAAGAGGAGGACATCGCTACAAAAAGATAAGATGCATATTGTAAGAAGCAAAAGATCCATCAAATTTCTTCCTAAAAATAAGAAAATTGGCAGTTATCATATGTACATTGAATGGCCTTATACTGTAAAAGTCATGATGCCACCAAGACAAGTTGATATACAGTCACTTGCACGCAGTCTAAAAAGATCCATTTGCTAGAAGAGAAAAAACTGCTAAATGTTAATCAAATGGACAACTAATAGTACTGAGCCCAGAAGCACATATTACACTGTCAGATATATATGAGTAACAAAGATTCAGAACTCATGAAAAAGAAACATCAAACCAATTCGCAAAAGAATATCAAGGATTAAAAAGGAAATGCGCCAACCTGAGCAGAACCCAAGATATGCGAGAGCACAACTCTCAAAACATGGTCCAACTTGTCTCCCCAGGTAACCACAGCCGGAAGCAACTCTTTAACAGTAGTTTCCACAACCAATCCAGACGGATCGCAAACTAATAGAAACATTAACTCTTCTACCTATCAAAGACATAGGAAAAACATGAAATAAGTAGGTTTACCCAACTTGTAATTTGTTGTTGGAAACTACATGATAATATCTCGTTTTCCAAGAGGAAAAGTTTACATCAGTCTCTTATTACATTTTCCTTTGTAGCCTCCACACAAGAATAAATGCGAATGCTTTTATGAATTTCACTTATTGTTGCACTTGTTGATATTCTCTCAACTAAAAGAATGAAAGGTACCATTTGATTTCTCCCATTTCATGAGCTTGTCTAGGCAAATAACATAGCAATTTTAACAATCTATATATCTACATCATGACAGCATTGACTCATATATAGTGGAATAACCTTGAAATACTTGTCTGTATTTGGGAAGAGAGGCAGCAACAGAGCCAAATTATGAGCAGCGGCCTCACGGACAACAGTTGCAGAATCTTCCAACAGTTGTTGCACAATGGACAGAATAAGAGAATCACGAATCTCAGGTCTTACGTACTCTGCAAGCTGTCCACATGATTGAGCAACAAGCAGCCTCCGCTCCTCATACATATGGTTAATCTGCAGCAATCAAGTCGAACTTTCTTTAATGAAGCAAAGGGAAAATTAAGCAATATGAGATAGTTCTTTGAAGATGTGTCTGTCAAGTGTCAGTAGAAGCAACCTGTTCCCAGCATTGAGGAAGCAATTCTGTTTCTGTTCTCATCTCTCCTACATTCTTAGCAAGGGTCACACATGCCTATAATTAAATTTTAGAAAAGCTATAAGGTGTTCAAATTTGTTGTAAATTTCAATGTGTAATGAAATAGAAAATCATACATCCATGATTATTCGCCTTTGTTGTTCATCAGGTCGCTTAATCAAATTAAACAATGTGTGCGTCAAAGAGTCACGTGTACTGCTATCTGGATGACGCTCAATAGCGCACATTATCAATGGAAGAAGTTCCTGAGTTTCATAAACTAAACCATTGATATTGTGTCCTGAAAAATAACAAGAAATCTATGAAATATGAATAATTATGATCAAACCTCTCGATGATTGATCAAAACATATGGAACAATTTTGGGCAAGGAATCCGCAAGAATCTGTATTGTTCCCAAAGCCTGCGACAACAATTAATATCAGGATATGTGTCATTAGCAACCACCTCATAACTCATTTAAACAAAAAAGAGATTCTAATGGTCCTGTGTTGGTTAACTTTTGATGTAAATTGTGCAAGTAATTCCTCCAAATAACTAAGAGATTGACAAGGATACAACTCTTGTTGAGAGGGATGATTTAAAAGCCACTGTCAATTTTGATTATTAACCAAACTAAATATTATTATTGTATATAATTGAAGATTCATAGAACAAACGATAGATGACACGATTTTCAGGAGATAGTAAACTTACTGTATTTTCAGTAACGGTTTCAACATCTTGAGCATCTAATGAAGGAGTAGGTGGGTTCTGACTTTCCTTAGTAGGCATGACTCCATTAATTTGTGACGCAGTTTCATTTGTAGTTATCACTTCCAATGGGGTTTCCAATGTCTTGACTGCATTAGCAGAAAAGGTTTCAGGCAGCACTGATGGAAACTGCTCTAAGGCCCCAGGTGAAACGTCAGTTATCTGGGACTGGGAAATTTTATGCTCGTCAATCTCAACAACTTTTTCTTCAGCAGGTGTAGATTCATAGATTGATTCACCCAAAGGAACAGAACCATTGACATCAATCGTTTTCGACCTGAGCTGTTCAATTTCCATCTGAAGCAACTTGATTTGTTCCTGATACTTTTCTGCGGATATTGATTGAGCATTGTCAGAGTCATCAACTAGAAGGCCTTTTCCACACCTAGTTCCTTCTATGTGCACTTTTAATGCTGTAATTTCAGCACGACAGTCATTAAGTTCCTTTCTCTGGTGCTCTATGGATTGCTTCAAATCTTGTACCTTATAAATTCATGAGTAAATCCACTATGATGAGACAAATGCATGAGTTGCTAAAAATCAAAAAGTGGACCTCATACCAATTTCTCCTTCTCCTTGAGATCTTTTTGGGCAGACTCTAAGGACTTGGTCAATGCTGAAATTTGCCCATCAAACAGATCTTTATTTTTCAGCAAGGACTCTTTCTCATGTTTCATCTGGGCGATTTCCTTACTTAGAGATTCATTTTCCTTGATCATGGCTACTTTTTCCTGAGGTATGTAGGAAAAATATGTTGACTATTTTAATTCAGATAATGGAGAATTCAGGAAATACGTTCGATAATGAATTATAGAGAGAAAATAGTAGGCAGACAAATGACATAAAGTCGGACAAGTCATTTTTATTTATTAGAGAATCAATGTTTGGTTGAAGCGCTACTACTAAACTGCTAATATAATGAGGACAAAAGTGGTGGTAATATAAAATAAGGTACATGGAGAGGTCCTGATTATATGCAGTTGTAAAAAGATTACAAAGTTATGAAATATTGGAGAGAGATAGTATCCCAGGTGGTTCTGCAGAGCTTTACAGTCATTAGCAAGACTTATTTTAATCTTTGACTGTAATGACTTTTTACAGTTTCAGAACTCATCATACACCTCAGAAATAGTATAGTTGGAATAAACACCCCTCAGATCACCAATATATGTCATTTAACTTAAATTTATATTCTATTTGTTTAATATTATCTGCCAAGCAGATTTACTGCTTCCTCTAATCCTATACTAACATTTTTAGCAGCAATCTTTTTGATCGGTCCAATGTAAAAATTCATGTGAATGCATTATGTCATTAAGATGTAAGACTAAATTTGAAAGGTAAATAGCCAAGTGGAGCATATTTCAGCCAGTACCTCAGCAGCTTCGGTGGAAGATGACAAGTATTGATAATAGTAATGACGCAAGGCATCTGGAACATATGCTGGTGTTTTGGGCCAGACATCCAAGTTTTGATCAGTAACCTGCAGCAGGACGATTTGATACCATTAGATTTAGAAAAAATGAAAACCTATGCTTCAATAGTGTTACATGCATGTTTAAGAAATCCTGAACAACTGTAGAATATTCTTGGAACTGAGACCCATTACAAGCAAAGAAGCATGGACACTCCAACCTTTTTTCTTGTATATGCCTCATTTACACGACAAATAATATGAAACTAGCCTTCGATATAATATAAAAATATAGTTCTGGGCATGGGATCACTTTGAGATAATGATATATACTATCTTAACCAAGGTATTCAGTGCATACGGTTGTCCAAGCCCGCAAATCCAAGCTACCCATACAATTATATAAACATAAATTCAAGTAAATTGGTCATAAATCAATAGGATTGTAGATGTAGATATTACCTCCTCATAAAATGTCATCGCTGTAAGGCGATAGCCAGCAATAAGAAGATATTCCTTGACGGCACAGTTAAGATCTCGGCGTTCACCGTCTTTTAAAGGTCCCAAGTCAGAGCAAGTAGTCTCTCTTTTATCTCGTTGAATTTTCTGATCCATCGATTGAAGACAAATTTGTATTTGGTTCTGGAATTTCATTTAAATTTCCATCAAAGACTATTCACAGGAAACATGAAAGTTGCACGTCTGTGATCAAAACGTTTTGACACTGCTGGTTCTTTGTCAAGCGTGACGAAAAGAGTAAATAAAATCTCATCTCGTAGTAGATCATTTTTAGTACTCAGCCAGTTTGAACAAATTACCCGTTTCTTAAGTGCCCAGTATCCTTCTAAAATCAGCTCTGAAATAACATTAAAAATTGACAGTCACATAATATACCTTTTGCATTATCGCCAGCTGATTCACTAACTTTCTCCAAGTCTTGTTTTAACTTTGTAATGTCCTCTCGAGCTAACCGAAGCTCATACTCCGTGAGTGCTAATTTTTCTTCCATTGCTGTTTTTTCTTCCAGTAAACTTTGAGGGTCCGCAACTGATATAAATATAACCCAATACACATTGTATTATTCTTTGAAGTAAGCAATCATCAGTTCATCACACTGTCATAAAATCCATAATAAACTACTAATCATACTGAAACCTAAACTGAAACTGAAACTGAACAACGCAAAGTATCAATAAACAAGCAAACAAAGCCGGGGAAATGAATACCTCTGAGCGTGTTGAAGCGAGTGATCTGATCAGGCGGAAATTGAGTTGCATCAGAAAAGAACTCCTTGAGACGAATGGCATGGGCGTCGCGGCCATCATCTAAAAGTTCATGAAGAAGCTCGAAAGCCGTCAAGAGATAATTCTCTTCGAGTAGAAAATTGACGACGCAGTTGCATAGCGACGATCTTTCGACGTCCATCGTCGGCAAAACAATCGATCGATGCTCAGATCCGCATTCGAATCGCCGAATCAGATCTCCGCGTCGGCGTGAGTTTGTGTATACAAAAATGGTTAAACGAGCGAAGACATGGATGGAACGAAGGCGCCACCGCTGCTGGGGAAACCAACCCGAGATCGCGCCCGTTTATCGTAATGGATTTGGATCCGAAACTGAATTCGGATCGGGTGTGAGAGGTATAAGAAATGGGCCGATTTCGCGTCGAGCTGAAATTGCAAACCAGCTTTGTTTTGTGTTGATAGGGACTTTTAAAAACTGACATGTCTTGTAAAGAGGAGCCTTCAAATGCTTATTTTGCATTAGTATTTCCATCTCAATTGTTTATTTCATTCATTTATTCTAGTGGTTTATATAACTCATTTTATATTCGCTGATTGCATTTCATCAATAATTGAGATTGTATTTCATTAATTACTAAAATTGCATCACGTCATTGCATGTCACATGCAAAATATACATGATTGACACAATCTGATGTATTAATAAAATACAATCAACGGATGCAAAGTAGATTACATGATCCATCAAAATATATTGATCTACATGAATAAATCTCTACAAAATAACGCGTCAATAGATGAATGAATTAAAAGATGAGATAAATGATTGAGATAATTATTTCTAGGTACAAAATAAAGATATGAATATAGTTGAGTGGGAAAAAATCTAGGGGCATCAAATTTGTGTACGATCGGAAGACATAATCTCATAATCCAACGAATGCGATTTAAAATAAAAAAAAGTCTCCAAATTTAACTGTCACATGTTTTTGTAAACCCAACCGCAACATTCATAAAAATCAACTATAATCTCAATGCTCAGATTATCAAAAACAATGACTAAAATTAACATCTAACAAAAATTAATATTCGTTGTGCTCACATTTTAAAGTATTTCATGATCTTAAAAATTATTACAAGGTGGTCAATAAAGCCGACCCTGAAAGGCTGAAACTGAAACTCACAGCCTGTTTGTTGTGCTCAGCATCGAAAATTATACTAAAGACTTCGTTACTTCCACGTCCGACTTGACTTCACATTTCTATCAAATGTTTGAAACAGTCATCGTTCCCAAAATAATAATTTAAAATAGAATAAAAAATGATGAAATATTTACTGTATAACACAAAATCGTGTATCACTGGCCATTTGCGATTTCTGACAAATCCTCATCGTCGTCATCCTCCTACGGTAAATCTCGTTACCCGATCTCTCCTTTTTTCAATCCTCCAAAATCTGACGAATTCGATCTGAGGTTTATGTGGATTTATATTTGCGAAGATCGGCTTGTTATCGATTTTGATTTGTTCAATTTTATTAATTAGGTTTTGATGTTCATTGGAAATGATTTTGTAGTCGTCAGATGTGGTTTTGTTTGAACTTATTTTAGATTTTTGTTGATGTTTGTGTTCGACAGAATCTGATTCAATTAGATCTGGTAGATATCATCTTTGGTTGATGTGTTACACTGTCAGATAGATTAGGTCATTTTATGCATTAGGCATTGATCGGAATTCAGCTACCTTCAATTTGATTATTGATTTTGCATATAATTGTATAACATGCTTTGATGTTTTTTTACGATGGTTATGCTTTGAGTTTGAGGTCCTAATTTGTTGTTGTTGAATGCTTTGAATGTGACGATATGGACATTTTCATGCTTTGGGGTCCTTCAAATCTTTTGAAAGTGTGTTAGCATCATTCAGTTTTGTTTTTATCCTCTATCCAAATCTGAATATTGATTTAGCGGCTAATTTATGGAGTTTTGTTATAAGCAGATCTCAAGATGGGGCTGTCATTTGCAAAGCTGTTCAGTCGCTTGTTTGCAAAGAAGGAAATGCGTATTCTTATGGTGGGTCTTGACGCTGCTGGTAAGACCACCATTTTGTATAAGCTGAAGCTTCGGAGAGATCGTCACCACAATTCCTACCATCGGTGAGGATTAGGATTCCTACATGTAGTATTGACCTTTATATTTGAACAATAATTTCATGCGACTCTTTGAATTGACATTTAATTTTCAATATCAGGTTTTAACGTGGAGACAGTCGAATACAAGAACATTAGTTTCACAGTGTGGGATGTTGGAGGTCAAGACAAGGTACATGTCTATATTCTCTCAAAGACTTTTACTTGATACTCGGAGCTAACTTTATGATTATTGGTGTTTTCTTTATATATGCATCATAATTTAGAATATTGATTAGCTTGTGGCGTGTTGTTTTCGTTATTTCTATTTTATGTAATTTCTGTTTCGGTTTCCAGATCCGCCCGTTGTGGAGACATTATTTCCAAAATACCCAAGGGCTTATCTTCGTTGTGGACAGCAATGACCGAGATCGTGTTGTTGAGGCCAGAGATGAGCTGCACAGGATGCTGAACGAGGTACTAGATAGATGCATTCACATTCTAGTATTTGAAGACATGCCCATCAATGCATCTGACTTGAGATCTTTAATGCAGGATGAGCTGAGGGATGCAGTTTTGCTTGTGTTTGCTAACAAGCAAGATCTTCCAAATGCAATGAATGCTGCAGAAATAACTGATAAACTCGGTCTCCATTCACTGCGACAGCGCCATTGGTAAGTCATTCATATATAGACCATCCCGCCCATAACTTTGTAGGGTAGTATGTTAAGCCTGGACTTTTATGCTATTGTAGGTATATTCAGAGCACATGTGCAACTTCTGGTGAGGGTTTGTATGAAGGTCTTGACTGGCTTTCAAACAACATTGCAAGCAAGGTATGCATGTTTCTCTAGCGTCCTTCTTATTACTTATTTGTGTTAGCTAACCCTTATATATTGCTGTGTTTGCAGTCCTAGGTGACTCACCACAATTTCCTTGGTTAAACTTCCAGTTATCGGGCCATGAGACAGTTGAAATGCATCCATCGATTATGTCTATTTTTCTCTTTGTAATTTGTGACTTTTCTCGGCTGAGTGTAGAACATATTGCAACATTTCTGGCATTGGTTTGATTTTTATTCGAGTAAAATATGTTGATTCTAACCTCTGTATAAATAGAATTACCCTTATTATCCTCGGCGTATTTGAGCCTCCAAGTCCAATGCTTGGGTATCGATTGATCTTATATGTGATTTTGCTTCTTGTCGATTCTTCCAATGCTTGGGTATCGATTGATCTTATATGTGATTTTGCTTCTTGTCGATTCTTCCAATGACAAAACCGAAAAAACAACTACGTTTTACGGACTTGTTTAAAGCTTCGCCAAATGCATGTAAATTTATATTGATGGAGCTACTTTTCAGTATTCCTCAGACAGATCCTACTTTCATATTAATGCCGCAGACTACAATCATCTCTTCCAACCCAAACTGTGTACCACACTTTAATCCACAGTTATGCATGCTGCCTCTACTAACCTTATGCCCGCAGCTAGTAGCAATTTCACCCCAACTACTTCTGACTGGAACAGGTTATTAAGGGAGTTCACCAGATCCAATCAAATTCGTCATGCCTATAACCTGTTTGATGAAATGCCCAACAGAGATGTGGTGTTATGGAACAATGATGGCTAAGTTCAGTAAGCTCTTATTAACTGATAAAGTATACCAGTACTAATTAATGTTCATTCATTGTGGTCTTAAGCTACCTGCATGCAAAGTCTCGTTAGTGATTACTTTTGCAACGGTACAGACTGGCTTACAGTGTGTGTTTATGCAGTTTCCACTCCATTGGGTAATCGGGTCAGCCTTGCTGACGGGTTATACTGATATAGGAGATGTTTCTGGTTCAGCAAGTCTTTACGGAATTTTGGTTAAGATACTTCTTGGCACAAATCGATTTTTCGGGTACATGACTTCGGGTCTGAAGTTTGAAGTTGTCAGTGCGTTTGAATCGTTGGCAGAGAAAAATATCATACTGTGGACCACTTTGGTAGATGGCTATCTTACAAATAAAGATTTTGTAGACAGGGGTGTTTTTTGACAAAACAGTTGAGAAAATGTAGTTTCTTGACAGTCTTGATCAGCTGGAATGCACAGAATCGAAATTTCTGGTTGCCGAACTTTTTCTGGCCATGTTGAGAGAAGAGACCTCATTCAGCCTAATCAATTTGCATATTCATATATGTTTGATGCTTGCGCAGATGATTTGAAAAATGGTCACCCCGCTGTTTACTAGTTTCTTTCAAAGATTCATGGCGGAAAAGGAAATGGATCAGTGCATTTGAGCTTAGAAGGTCAAATGAAGCTAGTTGGGTGCAGTCCCTTGCTTAAAAGTTGCTTCTATTAATTCAAAGCGAGTAGTGTTTTCTGTTGCTAAATGACAAAGATAGTTCTCAAATCAATTTTTGCCGAGCTATGCACGTAATATGAAAGCTCAGATGGGATACAAAAACAGCTTTCGAGGTGACGTTTTCATGTCTAGCTCATACAGCGTCAAATTACAAAGTCCAGGTTATCTGGTTCATATGAGGTAATTCCATCACATGCACTGATGACAAATGCACTTGGAAAGTTTTGTACGGAATAACATGCCACAATTTTTTTCTGCGGTTGCAGGTACGGATCCGCTGCATTATTCCCACTACATGAGGATATGTACAAGTAAATGAGGTAGGATTGATCAGCGCTTGATTTTCAAGTTTTATTACCTCATCTTCAAAACTGGTTCATGATAGCCTGGTGCTTAGTGATCAGTGTTTATCCCTAGTCAACATGATATCATCTGAATGCCTCATTGTATCCGATTAGAATGAATTTGGAATAAGCTAATATGGAAAAGAAATAACAGAGGATAATTATATTTAAATGTGAATTTGAACTTCATAATAAATTGCTGGACCAGACACCTTTTATCGCCAGCACTAAATCTTCTACTCCTGCTATGTAATACATAAGGGTAATACTAAATCTTCATAATAGTTTTTTATATGGCTGAAGTGAGAAACAAATCATAATGGGACAGCGGGGTTTGATTTTTCTTCCTGTCGATGAGGCCGTTGCCACTCAACACTAATGTTCTAGATGATATGATTTCGCTTAAAGCATGCATAAGGGTTTCATTTTGTTATTCGGTATTTACTGTTAAAACTACTCAGAGCTCCATATTAATTAATCATTCATTTTGGTATGCAGGAACTATACTTGAAATGAAGGAACAAAAGAGCTTACAGAATGAACCTGCCAAACAAATCTTAAGGATACTCTTATATGCTCGAGGCTCTAAAGGTAAAGGTAGCTTTTCTTTAGTAACCTCTCTTTTTCTGAACCATATTGCATCTGCTCCTGACTGAGAAAGCTTTTTGTAAATAAAAAAGGCCAGCAGATTGAGACATATAAGAATCCTCTTAATTGCATCTTGTTGCATACAGAAATAAAACTCACCAGAGTGAGACCCAGATAGCATTGCATGTCAATCTGCAAGTGGCATTAAATGCCATTCAAAATTTTCACCAAATATGTGATCATACACTAGTGTCAACTTAATGTGTATGAAGTTGACTATCCATATGACCACCAAGAAACAGCTATACACACCGCAATTAACTTTTTATAATTATGTATGCAGTCTTCATTTTATATTTGAATGGCTTAACAGAGTTTGGGTTTGCTGTTTAAGCATGAATTTTTGTAAGGAAAAGCCATGTATTGGTTTTCTTTGAATATTGTTCATAGTTTCGGAGCACTAAGACATGCATAAATTTGAAGGAATGGGAAATTTCAACTGTATTATTATATAACTCAGAGTTTATCTTCATATTTTTATTAAAAAGGTTTAGGTAGAGCATCATATGGCTAGAGAATGCTAAGGTTGTTTGGCATGACATTTTTACTTTCCAAAAGAATTAGTATGAAATCCATGCCTTATATCACTAAAAGCTACTGAATGTAGAATACAGTCTAGTTTACGCTTATTATATATATTACAATCTGAATAAATAAAAATTAGGTGCTGACATGAAATCACTTTGATGCCTTAATTGCAGTGGAAACTAGTCCATCATTGCCAGCCAGCACCAAGTATTTGTCTTTCCGAGTAAGATTTGTGCACTCAAAGTTCAGAGTTTTCCCCAGATTACCCTGCACCTGATTGGCTATGTCAAATCTCCTTGCATCTCTTCCTATTGCATCTAGGTCACATGCCTCTGATGTGGAGTATGATAATCCTGTTACCTGGTCCAGGAAGATGACTGTGTATGACGGAAAGGGGTTCATAAGGAAGAAAATGGGATCCATGCACTTAAACCCTCCAGCAGTTGATCCGTAGAACATGGTCACACTAGAATCCATGGCTACAGGGACTATTGTTTCACTCATTTCTGTGAACAAGGGGCTGAATCTCAGTATGTATGGCTCTCTGCATGTCGTTCCTTCAGGACAAACAACCATATCACCTTGACTCAAATATTGATCCATCAGCCTAGAATCTTTGTTCAAGTCTCTAGTGAGTCTGATAGTTCTTATTGGAGATAGAATCTCCGACATTCTGCTGAGGCTGTACGTTACAGCTGTGAGTTTTTTCTTTAAGATAAAGCAAAGGTAGAGTGGGTCGAGAAGGGTCCTATGGTTACATGCATATAGTATGCCTTTAGTTCGCGAAGCGGAGGAATTGTGGGCACTAGAGTCGAACCTGAGGTTAAGGCCACTAAAGCCCAGTGCAGGGATTGAAATGTAATAAGGCATGCATAAACCTGTAAAGGTTCTGAAAAGGGCTAGCAAAATGCCAAATGGAAACCACATGAACATGGCAAGAGAAGCCGATGGGGTTGGCCTGAAAGCCAATCTGCCATCATGAAAAATCAATGGCTTTGGATATTTATCAGTTGGGAGTTGCTTCCAGCCGGATCTTTCAGACTCGGTTGTCAAGTATACCTCATCACAGTTCAACATCATATGCTGGTCAAGAGAACTATCGATGCTGGTGATGCCTATAACCATATGAGCGTCATCAACTGGCATATCATGTGTTTTATTATCTACGAGCCCCACAAAATACCCACAACAAACCCTGAGCTCGGTCCCAATGACACCATCAAAGCCCAAATAATCTATCAGAAAACTCTCAACCATAACCCGCGGCATAGAGCTCACACCCACTTTTCTCACAAATCTCTTCGTCTTTGTAACCTCAAATCCCTCCCACCCAACATCTTCCAGTAAAAACTTGGGCAAAACAGATGCACCTATTCTAAACCCATCTTTTTTTATACCAAAAAAACATACCATGACCATGAGTTTCAGGCGTATGTCTTCGCTTCTGACCAGACTTATGAAAGGGTACAAAGCTAGCAAAAGCAAGGCTCTCAGAATGCTTCCTCCCTCAAAGGCCACCAGCATGAAGTATGGAAACAATGAGGAGGATTTCAATAAACCACCCTCAACATTGCACATCAAAGCAGTGTTTCGTGAAAACGGTGATCTTCTACTTGTAATGGAACTGTGTCTATGGAATTTGGAGAAAGGGGAGATGTTAATGGGCTTTCTATGAAGATACTTAGAGCCGTTGGTTCTCAGTTGCCTGAAGACAAGGCGGTAAACAAAAGAGAAGTATCTGGACAACGCTTTGCTGACCATTTTGGTTCTTTAAGAACAATATCAGTTGCAGTAGAGAAGCTAGACAAAGTTTTGGTGCTCAAAGGCTTAGAAAGGGTGTGTGGAGTGTAAGAGTTAGTTCTACCTTATATAATTTGTTCTCAGTGAGCGAAGGCTAGTTGGACGCATTAATGGTGTTCCCTAATCCAGCAGAGCATGCTGCTATCATTATACAGAGGTATGAGTCAACGCTATAAACTTAAGTTTTCTTTATTTAGTTTGTCATGTAAGTTGTCTCTAAGTTAGCACGTTTTGAGTAATTACGTTCATTTGTTGTTTCCTGATGTGGCTATGAATATCATATACGGAAATATTTTCACACACTCCTTTTGCTGTAACTTCACTTAGGGTTTTTTGGCCTGTGGTGTTGTTAGGCTTAAGTCAGCTTGGTTTGGTCGCCCTATGTATTTTTCATTTTTTTTACAAACAGCTTTTTCAAAAAAGCAAAAAAAAAACAGTTAGTTTTTAAGTTCATGATAACCGTTCTGTTAGCACATTTGTATGTTCGTTTCATACTGATGTTTTAACAATTGATTAAATGGGTCTGGTTCTCTGCTTTTAATTCTGGTTCCAGTCTCTGAAAAAGCCATTTCACATGTGGCTAGAAGTCACTGACAGAATTTAATGCTTAGGTATTCACAAATAAGAATCCATTTAGAAACCCAAAGTTATCTTCCAGGTAAATTTTTTAAGTCCAAATAATTGGTTACAAGCAGTTACATATGAAAAAGCAGAACTTTGTTTTTGTAAATAACTTAATGGCTGACGTTCTTTTATGTTTTTGCATGATTGCTAGTTGAAAGGAACAAAGTCCACGAGGTATGTTCTTCAGATGTCAACTTGAGAAACACTACACTTATCTTTGTACTTGACCGAAGGAGTTAGCTGAGGATTTATTATGAATGCAGTTGATACAGATCATTGATCGGTGTCTGTGGACCATGCATATGTTCTGTACATTTCAGTTAGAGGTAGCCTCTGGCCGATTCTTAGCCTTGAATTGTGTGTTCATAATCCTTTTTAATGTTCCTCTCAATATTAGTACTTATCATCATAAATTTATTTTCTGATCATTTCTTTATATTAGATTAGGCCTCCTGGTAAATAAGAGGCTTTATAATTTATTTCAAACTTAATGAGTTTTAGTCTCACTTACACTCTATAAGCAACGATTTCTTGTTATTTGAAGGGAGAATATTTTTATGGTGACCTATACACTTATTTTGATGAAACAGACATTTCAGTTTGATAGATGAAGTATGTAGGAAAATGTGTGGTGCAGTTTAGGGAAAATAACTGAGGGGAACTAAATGCTCCTAAATTAAGATGAGTCGTTTGCAGGTTCATGTCATCTCATCCATCTGAGCTATTACATTTGTATATTGTTCATTTCTTACAGCATTGTCGTTTAACTTGTGTGTATCATATGCAGATGAAGCTATAGGCATTGTGTTCCCTTTGTGGGTGGCGCGACGCATTTAGAGTTCTGTGTGGTGTATGCTCCACTACACATGTTAGACTCCTCTTATCTTCACTTACTAGATGAGCTGTTGGCTCCCGTCGGGACTGTAATGTTTTCAATAATTTGATTCAGTTTGTTAAATCAATATCCAAGACGATAGCATGGTTAGCATCATCATGCTGGACTTTTAATTTTTAAATCATACTGTTGAAAATGAAGTACCTTATAAAAGAACTTAATAACTGAAGAGATTTTTTTTGAATGCTTTGTCCAGAAAGTATTTTAACCTTCCAACTAATTATATTGCAGTATATGTCAAATATGCAACTGTCTCGGAAACTTTCTAAAGTAGTTTTCATCTGTTGCAGGTGAGGATATCCAGAGTCTGTATCACTGGCTTTCCATGTGGAGTGTAAAATATGGCTTCCTAACTTACAGCTAACAAAAGAGAGGTATGTGAAAGCAACATGAATCCACTTGTTTATGAACATTACACTCTAGAGTATGTCCTTGTAGCTTTATTAAGTTTTGAAAAAGAGAATCCGGACCATTTAATCTTTCAGATGAGACAGCATATGTTAACAGTTTTATTTACTTAATTGAAACTAAAATCAGCTGTCATTCAACGTCACAATGAATTTTGTTGATGGTACTTTCATGAGAGCTGGCAATCATTTGCATGCAAAACTCCTAGTGTCTTACTGATACTCCGTATGTGAATGCAGAGTTTAATGCAGTCCTGGTAAGTTCATATGGCCAAGAGTTTCGTGAGGATCCAAAGGCCTAGAAGTTCAACCACTCTTATACGGCACAACAAATAGCTAATGGGGTTCAGAATTTGGAGATTGGGTTATAAAAGTTAATTCAAGAATCTTGATATTGTGAAATCAACAATTAAGATGTATGTCTCCACAACAAATTACTTTCTTTTTATGATGATTTGAATTCATAGAGTTTAACTTTTTACATTATATGCTTTTAAAATGATGTCAATTTTAAAACAGTTCGATTAATCAACAGAATGTTTCAAATTCAACCAGGTTATTTAAAGTTTGGGTCCAAGTATTTATTTGAAAATGATGTTTTTCTGGGTTGAAGCAAGCTCTAATCTCAAATTTTGAGAAACATGTTGAATGCTAATGTAGCCTACCTACCCAACAACTTCACAAACCTATTTAAAAGACGGTCTATTTTGTTCTTAATCTCTCATTTTTTTACTTCTTTTCCATTATTATTTGATAATTTCTCCATAATATATGTGCCCTCAACTCGATTCAACAATGAAGAACATCTCATTTGAGGATTAAACGATTCTTTCTTTGTTCTGTCAGAGGAGTTTGTCTTAGAGTATATGCATTGGCTCGAGAGAATGTCTTGATGATTTTTCTGAAGCAAGCAATGGAAGTAAATTGTATGCTTCACTCAGACACTGTCAAAGTTGTAGAGAGAGCTAATTTTTCCATAGTTTTCTACTAGTGCATAAAAGAGAAGCTTTGTCTCATAAGTCATAACCATCACTGAGTACGGAATGGTGAGCATTCAAAGTCATAACCAAATGATTGAAGAGAAGTACTTGAACCGGAAATGTCGGTAAGAATAAAGAACCCTTAAAATGGTACATAAACATCATAACTATATTTGGTTATGGAACTTGTATTGTATTCAACAGTTGACACTTGACAGGCTTTCAAATGAAAAGACTCATAATCCTTGATATGAAATTCGTGAGAATTTTTCGGTCTCTACTAATGTGCCTAGTTTAATTATTGTACTTGTGGTGTAATGGGAAGAGAAATGCGGTAAAAATATCCACTAAATCCGTCTCTGTTTTTGAATTTTGTCATTGCTAAATGCTAATTTCGTGAAAATTTATCAAAATACCGTGATACCTATCATCCATCCACCCTATTAATTTTTCAGATCCTTCACATGACGGCATCAGGAAGCTCGGTATGCATCAAGTCCCGAAGCCTCAAGCAATGCTCTAACGGGAAACACAAGTGTTCAACAATCTCAATCATGTCAAATGCCTTAAAGTATACCATTTGCACAAACATATTCAGAACCACATTCTTGAATGATCCAAAACTCAGCTATTTCAATCATACTTGCGGCACGCGTCACCTTCCAGTTGGCTACCAAGAGATAAGGAATATGCGTACACAATTCAACCAAACGCTAAGCAACATTATTAATCTCATTTCATCCAAAACACAGCAAAACAGAGCAACATCCCTCAAACCTCATCCATGGCCACCTTCGCCGGCATCACCAATCTCACAACCCCATGCATCTTCTCCGACAAACCCACCATTTCCAATACGACCACTCGCCTCAACTACCCATTTTCCACGACAAGAAACAACAGAATCCACCAAGTGAAGAAGCATCTGTATGCTTCAGGGCCTGACTCCATATCAGAGAAGGTAGTGGAGAGTATCAAGGAAGCAGAGGAAGCTTGTGCTGGTGACCCAGTGAGTGGGGAGTGTGTGGCGGCATGGGATGCTGTGGAGGAGCTTAGCGCTGCAGCTAGTCATGCTAGGGAGAAGAACAAGAACAGTGATCCGCTTGAGACTTATTGTAAGGATAATCCTGAGACTGATGAGTGCAGAACCTACGACAACTGATTCATCTGGTCGCTTGATAATTACGATTGTGTTGTATAATTAAGATAAGATAATGTTGTGTTGTGTTACGACTCTGCTAATGTTTAAGACAAAAATAATTTTTAAGGTTATTGCATTATGCATGTTGGTTTGGGGAAAAGATTTGGAGAAACTTAATATTCGTGAAATAGAATGATTAAATATTTATGAAATAGAACGATTAAATATTTGTGTAATTGAATGAATAAATTTCAATCGATGATTTGATTAATTCGATGTTTGAGATTTAAATTAGTATTTTGTAATTTTACAGTTAGATTTGTAAAATTACGGACAATTAAATTTGATGATTATTTTTGAGTTTGGATAAATGGATTGGTGCTTAATGCATTTCTGTAGGACTTGTTGAACATCATTTTTGTATTATAATCAAATCCAATATTAAATTAGCAGCAAATCATATGAATAATTGTATCGAAATGTGAGAGTTCCGTTGCTGCAGGCAACGCTTATTGGGCCTTAACCGCGCGGCCCAAGCCTGCTTTAGCACAGTTTGACTTACGAGTAGAAATCCGTTGACTTTCAAAGCGGGAAAAAGCAGATCTGGAGAGTAGTGAAGTGTTCGAAACCTTGCGACGATGTCGAAATCGACCTTCGAGTACCCGCGGCTTCCTCGTAAAGACATCATTTCAATTTTGGCCGAGTCGCAAATAGCGTCGATAACTGAAGCCGATTTGCAGCGTCCAAAGTCCGAATTCGTAATCGATATGTACACGAAACTTTTAATGCATCTCGACACGCTACAGTAAGTGAATTCAAAACCCTAATTTTCAAAATTTGGATAAAAGTTGTTGATTATTTGATTTTGTGATTTTTGTTTGGTAGGGAGGATTATGGACAAGCGCAGTTTGAGGCTTTGGAGCAGTTGGAGAATCCAGACAGGCATGTGGAGTCTGTTAGGATTTTGAATTTGTTTAATAAGGTTAAGGAGACCGTGAAGGCTATTAATTGTCCGTGGACGTTTACGTTGAAGGACTTGTTGAAGCCCGATGGGGAGAGGACTGAGTTCTTTGTTAGCTCTATGGTTAATTATGGTCTTCATAGGTAAATGTGTTCGGGTTGTTTGATGATTCTTTTTTTCAAAAAATAATAGCGCGTTAATTCAAATGGAGTGCATTGGACAGTCATTCAACTCATGTAAATAGTTTGAACACTAATCGACTAGAATTGGCCAAGTGGTGTTTGAAGGGAAATGGGTGTTTTTGAAACATTTGAAATAGGGAGGGGCTCTTTTTGGTTTATCCCTTCCATTCTGGTTTTCTTTGGGAATGTTATGTATAAATTTATAGTTTGTATACCTCTCAGGGATGGGAAAATTGAACAGTTGAAGCCAATAGCTGAGGAACTAACAATGCTCGATGAGTACAGGAAGCAGCTAGAAGATCGAATAGCTGAGGTTTGTTTGTCTTAGAAACAAGATTATTTTGTTTACCTCCATACAAAAATAAGATATCCTATTGATGTATCTCTAGTGCAGATTAATTCTGAAATCGAGAAGTACAATGACTTCGAGGAAAAGGAATCACCATTTATTCAGGAGTTGCGGTCTCAAATTCAAGAACTAAATCAAAATGTATCAAGCCTTAACAGCCACCAACTGTCTCTTAAAACTACTTTGCTCAAAATGAAGGAAAAGTCATCTGGATTGGATGAGAAGGTCAGTACAATTTGATGAGATTTTATATTTTAGAATTTCTTTCATAGATAGCATATGCATTTGAGTGACGAGACTGTCGGATATTACAAACTGTGTATTTGATATTAGCTTGCAGTTCAGGGTATATAATGTGACTATTTCAGTTAATGTGTTCCTTAAAAGAGTAACACATATGAAGCACAAACCATGAGGAATATGGTTTACTCAATTGTGCATTCCATCTTATAAAAGCAATATTGGGCATATCCATAGGTTAATAATTGATAATTTATTTGGTTGTTGTGTACTGATCTGCTACACCATTGAAATAACTTACAATGTGATTCTCTTTGTTCATTTCACTCCAGATATCTAGTGCTGAATTCTCCCTCGTTCAAAGTGTCCAAGAAAATGCCAGTTTACGTGCGAAAATTGTTCAGTCGCCAGATAAACTGCAGGTATAAACTGCACTCATTTTGAAATGCTACTTCATCCACATCAGAACTCATAAGCAAAAATTATTTAGCATTTTATGTAAGCAATCACTCTAAGATCATGGGATTACTGTTTGCAGAAAGCTTTAGAAGATAAGAAACTGATGCTAGCTGACGCTAAGAATGCTGAACGGTCAGCAATGCAATCCTTCCATGAAAAGAAAGCTATTCTCGAGGTTTATACAAAGGTATCCAAAGTCTATAGGTCGTGCATGTCTGTTCTGATACGGGAGTTTTTTTATAGTTTGTGTTTTTGATGATTTTCTGTTCTGATGCTTAGGCTGGCAAGAAAATGGCTAAACATTTGGATCAAATGCAAGCTATACAAGAACAAGTTAGTTTCTATCTTATGTCTCTTGGAAGATTTAATATTAATACCTTTGTGTGTTGTGAAGTAGTTCATGCACAATGAAAAATTGCAAAATATTTTCATAATTTTTTCTGCTATTTGATGACTGTTCATTCTTTCATATGATATGTGCCCATTGCTAGTGAGTCCTTTAATCATCATTAATTTACTGTTTTAGAGTTGTTTTTTCATTTAAATAGAATGCTCAGTTGATGGTGACTCATTATAAGTCCCAACGATAGTTTAGCTGCTCAAAATTTATTTTATGATTATCTTCAATTAAACAGCTAAGCTCTGCCAAATCTACTGAGAAAGATGTGAAAGCCCTGAAAATTAAGCTTGATGATGAAAGGGTATTGGACAAGTCACTTGATGCAAAGGTTGTTGAGAAACAAGGAAAAGGTAATCATCAGATTTTAGGTTGCAACACTTGTCATTCCTTCAGCATATATCGATGATACACATAATGTGTTAAATTGTTAATCATAATGCAGTGGAACAGCTGGATGCATCAAGAAAGCAAATTCTAAGTGAAAAGGATATAAAGTGTGGAGACGCTAACAAAGAATTAAGCAGTCTGAAAATGGACATAGAATCACGGAAACATGATCTGTTAACAAGGCAAAAGAAAGTGGAGGCTTTAGTTGCCGAGGTACTGTACTACAATCAGTTCGTGTAAACTTTTATAATTTTTGCACACCTTTGTTTTTTCTTTCTCACTCAGTCATCCTGTATGCATGTATGTTAATATCTGTCCACTTTTTCGAATAGGTGGATACAATAACTTCAAAAACAAATGCCGTAAAAGCATCCGGAGCCTCCAAGCAGCATGAACTAATGCTTAAAGCTGAAGAGATTGTGAACACGGTAAGACTAATAACTCCATTTGAAAATTTTACTATGTTTTTTGTTAACCTTGCACAACGTCTGAGTTTTTACATCAGTAAATGCATAACATCTGGTTCTCTTTTCCTTAGTTTAACCAATATTCCAGCGCCGTCAACTCTATGCTGCCAAAATGATGATCCCAAAATTATCTCTTGCTCCACTACTAATTTGTGGTATATATCTGGATGATATGTGATCTGTTTTGTGCACATTTGTAACAATTATTTTGACCCTGTGCAAATAGGTAGTTCTATTTTGACCCAAAATTATCTCTTGCTCCGCTTCTGTTTTGTAGTATATTAGTGGTGTTCAAAGTTTCCAACACTTTGCAAAGCATTAAATTTACAAAACTCTATAAATCTGTAAACATCATTCCAGTACACAATTACAATAGTTCCAATTCAGCAAAAGATTTATTTAACTATTTAAAAAAACCTGAACAAATCCATCGACCTTTGAACTAACTTCAAAACTTCAGCAATATTTTGTAGCCTTTAAAGAGCAGCAAGGTAACATTTATCCTTATTTCTCGGAGTAAATACAAAGAACTACAACAAAGGGCACCAATAATATGCATATATTATTTTTTGGATCCCCAGCAAGGTGGACAAGCCTTTCAAGTATGAAGGTATGCATTTGGTCGATAATTTGATCACAACATGCTCATGCTAGTAATGGAACCAGTGGGTTCCTTGCTTAACAATGCTGAATTTCATGAAGGCCATAGCTTAAATCCCCTCCGTCCTTGGTTTAGCGAGGTGAATTTGGAAATTTTGTCAGTATCTGCTTTCAACAACATCAACATAAAAAGAATAATTAATGGAACGGTGTATAAAAGAAATAGTGATTAGAAAAAACAGATATCCACTCTTACTCTATTATTATAGGCAGTCTTTTAAAAATAGCATGACCTCATAACTTTAATTGCGATGAAATTTCAACCTCTGAGACGTCTTTGAGTTGCTACCCTAGCAAAACAGACACATCAATAATCATTTACCATACTAAATTTAACAAATTCCACAAATCAATGACAGAGGTTAACAACATTCAAATACATAAAACAGACTTTCAAAAATTGGAGCACAAACACTGCAAAGGGCATCATAATTCTAATCCAACTCAGGCAATGTGAATGTGGCTTTGGATCACCTAAGCAACAAGTAGAAACAACTAAGAAAAAATGTCACCTATTCATCCACCAAACCACACTTAAATTAGACTTCCATTATAGGGAAACATTTCAAAATTATCCTCGTTAATAACCAAGACTCTGAGCAGTATCTCCATAAAATACTCGATAGAATGCAAATTTGCAAGCACAACTCATACGTAAGAAACAAATGAAAACTCACTATGATTAAGGTATAAATACTGGAAGCTTTGGATACCTCGCAATCCCCTTACAAAATATATATCCTTAAAAGATTGCCCTCTTTTCACTTTTCAGTTCAAATTCGATTCTGCCCCCAACTTAATTGCTGAACCACACAAATCCACGACATCGTTAATGTTGTAGCTCAAAATATCTACAGCTTCATCCTTGACATAGTAATTGTCCTCAGCCTTCCCCATCGACAAACCTGTTTCATTCTCTATCAGCTGGTCAATAATCCAAACCCCAAGCAAGCATTTAAAAAAATCAAAACGAGCAGTTCCAGTTCAGATCTTTGTTCAGTTCAGTAACAGTTGTGAATTGTGATCAACCCAAAAGACCTCAAATAGGAAGCACAAGATTCTGACTGCGTAAACTACAAGCGAAGTAAGATTGATAAAACCTCTATGATTGATAAATGCATAAAATAGTACAAAATCCACAAAAAATACCTGAAAAACATGGGAAAAGGTATAACTCAGCCTATTACCATAAAAAAGTCACACCATCAGTCAAAACATAAACTCGCAAAGGAAACTTTTCAAACCCTGTCTCCAAATAAACACATTAATCAAACCCATCAACTGTTTATCACATGCAGTGATCTTAATTGCAGTTGCATAACCGCAACGGAAAATCCTGAAGCAATAGAAAAATAAAAAGATCTCTAAACAATAACAAATGAATAAAAACATGAAACTGGAATCACAAAGAAGAGTGTAATGTCCAAATTCCAAACTGACCAAGTGGCGCACCAACAAATTCTCATCCCCAAACAGGATTATTATGACAGAATATCAACCTCTTTAATATTGCAAGTTGTTGCTGATTTCTTACTGTGATTACATTTAAAGTATTGATACAGTGTGTTGTTCTGATATGTTACATCTTAATAATATAAATTTAATAATTGTTATCTGAGAAATAGGGCACCATGGGTCAAATGAGAGAAAAATATCAACAGCAAAATTATCCAAGCATCGGAATAAGACCCATGTGTGTTACGAATCTAAAATGAAACATATTAGTTATTTTCTGAATTCGTTCATTACTCTGCAGAGTTAAAGCTTATCAAGAATCTTACACCGTCTGAAAGTCAGTCAAATAATAACATTAAAAAAAGGAAAAACAACTTAGTAAAAACTAAAAACCACCTCTCACCAATTTATTAAACTTAATGCAATGAATCAGTATCTACCAGAGGGAAGCATTCTAATTTTGTTTCTCACAAGTACCGCCTTCTTTAATTTGACTTTCAAATCCATGATAGGGAACTTCAATCATGGGCTTGGGGACTGGACGGCCAAAAAAATCATTAGGGAAGAAATCAAATTGAGGACCAAAGTTGAATTTAACTTCACAATTGGGCTGAGCAGGAAGAGTATACATTGAAGCAGCTGGATAGTAACGCCCGCCACACAGATTTTTGAAAGCAACCCCTTGGCAAACTCCATTCTTGAAGAAAGATATTTCACTCCCTGAAAAACAATATAAACAGGCACATGAAATACATTGAAGGGTGTTTTAGGTAGTGTTACCCACAAGATAAAAACAAACACAATATAATTAGATTTCAAAAGGTGTAAACACATATACATTTAATTCTTTCAGTCGAGGTAAAATATTTAGCAATTGCTGATATGTAAATTGTCATTGAACATCTGACAAAGGAGACTAATCATTTAGCATTTCATATTCTATATACAAATGGGCTGATAAAGCAGCTGTATAAACAACTTTCAGAAGGTTAGAAATGCTGAAAGATGATGCCAGGACAGATATTACAGCGCATTATCGTCAGGTGAGAAATAAGATCACATTGTAGAAGTTAGAACGCAAGTATCAGTATGGTCAGCATATGAACCAGTAAGAGTAAAAGATGATCAAGATACCTACAGAAGAGAATTCCTTCTCGAAAATTAAATTGAATATTGAAATTTAAACTTCAACCTATCAGAAGTAGGTTCAATTATATATGATGAATAAAAGAGCTAGATACTCACGGGAATGTTATTTTGATCATAATCATGAACAAACAAGTAGGCCTTCCTGCACAACCCTAAGAAGTAGAGAGGAACTTACAAAATAAAAACTCTTAGCCGGCAATTTGTTTTTTCAGCTTTAATCAGGATACTTTATTTTATAATGAGATGAGAAACTGTTGATTAAAAATTGAAAGGATAAATGTTTGCTATTACCATAAACCAGAACTGAGAAACCTTTGCCATATTCAATTTATATGCAAACTAAGAGTACTAGCACTTAGCGCATCATGCAAATAACTTTATGATGAATAAATACATACATAGGATAGCGCATCATGCAAATAACTTTATGATGAATAAATACATACATACATAATACATACATACATACATAGGATGAGCTAGCAGCATGATCTAACAAATTGAACATAAGAATGTAATCAGAATAGCAAGACACAAACTTATGAAGCATGACATTGAGTTCACTATTCACTGGTGACAAAAAACACGAATCCAGTTGAATTACATGGAAAAGAGGCAACGGACATACCTGGCACTATTTTTGGCGGATCATCCTTAGCAACAGGGTGACAAACAAATTTCTGTCCCTTATATGGCACCAATTCAGGCTCCTTGGGTGCATACACACCTCCATCAGGCAAATTAATATAAAACCCAATAACATCACCTTCCTTATACCCTTCACCACCATACTCCTCCCTAACCGCTTTATGAAACTTACATCCATCAATATCCCTGTAACCAAAACCAAACATATCATACCCGACCGGTCCTTGCAATTCAGCCTTATCCATACACCATCCAAGTCTCGTATGTCCGCTTTCTCCCAAATGCACAACTTTTATCTCAAAGTACCAAGCCCCGTCCGTAACTCCTCGCGTAGCCCTCACCATTCTGTACCCTTTAACACTCCCCGCTGTCAACCTATCTTCACTTAATTCCACTCCCTCAGCTTTATACACTTTAGACAAGCATATGGTCGTATTCGGCGTATCGTCAATAAGTTTAGGAATTGGCGTTAACATCAAATTGCTTTCCAAATTTCCATTACTTGAATTTCCATTACCTGTTTTCGATTTCTTTTTACCTTTTCGAGATGTCGTGGTGGTCCAAAGGCCGTTGTTCCTCTTCTTGTTTGATTTTTTGGCGATGCTCTTAGCGGAGGAAATTCCGGCTTGCGGTGTCTCTTCGTCTTCGGTTTTGACCGGAGACGATGTGGTTGCGATCTTCTGCTTTTTGCGAGTGTTGATGTTAATGTCGTCGTCTGCAGATGAATTGGTGTCAGACGGGAGAGAGGGTCGAATAAGACTCTCGCCGGAAGGTTCGTCTTCCGATGGAGTACTCATGATCGAATCAGGCGGCGGCGGGTTGTGAAAAGTGTTTCGCATGTAAAGGTGGGTCCCAGTAGAACACGAGGAGCATGTGACCGAAAGAAGACGCGAGCTTAAATGGGCCGGCCCGGATAGAAAAGAGTTAAATCAAGATTGGGCTAAACCTTAATGGTATTTATAGAACAATTACGTTTGGCATTAAACCGAATTGAATATATTTCACGAATTATTTAAATTTATTTTAATTTAAGGGGTGGTCGAATGGGTGGGTATGGGGACAAGACTCGCAAATTTTTATTCAGTAACGAGATGAATGATTTGAATATATGCTATTAAATTGTACAACAATCTCTACATTCAAGAGCGAAAGGAAGGAAAAATCTCCTCGTGTAAGGCAAGAGGATGTGAATAATGAATAATCCTCCCACAAGGAGGAATATTTCTCACAAATTTGTGAGAAATTGTGAATTCAAGACGACTAGATCAAAAACATGACCAGTAAATTACCATCCTTCTGCACTATTAAACTGTAGTTAATCGAGGAATAAGTTAATCCATATTTTTATGTACTAACCATGTAAATGTCCCTCTAGAGAATGGCGCACCAGCAAGCACTAAGCCGTGTAGACATTTTAACAAACTACGAAATAATTAGTTGATATGATTTGATGTTCGCCGTACCAAACAATTCAACCAAATTTTACTTACTTTAGAAACGGAAACGGTTAGTTAACAAAACTTCAATGAAAATCAAACCTCAAATTTCAAAAGTCATCATCATCGACCATCTTGTTGCACCTAAACAAACAATCTTCACATTCTGCATTGATATTTAAATACAACATTTGTTGTAGCTTACCATCTCGTCTTAGTCGAATGAACAAATGGGTAACAGAACATCCACCGGGAAGGTGATCTTGTCGAATGGGATGGTGCAAGAGTTCGACGAGCCTCTCACAGTGGCAGAGCTCATGCTCGAGCACCCACATCACGTCATGGTAGAGGTTGTTAACAAATCGTTAGCTAGTTTGAAGTCTCGTCCGAGAAAGCCTAGTCCATTGTCAGCAGATACTTGGCTAAATACTAAAAATGTATACCTGATGGTTCCAATGAGGAAAGGGAATGTGAGAACGGATGTCACGGTTTCATCGAAGGAAGTGCATCGATTAGTCGCAAGGGCTGATAATTCAAGTTTGATGAAGAAACTGAAAGTTTTTACATCGTTTCCTAAAGCTATACTACCTTATATTTCAGTTAATGGTAAAATGTGTACTTTCATGAGGAAGGACTGCGTAGAGGAATGCTTGCTGAAACGGACGAGGTGTCAAAGCGAAACAAAAATATGGGAGGAGATGCCGGAAAACTATAGCTGGAAGGTTTCGAGGAGGGGATGGAGGCCGAGTCTTGATACTATAACTGAGAAGAATGTTGAGAAAAAAGTGGCACACTGGTTGTATTAGATGAAAAAAAGTTTCACATTTCCAATAGTGAATAAGAATGGACTGAGTGCATAGGCTTGTAAAAAAGATGATAGTGTGTGGGTCTTGGAACAGAAGCCCAAGTAGTCCGGCAGGATAAAGTCTTTGTTAGTGTCTTTTGTTCCATTGATGCAATTATAAGTCAAACTGAGTTCAAAACAATGTCACATTTTTTAAAAGAATGATGTCATTTACCCTAACATACAACTGGATTGTGCTTATCGAATGATATTGTTTGAATAAATATACTAGAAGATGCTTTTCAAAACACATGTTTTAATATTTTTTCTATCTTAATTATTATGTAATTTATGCTTTTGGATAAACAAATAAGGACGAAGAGAGTATCAATTCCACACGTTTACAAGACTATCAGACTATGGACTACGGACAGTAATGACGTATAATTTCTAATTGTATATTTACTTTCGCTCAAATGAAGTGCAGTTACGTCATGCATGGGAAAAAGTCGCAATGACATGATCAAGATTAGTATCATTAGACATAATTTTTATGTCATTAATGTCTCATTGACCATGTACAAATGTTATGATTTGTAGAAGTTATAACTCCCTCAGCAGTCAACATAATGAACATCTACTTATAATCTATTATATACTCCCTCCGTCCCATTATGAATGTCTCATTTCCTTTTTGGATGTTCCAAAATGATCTTCCCATTTCCTAAAATATAAACTTTTTTACCTATACATTTACACTCTCTTTCATACTTTTTATCCCACTCATTCTCTTTCCTATTTTTTATCTCACATTTTTCAATTTTCTTAAAAATTGTGAAAGTTCTCAAATGGGTCACTCAAATTGGGACGGAGGAAGTATCCTTTAAATAGTGCTATAATTGCTCATGTGAACTGACGCACACCTTATTGATCTGAATAGTCAATTCAAGTGAGTTTAGGATCAGATGAATGCATGTGATGTGTGTTTGTGTTTTCAAATATGTCAACTCTTGCTAAATTCAACTCTAAGCAGATTTTTGCATAGAGCCAAATTAGTCCTGGAACTTTAATAGTAACATAGCATAAACGTTGAAGATTCTAGAGTTGATCACTGATCTATGCATATGCTAGGGTTAATTTTCTGTCGAAAAAAAGAAGAAATGATATTCAATGCTGACCTATTATTTTGTTGAAATACATAGCTTTCCGAAAAGAAAAGGACTATTTTGTACGAATATGTGTAATCATGATTCACAAACTTAACTTTTGATTCATAAGGCAGTAAAGACACCATATCCGTTATGAGCTAACGAAATTCTAACATATTATGAAAGACATATTAACACTGATGTGAATAATTCTATAAAGTGTGCGATCAAAACAAGAACTGCATTTAGTTTTGCATAATTAAGCATTGACTCTTGACACATCACGACACCAAATCTTAAATATAAATTGGTGTTTTGTGACAGAAGAAGTTTCCATCAATGGTGCAGTTGGCTCGCCCACATACATGTCCTGCATCATCATTTGAGATTCATTTTATAGCAGCTACTAATTAGGTAGGAAGCTAACAAACCGTCCCCAGCTATCAAGCAGCCTGTATCCTTGTATACAATTTAATGGTCCCAAAAAATATACCTATACATTCTTCTTATATGATAATATCGGACACCACATCTCCTTTATTGTACATACTTTGCTTGCTCTATATTTGAATACATACCAAACTTCATCGCCGCACTGCATTAACTTATTATCAGCATTTCATTAATGTAGGCTTCAATAGGGTAAGATGATGAGGTAGATGTGTATTACAAGATTTTGTGATTCCAAAATGCAACTTTATGTGATGATTTTTAATGTATGATAATATTGATAATTCATGAGTTTATGTTGAAACAATTTGTATATTACCATTTAATTGATCGATGTGAGATAATTTATCAGCTGTTTTCAAAAAACTTGTTCAGAAGCGTTCAGCATATACCTTTATGACATCATGTTATATGATTGAATGAACATCATATTTTACATTCATTCACGCTGAGGCAATGGAAAGTGAAGTTCACACCCCACATGCATTTACGCTGGCGTCTCTCTAGTTGACAAGTTGATGCTAGCTAGCAAAGCAAGCTCGCCCCCACTTCGCTTAACCATCTTTTATATTATACTGTAAAGCTTCCGACATATCAGTGAAAAATAAAACATTATGCAACAACAATGATAGTTCATAACCTATACACAAGAGATTGTCGCATAGACATGTTTGTGTGCACTCGTGACAAAGTGGTAAAATTAGAAAATGCACGAAAGGGCAAAGGTTCGTCAGATTTAAAAGACCCAACATATGCATGATGCATCATGATTCATGGGTCTCAAAGTAACCGATCTCATACAATGATATATTAGTTGAGGTACAGATAAGGTGTGTGTATGTTAAGTCGACATCAATTTGCATGCATTTACGTATATTCTTCAATAAATGTGATATGTATGTTACGTTCGTAGTAATTTAAATAAAGAAGATGGTCGAGCTGTGTGTTATCGATGTTACAGCTAAGCTGAAGCAGACATCGTGGTGAGAGACTGATATTGTGGCGATTTGGTCGATAACTGTTTTCGTAGGCTGGCTGATGTGAAGGGACACATCAATATTAACTTGAATTATGTTAGCTTGAGTGCTGGACAGTAGACACATTAAGATAAACTTCCAAAAACGGAAAAAAGTGTTGTATGTATGATACCTTAAAGATTAGATAAATGGAACAACGGTCTAGCGGTCAGCTATTTGATCTCTGTATTCTTGAGCTATGGAAAAAAATTAATGATTACTCATAGAATGTAATGCTTTGCGAATACTCGTGTTGTGGAATGTGAGTTGCTTGCCTTTGAATGAAACTGATTAGGCTTAGCTTTTTAGAATGGTTAGTAAACAAGCTTTGAATCAAAGATTTAGGAAATGAATGATCAAGCAGTCAAGCTGCATGTAAGTAGTCCATATAATTATCCTTAAAAATGTGTTAACGGTTGCACGTCATTGATTCAGTAATCCTGAGTCATATAATGAATCCATTAGAGTTGTTAATTTATTAAGGTAAGAAATGATGCTGTTGTCGTGGCATTGCTTTCAGATCAACTCTATTTTATAGTAGTATAAACTCGCAACATCTCATAACAATGAGTTCAAGTAGGTGCTTAGGGGACACGTAAGCAAATCAAATGGAGTTTATACATTTAACTACCGTTAACCCTTAATTTCTTTTCCAACAAGCTACTCATCACTCGATGCTAACGAATAAACTGATACTCTAGAAAGAGTAATACTCGATGCATCAGTTTTTGGTATGTACCGAACACCAAAAAGACCAATGTATCGACCAATGTAATAAGGGAATAGTAGTGATCGAGGGTATTAGGCTTCATTAATTTTCTATCAATACCAAAATTGCATGCATCTTTATTTAATTTTATTCTTTGCCCGAAGATATCTTTGTGATAATGTAGTTCGGTAAGCACCGAACGTCAATACATCCAGCATCACTCTATTAGAAATATAAAAATGATTACAAGATTGACGATTATCTTGTATTTTACAAATATCAAGATGAAATCTCATGTCACAACATTTGTAAAAATTAGCAAAACTTTTTATCTTTTCAAGTGTTTATCACACAATTTCATTCATTATCTTATTTATTCTTGTCCGCCTAGCCACCCACTCAGACCACCTCTTCCAAAGCCTTTTACTTGGAGTTTTGTTGTTTCAATAAATATTTTTAAATGTGATGTGTCTGAATCATAACTGAAGTCATTCTTCTCATAAGAGCTTTTCTCCGAATCATTTATTCAAATTAAGAATTGATAACTTAAACCTAAACAAAAAATAATTCATGTAAATGAGCACTCACTCATGATGCTTACAATATTTCTAAACTGTTACGTACGTATAAATCAACAACTAGAAAAAGTGATCTCTGAAGCCGGCAGAATCTTAAAGAGACCAACTGCATAACTACTCAAACAGCTTCCTTTGTCAAGTTTCCTTTAACACGAGGCAGTTGAACACTGCTATAACCTCAACCTCAATCAAAAATGAATTTTCCTGTATGCACCCAATTTTGGTGTGAAATTAGGTATGGAATTTTTATTTATTTGTCATGTCTTTTAAACTAAATGTTAAAAGTAGAGAACTTTTGGTAATTTCAGATATGAAATAACCAAAATACCTTCAAATCTCTGAATTTTTGATTGTCCGTATTCCTCGATAATTAGCGTACCAAGTATTTTCATTCTGAAGAGTGCTACATGCGGATCTTCGGTGCATACCGAACGTCAAAAAGACATAAATGTTCTCGAGCACGTAAAATTGGTGGATGACAAATTTAACGACAGCAGTTAATTGACTATTATACCCTTGTACATTACTAAGCGCTATATGGAGGAATAAGTATTTTGATAACTCTATACTTCTGGAATTTCTCATCCCATTGCCAAGCAAGAAGAGCCAACTCCTTAAAAATAAGAACTGAAATGAGTCCACATAAACACAAAATTCAACCCGTGATTTAAAAGCCATTTCAAAACAATAATATGATAAAAAGTCAAATCTGACCATTCCAATCCGCCCCATGACTCCTTTAATTGCTCCAACTCCTCCACCCATCTCCATCCTCTGCTCCTAAACCTCTCACCTCTCTCTCCTCCATTCTCAATTCCAGTTCATACCCAGATCGAGAATGCCATTTTGAAACACCATTTTGAACAAATCCATGGCGGTGGCTCCATTCAACTTCATCAAAGAGAAGACCAAAACCCCATGGTGGATATCCAACAAAAAAGTAGTAACAAATTACATCAAACAAGCAAGAACACTCGCTTCTTCTCCAGACCAAAACGACGTCGCTTATGCTCTCCACCTCTTAGACCAAGCTCTCGCATTATCTCCACAACACGACGTCGCGTTAGATCTCAAAGCTCGATCTCTCCTTCATCTCCGCCGCTTCAACGACGTCGCCGACATGCTTCAAGATTTCATCCCCAGCGCCAAAACTCCATCCCCCGACATCTCCTCCTCCGCCGCTTCCTTCTCCTCACTATCCTCCATTTCGTCAACGGAATCCTCTCGTCAACTCGGTAAAGAACGTGTCCGTCTACTGTCTTCTAGAAGCTTCCACCACTTGTCAGAATCTGCACATTTGAACGACGTCGTTGAGAAGAAGCCGCCTAGATGCTTCTCGATTACGGATTTGCGGAACAGAATCTCGGCCGGAATGCGGAAGAAGTGTGACAAGGGAGGAGAGTGGAGGTATTTGGTTTTGGGACAAGCTTTATGCCATTTAGGGTTAATGGAAGACGCTATGATTCTACTTCAAACTGGAAAGCGACTCGCTTCCGCGGCATTTCGTCGCGAAAGCATTTGTCGTTCTGACGACAGTTTTAGTACAAATTTCCGATCTGATCGCGGCCGTGATGAAATAGTCCGGCCGCGATCAGATGCGGAGTCTATTTCTCAACTGATAGCGCATATTAAGTTATTGTTGCGTCGCAAGACGGCCGCGCTGGCTGCATTGGACGCTGGATTATTTACGGAAGCTATTCGGTACTTGACAAAGATTGTTGAGGGGAGACGCTGCGTGCCGCAAGGGTTCTTAGCAGAATGCTATATGCATAGAGCTTCGGCTTACAAATCCGCAGGTCGGCTTGCGGAATCTATATCGGATTGCAATAGGACATTGGCGCTTGACCCGACTTGTATCGAGGCTTTGCAGCTTAGAGCCTCGATACTTGAAAGTCTAAGGTGCTTACCGGATTGTTTACATGATTTGGAACATTTGAAGCTGCTATACAATTCCATTTTACGGGACCGGAAACTCCCCGGTCCTGTATGGAAGCACCGGCACAATGTGAGCTATCGAGAGATACCGGGACAGTTGTGCATTTTAGCTACAAAGATTCAGAAGGTGAAACAGAACATTGTATCCGGCGATCAAGCAGGAAATGTGGTGGACTATTACTCGTTAATCGGATTAAGCAGAGGATGTTCGAGGGTCGAGTTGCAAAGGTCTCATTTGCTATTAAGCATAAAACACAAGCCAGATAAAGCTATTAGTTTCATAGAAAACTGCGAGTTTGCGGATGATTGTGATATCGAATCAGCCAAGGATCGTGCGAAGTTATCCGCATTAATGCTTTACAGATTGTTACAAAAGGGGTACAAGAGCGTGATGGCATCAATCGAATTAGCAGACAAACAAAGCAAGAAATGCCAATCCACCACTACATCTACCATTCAAACAAAGCAACAGACTACTACAAGATCTTCTTCAGTGTTTCAAGGTGTGTTTTGTAGAGACATTGCGGTGGTCGGAAGTTTAGTATCCCAAGCTGCGGGATGCAACCGTCAAGTTGCCGTAAAGAGTGATAATTTGAGCTGTTAGAATGTAAAAAATCAAAAAGATTGTTATGTGAAATCCAACAGTGTTTGTTTGGTTGTTGTACAAAGACTAAATGTGCAATGCTGCTGGCAAATTTTGTCGCATATGTTCATATCAATTCCATTTAATTCATGTTTGTCAATCATGACAAGACGACACAGTAATTTCCAATTGAAGATTGAAATGGATAAAGTCATGGTCATGAAATGAATTGAAGCAGCAGCGGTGACAGTGAGTTTGGGTGAAACAGAACATTACTGCGAGTTACAGAGCAGTTGTGTTTTGTAGTAAATGCGAAAGACAAGAAGAAAAGGACGAGGAGGATTTGAAGAGGAGTTGTTGGGGGGAGAGCAGAGCAGAGGCAGAGCAATGATTTCAAAGGAAACCTAATACGCCATTTATCAATACAGAGCAATCTAATTTACTACTCTGTTTTTGAGTATAGGTAGAAACAGAGCAAGACTCTGCAAATGCTTACTGTGGTTCTGATGAAGCTGAGGTTTTACAAGATTTTTGATTATGTTTTGGGTTTTGTCTGTAGCTAAAAGATTTTCATAGCTTGGTTGGTTCATGTGAGACTATTGTGCACTGTGGTCCTCCACTCTAGTTTTCAATGTTTGCTTTATATAAGTTTAAAAATGTTGGGCATAAATTGAATTTCATAATCCGACAATTCTATAATATTATTGATATATTGCAAGTTTATAATGAAGCAAGCTCCAATTAGACTCAGATTCACGATAGACGGAAGAACATCATATCAACCGTTAAATTATGTTTATTCAATGATTGATATTGGTAACCGTCATTCTCAATCACGCGTGTATTTTGCTAATTCAGATACCTATTTTAATTCAAAATTAATTTCATCTCAACCGTCAGAACAATCAAAACTGATTGATATAATATTATCATGCATTACAAAACTTAAATATCCCCACAATGGCACAATCCAAACTCTTTCAATATATATTACGGAGTAATAATTATTACTCCACAAATCGATATGAGATACAATTATTACTCGTATATATGTTATATATTAATCCAGAAAGCTTTGAAATTTTAGGACATCTCTAACATTTATGTCAAACATTTTGGAGTGCACTTTTTTTAAAAATGGATTCAAGACAAGCACAAAAGAATATAAAAGAGTAAGTCCAGTCAAATATTCCAATAAGTTGTATACAATTACTAGGCAATTCAAATGACTGATTTGTTCTTGAAGCTATGTTTATTTAAATGTAATCATCGATTTTCTGATCCAATCATGGATTAATATATTTTATAACCTTGATATAGTGTCTACTTATCAAGTTGATATAGTAAAACTCAAGCATTGCACCTCTCTGATCTGACCTCGAAACAAAAGTATGGATTAGGTATCTTTTGTTATTTAACTTGGTATCGTTTCATGGAATATTTAGAAGCAAGAAACCATAATGTAAGATTGAGTACAAGGAAACATATTGAGCTTTTATTCTAATTTTAAAGAATACTCAATATTTGATAACTCATGCGCACCAAGAAACGATCAGCCATCCGGTCTTTGTGGTCCATGATCCTAATAATCGGGGTTTGTCCAGCTCATACTGAATCAGTTTTCAATTGAAACCAAAAATCAAGTTTATAGGTTTGATTCAGTATTCAATATAAGTTGTCTCTATTTTTTATACAATTGATCAACTTTCTTTATTATTTAACAAATACAACAATATTTTTCTCAACTTTGAATGAATACTAACAAGTAAAAAAGCATACCCCATTGCTCTAAAGACCTTGGCTGTCATTGCAGATCTGAAACCCTAAACCAAAAATAAACAATAGACAAAAGAAAACACATTGAATCTGTGATGACAATTAATAATGCAATGCTTAATGAAAGTGAGTGAGTGTCACATGAGTTGGGGGACTGCTTCTTCTCTACTCACATGTATAGTTAGTTGTTGTTGCTAAACTTTAGTTGGAAGAGAAGAGAGGGATGCATGAGGCTTACAACCAATCCATTAATGAAGGGCATCTACCACTTTTTTCATCTTTCTTTGTACACTTTCTCATGCTCTCAAGTCTTATCTATCTCTATTGAGAAAACTCATCTTTAAGAGGCTCCTAATTGAATGAAGGTAACATGGACATGTCATTAAAACTCCACCACCAATGCAGTAGCAAACTCTCCCTATTGACCATATCATGTCATCTTCTCTCTTAGTAGGATTAGTATTTAATACACACTCACGCTGTCTCCCATTTATGATCAAAACTATATGTCACACTCAGTATGGATGGATTGAATAAATTATTTTTGAAAGAAAAAAAATTGGAGTCAGACATTTTGGAGCATCTCTATGGAGTATGGATTTGTTTAGAGTTTAGGAGTTGGGGGATTAACATGTGGGAGTTTGGGAAGCAGGGTTTTGGGCAGAGTATTTTTGGACTGTGAGCTTTTTTTAGGATGAAGAGATGTACAGGCAGCATTATGTTGTTGTTGATGAGAATCTCTGAAATGCATATGGGTTCTTGTGCAGTTGTCACATTCATACGCTGGGCTTTGGTTAGTGGTTTTCAATAACTTGGAAGTTTGAGATTTGGGCTGTTTTGGGTGGACCTTTTTGAGGCCTTCTTAGTTCCATTTGAATCATTTGATGATGTAGCTTTGGTTGTGGCTTACAATATAAATTCCCAAGTTTACTTGAAGAGTATGTACCTTTAGAGAAGTTTAGGACATCTTAGGAGAGGTTCTGTACAGTGTAGAGATGGGCAAATGTTCTGGAGAGCAATGTGGTTGATCTCATGGCTGAGTGCATAATGAGAAAAGCCATCAAACTACTCAACTAATATGGTTCATTCATGGAGCTCAGCTTAAACTCTTGAGGAAGATTCTATACCTCCTAAACCTTTCTCATTTTCTAAATCAATTGTAACATTGTTAACAACCTTAACGTTACCTCTTGAATAAAAATATGATGTACCTTTTGAATAACTCGACTAGTTTGCAACCTTAGCTTTATTTAGAAACTTGTTATTTTTGACACGTGATAACATCCGCAATTGAGTCTCTTGCTCGATTTATAAACGGCAACATTATGCGACTTGGCTTGGACATGTTAACATAGATGCAAACAATAATAGTGTGTTCACTTCGTCGGAATGGAATCACTTGGAATGGAATGAAAGAATGAATCTAAAATGAAATTATGTTCAAATTTATCATTTCATTCCCATGAAATGCATTCCATTTCGACGAAGTGAACACATCACAAGTGTTAGTGAGAACGCATGATGAAATTAATCTCAATTGTCAATCAAATGGTTCATAAAGCGTTCAATAAAGGAGACTGCTAAACATGCAGAGGCCACATGCTGCCCTAAATTTTTGCACCCATTTCGTGATCTACAGCTCTACACAACATAGGTCACCTAAAATCCATCATCATCAAATCTACAGTAAACTCACTGTTCACTTATGTTAGTTACTGTCATCTTCTCCAAACACACAAAAATCACATAATGTGCATACATGAAATGTTGCATCTAAGATCCATCCACAGAATCACAATTTAATCCATTATAGTACAAC
The DNA here is from genome assembly GCA_006409495.1 of Sedum album. Classification (NCBI taxonomy): domain Eukaryota; kingdom Viridiplantae; phylum Streptophyta; class Magnoliopsida; order Saxifragales; family Crassulaceae; genus Sedum; species Sedum album. Next base: position 40,230 of record QZGG01000119.1, read on the forward strand.
AGAAAGGAGGCCTTTCATGCAAACATTGTACACCATAACTTACCTTAAAAACAGATACCAGAACAGTGCATAAAAATGTTACCACTCCAGATGATGTTTTAGATTAACACTTAAAACTACCTTGATGAAACCGGATTCAATGTCTTAGTGAATCCATGAAGCACACCATAACCTTTAGAACTGAATCCTAAACATCCAAACAGCCCTTGTCGATAAGGCAAGTAAGTCTTCTTCTTCATTTCCTCAGACTGCGCTCTATTCGCCGTATAATGCAGTTCATGAGCGGAAGGCGCTGGTACCCTCATCGAAACACTTCCATTTGCTGCCTTTCTGTTACTACTTCCCACATTCTGCTGAGTCTTCTTGCAGCGCTTCTCATCAGATTTTGATGCACTTGAATTGAACGGCACAGCCGGTTTTTTATCTTTTGCAGGAGGCCAGAACTTCTCCTTTGTGCTCGCTCTTCCTTCGCTTTTGCTACGGTATAAAAGGTCTTTCAGAAATATCCATTTCTTCGAGTTGCGGCTTCCGGAAGAGGACGACCGGGAGGACGAAGACATCACTGCAGCTTCTGCTTCCTCCGTTGCTTTATCGACATCTTCATCTCTCTGTTTATTATCAAACGCAGAGGCTTCTACATTTCGGAGAGGGGACAGAGATCTAGTCTTCCGATGCAGAGATCTGCTACGCATCCGCAAATCTCTCCCTCGGATAATAACAACCGTATCCTCCTCGTCCTTTACGCAACCAACACCAACAACGGCGGCGCAATCTTCGTCGTCCAGATCCAGCAACGGAGTTAAAACCTGCGGTCTCTGTAAATGCGAAGAAAGCTTCATCGGCCTTATCTTCCCATTCAAAAACAACTCATCTGCCGAACTCATCGCTCCAGATCCGCCGCTTTCACTTCCTCCACTCCTCGACGAAAACTCAAAATCCGTCAAACCGTCGCCGACTCCGCTCTCCTTCTTCTCCCGGAAAGACGACGATGATGAGAGAACGTAATGCACCGGACTCGCCGGCGCGCTGAAGAAGTATCCAGACGGACCTCCGTTACCTCCGCCGCGAGTCGGACTGGAAGGAGCGCTTACAAACGGAGTTGAGCACGCGCTGTCGTAATCCTGAACGCCGGTTGAGTCCGGCGGTGCGACTGTCTTCGTTTCTCCATTTTTTCCACCAGTTCCGACTATCAGATGCATTGTTATAAAACCGACGACGTTTTAATGTCGATTGAGGCGCTTCGACAGCGTTTCAAGCTCTCTGCTAAATCTGCAGTTTTTGCAGGTGAAGGTTGGAAAGAGATGATAGAGAAGGCGAGGATATTAACAAGGTGTGTTGGAGCGAAGCACTGATAAGCATGAAGCTGATGTGACCAGTGACCTGAACTGAACCCACCCACGTTTACCCAACGACGTTGTGAAGTAAATGACGAATCTGCCCTACTGATTTCAGATAATGAGAGTGATTTGTGAGGGTAGTTTGGGAAAGAGACGGTTAGATCTGGAGGGAGAAGTTGCTACAGGTCCGTCCAAAAGGCAAGCGCATGAAGACGTGGCGGCACATTGTGAATGATTTTTTTAGTTACCTTCAAACCCCGTACTCTCTTTCTGATTTACTCCACTATTTAGTTTTTAGCACGCTTCCCGATAGACATACTCTTCTGGCACGTGCCGACCATCACTAACAAGTAACAAGTCACAACAAAAGTACATGGCGTTCGGCCCAACTTCGGATGGGCCGGTTTGCAAATGGGCTAGTTGGAAAAACATTAGGGCTGCGTAATTTGACTTATTTATTGAATTTTCAATTTTGAATATTCAGATTGATGAGTTCAGTTTTTAAAGGGATATTAAAATTATGTAAGACAAAAGAACATTATTTCAACCGTTCGTTTTGATTAATCTGACGGTTGAGATTAAATTAATTATGAATTAAAATAGGTGGTTGAATTAGCAAAATAAACGGGCGATTGAAAATGACGGTTATCAATATCTACCGTTGGATGAATTGAAATCAACGGTTGAGATGATGTCATTCCGTCTCACAAAAATTTGTCTGTCCTCCTAAAACTTAATCCCCAGATTGATTTACATATGTTTGCATATTAGATATTAGTTCGTTTAATTTTCTAACCTGACTTATACAATCCTTAACTCTTTAGCTGGTAATTCAGAAAATAGTTAAGCCCGTCATAATCTCCATTCTTTACTAAAAATGGTATTGAGAACTCACGATTTACTATTTATTACCTAGATACTCGAATTCCAGGCTCATGTATGTCTGCACCTTTTGACAGAATTCCTGTTTTAAATTCTACAACCTTGTGAGAACCCAGTCCTTGTCTCCTCGGCCACATCTCTCAAATATCCCCTACCCACTCCCTCATCTCACCCTGCATCTTGCAGGGGGAGGCCTTATATTTATTTATCTAGGTATTTACTCGATATGGGTTCTAAAGAGATGCATGATAGGACATCTGCAGATATTAAGATGAAGCAGATCAAGAAACGACGTTCAACAAACATTTTTAAGGTGGCCTTGTTCATGATGCGTGGCAAATCCTCTAGGAAAGCATCTGTACATGCAGATGTGGCTTCAAAGGGCTTGTGGAAAAAGCTATTTGGATCTACAACAACGCTACGTTTGGAAAATAACAAATGTGCCACTCATCTTTCCGCTAAAGCAGCTGCAGTTGTGCCCGAGGATGATCAGAAACAACCATCTCAGTCGGGGACTTTATCCCTTGTAAATGATAAGCCTGCATTTAATGTGAAGGTGGAGGAAAAAGCAATTGTTCCGCGATTAGACAATCCGCAAAGCTCACCATCTTGTGCTTCTTCCTCTAGTGGGTGTGAAGAGAGTCGCTATGCCTCAGCCATGAATCTACGTGAACTCGATGTTTGTGATGAAGAGGAGAAAAATGGCGGTGCCGACGACGACGATGAAGATTGTGAATTTGATGATTCGGCTGGGGATTCCATGATTGACATCAAAGCTGAGATGTTCATTGCTCAATTTTATGAGCAAATGAAGCTTCAGAACACCTAAACTCAAATGATCACATGCGGAAGCCAAGCCAATGTGTCCATCCCAATACAAAAATGATTGTAGCCTCTCAAACTTACTAATCAAAGTGTTTGTTGTTTCATTGCGAGCTCGTGTTGTTCATAGAGTCAAATACACAACAACATTGTCTCAAGGTCAAAAAGGAAGTTGTACTGCTGAGTGCTGTCCATTGTTGTTTAGGCTTTTAGGTTTTGCCTTTCCTCTGTAATTTCATGCATGCTCTTTGCCATTCCAGTTCGTGTGTTGAATTTGATCTTTACGTAAATAACACTGTTTGTATATAGTGTTGTATGTTGTTGCGATTGGCCGTATTGATGCAATCACAATATTGAATCGAATACCAAGATAGAATTTGAGTAAGATATGAAATTTGAAAAAAAGTTTAGAAGAGAAACAGACTATATATCATAGGGTAGAAGTTAGAAGAATAAAGAAAGAATTAAATATGATTTATTCCTTTTTTCCCTTTCTCCTTACACAATTTGTTTATTTATATTAATAATTTAAATATGTAGATAAATAATAAATAATTAAACTTATTGAGAGACTATAAATAGTCATCTTCAAATTTTCAACTCTTCACTTTCTTTATATCGTAATACGCACTCCTTCAAGATGAGGTTAAATGGTGTGACAAACTCAATGTCGCATCATTATTTGCTATAGAAATTTTGTTTTATTTGTGTTATGAAAAGCAGTTTGCATAGTTTTTTTTTCAACTGGACGGTGCCAGTACTTTATTTAAAAAGATTCGAAAAGCCCGAATCGTGGCAAATACAAAGAAGGATGAGCATGACCCTCAAGCGCCAATAATGAGTTATAAACCCCATTACTTAAAAACGCTATACGGGTTATAAACCCCGCTCACCCTAACAAGGTGGGAAAAACCCTGACAAGAAATGGTCTAAAAGACCTACAATACAAAAGTACGACATAAACGATCAAATAAAATTATCATCCAATGACATAATATGGAATGAGTGTTCATGCTGGCAAATACCGAAATCATCCATAGTATGAGAGCAGGCACCAATACGATGTGCAAGATTAGGTAGTTTATGATGGTCTGCCACAATCGCACGACGCGCGGCTATGGGCATATTTGACGTATCATACATACCCGGGATCAGCAGTGCAAACCAACGCAATCGCGGCCTGATTTTGTGCCGGATAAACATGTTGGAAACAAGCTTGAAATGAGCTCAAAACACGACGTCTAGTTTGGAGCATATAAGTAGGAACCAAATCTTCATTGCATGTGAGAAGTTGGATGCATGAGTGAGATGTTCGAATGAGATGGACTCTCCTAGTCAGTGAGTCTTCCCTGGGCAACATCTTGTCAAGAGTATATTCTAACTCTCTTAATGGATATGAAGTAGGCACACAGATGACCCTAGCACACTTGATTGATCCTTGGGCATCACGAATAATAGCGCTAGTTGTACACTGGTCATTTCTAACAAGAAAAGCAATGTCTAACACCAGGTCATCCTCAGGAGGGCACCAAGCACACCATAGCTCTTTAGAAACCTGTCCACTTGGCCTAGGTACACCTAGGGAAGCTAAAATAAGATTATTATGAAATGAAGGTGTATAAGGGGCCTTAATGAGAGGTACCAAACGGTGAGCCCAGTTCATCATTGCCACATGCCAGGGCGGGCGGTGTTGACCATGGATGACAGTGTTGCGAGCTTTCCAAATCTCCCACAATGAGCACATAGCCATCCCTTTCGCAAGATAGTCAACGAAATTATTTTTGCAACTCTGAAGCCAAACTCTTGTAAAACCACGTAGTCCGTGGGTCTGCGGTCGAGAAAAAAACCTCCTCAGAAGTCTCCACACCTCATTTGCCCAGTCTCCTTCAAAAAATAGGTGTTGAATAGTCTCATAAGAAGGCTTCTTACAACAAACACAACGCGAGGCAATTGGTATCCCCAGATGCATTACTCTGTCATCATTAGGTATAATGTTATGAAATAGTTTCCAAATAAAGCATGAGATCTTCGTTGGGATGAAAGGGCTCCAAATGCAACTAGCCCAATCAAGGACAGGGAACTTGGTTTGAAAAGAGTCAAAAAAGATTTTTGTAGAAAAAGTCCCATCAGACAATTTCCACTTAATATGATCCTCTCGGTTAGAAAATTGAATATTCACAAAGCTTGCTAGCGCAGCTTCCGGAATGATGTCTAAGAAGGCCATAGTTTGTTCTTGATTACAAAGAACATCCCGTATCTTTTTATGACGAAAACAAGATGGAGCAACCATCCCGAGTCGGTCACAAATGTCGCTCACCAAAGTATCTCCCCTGCCAATTCGCCAAACCACTTGATCGCGACCACTCTCGATCAAATGAGATAGAGCATTCCACAAAGGAGAGCCTCGCTGACCTACTTTAAAGCGTGTCTTAGCGTACCGAGCCCAAAGAGTATTTCCCATAATATAATCCCAAAGAGCCCAAAGAGCAGTTTGCATAGTTTGTTCCTTTGTTTGTTAGAGAAATACTACATTATATATTAATGTGTTACTACGATTTTGGTGAGGGAAAAGAAAAAAAGAAGATAAAATACAACTATTGAGATGATATTCTTCCTCATATGAATATATTTGTTTTCTTAAACCTTTTCCAGTGAATTATAGTATCATTTTTAAAAATAATTCTTAATATTAATCATGCATTGGACATCTCCAAAACTATGTCAAATACACTCAAGAGTGTACCACCAATCTTTGAGATTAGAGACCCATTGATTGAGTTGAGGATGCAACAACACAAACCAACCTTGGTTTTCGTATCATGGTAACAATGATCCAAAATGAGTTAATGCCCAACCCAAAGTGTTATTTTGTATCGATGAATATTTTGAAATTCTAAATTTATTTTACACCTCTTCCACCAGCAAAATCCATTGGAGGAGTTGGCATTTAGTGAAATGATGACTTTTGATAAAGGTTTAAAAAATGATTGAAAACTACTACTGTTGTTTGTTAATGTGACAGCTGCATGTCGAAGTAAGCAAAAGTGTTGTTTTGCCATGGATCAAAGGGAAGCCTTCTTTCATCAAAATCAAAGACTTGTTCTCTTAATTTGTATTGAATTGTAATTGTCATTATATGTTGAAATTTTGTTTAACTGTGATTCTTTTGATTGATATGAAAGTGAGTGATCATCCGCCATCGAGAAACTGTTCTTAAACGATAGTATACGGATGAGGAAAGAGTCAAATGTCAGTGTGTCTCATTTGGTGAACAAAAGATGCTGATTCATGGCTTAGTTATAGTAATTGGATTGTAGGGCTGTATTTTGTAGTGTCTTAAAAAGGGGATGAAAAGATGATGAAATTGCTTTAAAGCCATATACAAGGGCATTTGGGTTAACTAAACATATATTGTATGTCGGCTCCTTTAATGATATTATAGTAGTTGTAAATGACTGTGAACTGTGAAGCATCTTCATTATGAATTATTCTAGTAAGTAACTTAGTATTAAATGGGATAGAGAAATCCGTGTCAAAATTGGATATACATCAATTTCAAGTTCCACTACTCACCTTTTCACCTCAAACAACACTTTATTGTCAAAAATAAGATGACGATTTCATTAAGTTCAGAACGATCAAAATTACATCGTTTTGGTTTAAATTTTTATATAATTTTAAATATAATACCTGAGAGCTAAAATTTAAAGGGACATCAATTTCATGTGAGACTAAAGGACCTAATATTATCCGTTGATTTTGATTAATCAACGATTGAGATTAAATTTATTTATTGATTAAATTTAGCGGTTGTGTTTGCAAAATACACGGGCGGTTATATTTGACGGTTTCTTTTTCTTTAAATCACATCCGTTAGATTATTAATAATGAACGGTCGTTGTGTCTCACCGTCCTACAAAAAATAAAATGTCATTCTTGAACCTTTCTCTAATACGTGAACTACGTAACTTTAATTTATTTTATTTATCCATAAATTATTTAGAATCAGAATCCTTCAAACTTCCCTCTTAAATGGAAGACAAGATAAATTATTACATACGACACATCACAACCAAATCGCATTTAGTATAAATAAAAAACAACAATAGCAACAACATGACACTCCTTTCCCACTCCCAATTTCTCCTCCCTTTCTTTCCGCATCTCACTTTTTTCAACTCAATCCCAGAACTGATTCTGACCTCTCCATATCATGGAAGGTGTCGCCACCACTGCCTACACCGGCCTCAAATCCTACTGGCGCCGAAAAGGCTACCTCCGCCTTAACCAAAATCAAAACAACAACAAACGACGCCGTTTTAAGATCTCGAAGCCCAAATTAAAACTGGGCCGATTCCGTTTCCGTGTCGGAGTCGGGTCGGTCAGGAGATTCTTCTTGAAGATCCGAAATGCGTATGTGAATGCGATGCTGGGGTTTGCTAACAAAGGGTTGATATACGGCGGTGGAGTTGTGGACGGTGGGTATTGCAGTAACGGGCGTGTGAAGGAGTATGATGAGAAAATGCTTGTCGAGATTTATAAAAGGATGGTTTTGACTAAGCAGCAGAATGGGATTGCTGTAGTTGGTTGCCGGAGAGTTGCCTCGGAAGTCGCGCCGGTGTCTGGACTTCTGTAAATTTAATTTCTACTTCTCTTCGTTTTTATAATTAAATATCAAAGGAAATAGTTATCCTCGTGTTTTTCACAAATTCAATCGTCAAATTTAATAAAATCAAATTTAATTTCAACCGATTAATTAATCAAATCAACGGTACTGATTTTATCATTCCGTCATACAACAACTTAATGTCTCTCATAATCCTACCCTTCCTAATGGATCGTAAGTGATGTGCAGTTAGTTATTTGGGTATTGATGGTGGATAGTAATTAATGGAGAATCATATCTATGGTGAGATTTGTTGTAGGGTTGGACCTGAAAGGGTTAATAACTATTAACATGAAGTGAATTACGTATAAGTATCAGAAAGGACGGATGCTCACAGCTCACAACTCACAAGTCTGCACTCTGCATGTTATGTTGGTTGATACTACTTGCTACTCCCTCCGTCCCACAAAGTTTGTTCATCTTTTTAATTATTTGTGAGGTATAAAATAATTAAAGTAGACAAACATAATGGGACGAAGAGAGTATTGATTATGAGTCGTATAAGTAGATGCCTATTTTTGTCAGCAATCATTTTTTTATAGGTGATGCCTGGCATTAAATGCTAGTTAGGTTCATCGACAGCATGGCCTGTATTGTGCGGCCACATTTGAGCATAACTTGCATAATCTTTCGGCCCATTATAGCTAAATTTACCAAAAGGAGTTGGCAGTTTCCACTTGATGCAATTTATGAAAATTATATAAATTGCTATTTTTTAATTATGTTTTTTCAGACCAATTTGAGTTTGGATTTCAAAAAATTAACATTTTTTAGTATCCGATAGTTTGAAATCGCGGATTCACTTTGAACCAGAAAATGAAGGGACGAGTAGCTGCATTGGAGTTGATGTTGATTATATCTCAAACTCTAATACATGAGGTAATTTTAGTTTATAATTTATTGTTCCTTTGAGTTTAATTTGGAAAATTGATCCATATCCAGGACAGATGAACACATCGAGGAGTTTATTGCATCCGAATTTGATCATGGCGTGATGTTGAAATCCAATCACAAATGACTCAGAAGACTTATCATCACAATCAAAAAGAGTGACAACAATATATCAATATGAATGAGGCATGAAGGAAAAACGACATCCTAACCCATTGACTTACAATGCATGAAAAAATTGAAAATGTGGACGTGCATATTTGTTTAATATTTTTTGAATTTAAATTCTTATAATTTGAAATCCTAAACTTAAAATTAATTAACATTTTGCGACTCCAAGTCGTTGTTTACATAGACACAAATAATTTTGATCTGTGAAAAATCAACACGTTGTTTCAAACCGCATGTTCTGCTTAGCTATTTAACGCAGCTGCTTGCTCCGTCATCTCAGGTTTAAAAGGAAAAAAATTCATTTTTGAAACTAAAACCGAAATTGATCATATTTGAGAACACAACTGAAAACTAATATTTTTGATAATTTTCTTTCAATTTACCTTCAATTTTCCATATTTGCGAATCAAAATTTCAGGATCATTTTGGAAGAAACGTTTCAAGGTGAATCTCATCTCAAACCTGTGCATGAGTGCAAAAATTTCATAGGACCAATTTTTCGAAAAATTTATATTCGAAATTACAGTGGTGCAAATGTTGGTAAATTATTAAGATCCTCTCATCTGCTAGATATATATTCAAGTGAATTGACGAGAAGTCCAGGCCATACTACAAGGCCCAAGTTCGGTTCTGACATTTAAAAATAGATGAGGCCTAATATTGATAGCCTATTAAACATTGCGTGTGCATAATGAAATGACCTAAACTATTGTAAGAACGATGAATTGCATACACTACAAGTCGCTTATTGTTATTAATTTATATTCACAGTGTTAGATATGACACCAGCGTATGAAAATTCAGTTTTTATGACGGTTGGATTTGCGAAAAATACTGATTGTTTGGATTTGACAGTTATTCAACTTAATTTAGGGATACGATCTAAAGAGACAATAAGTTTTTGTAATATAGTTAAGATGACATAATTTCAGTCGCGTTGATTTGATTAAGTTGACGGTTGGGATTGAATTGGTTTAAATTGGGTGTTGAATTTGCAAAAAAAAACACGGGCGGTTGGATTTAAAGATTATCCTTTAGTTCAAATCTTATATGTTGGATAATTGATAATTAATGATCATCGTTATATCTCGCCGTCTTACAAATATTTATCCGTCCTTTTCGAAAATTTTCCTTCTACTTTAAATTTCAAACGATATATTATAATTAATCAACAGTCAAGATTGTACCTCACGAAAACTTATACGTCTCTCTATAACATTTTCATACAATATTATATGACTTTTGAGTTTCAAGACTTCTGGTAAGTTTATATATATTCATATTATGTGAGATAAAGAAAAAACAACCTAAACTCTCTCTTATTTCTCCATTTATATTTATTTTTACTTTACAATTTCTTTATATTATAACACGTTATCAACCCTAATTAATTTAATTAAGAAGTAATGGTAGAAATCGATGAATGATTTATATCTCGTTATTGTCAGGCATCAATGTCGACCCTATCATCACTAATTTATGTATTAATATCACATGTCTCAAGATTATCAAATGATGCTTCTAGCTGAACAAACTCAATATGCGATTTACAAGGTTAAATCATGTGAGACATGTTATACTTGTAAGATCTTAAGACAAAATATGAATCATTGATTTTGATTAACTAAAGTTTGATATTAAATATGCGTTTTAATAAATTAAGCAACTAAAATTTGTGAAAAAACACAAGACGATCGAATTAACGTTTAAATTTTTATTATAATTCAGCAATTAAATTATAATTAATTAACTATCGAGATTATAAAACATCATCCTATAAAAACTTATTCGTCTTAAAACTTTTGCTTGTTGTTTAAAAACCCTATAGACAAAATAAAAAAAGTTACACTCAGACTTTTGCACGTGTTGAATTATATAAAACTTTCAGTGCCAACAACACATTATACGCAAATGATATTAAAATCGGCCCGAAATTTAAATATAAGAAAATTCATGACTTTGGAAATATAAATCAAATGTATTTGTTAATATTATAAAAATGAAAAAATAAACGCGAAAACCAATACGAAAAATCAAAAGGAAAAGCAAAATGAAAATGAGAACGAATCCTTCCTCAGTCCCCAATTACATCAATCCATTCAATTCAATACTTTTCACGTTCCTCTAAAATCGAAAACCACCAACCACCACCGCACCGCCGCGTCAATACGTCACCGTTTCGACATTGATCGCAATCCTTCACTCAATCGGCGCACATTTCACTTCTCCATTCTTCTCATGGATTGATCTCCAACCATCACTCTCCCTATCGTCCCCTCTCTCCTCTACTTTTCGCTTCCGTCGCTGATTCAGGAAGTCGGAGAGTGGGAGAGAGATTGAGATCTACCGACCGTTCTACTCCGCCTCGTGAAGATGCTTTGGATTAAGAGATTCTCTGGATTCGTCACCGCTGCGATGGTTTTGATTGTTCTTTCGCCGTCTCTACAGTCGTTTCCGCCGGCTGAGCCATCAGATCGTCTTACATGGTTATTACAAGTCATCAGTACTCTCAGGCTCCGGTTGATTCAGTAGATGTGTTTTCCTTCCGGAAGGCGGTGGAATTTCGCAATGCTGATGATTGTGGGATGAAGGATTTGGTTAATGTTGATATGTGTGATGAGTCTTTAGTTCATGTGGCTATTACGCTTGATTTTGATTATTTGCGTGGCTCTGTTGCGGCTGTTCATTCTGTTTTGCAGCATTCGTCTTGTCCGGAGAGCGTTTTCTTTCACTTTTTGGTGTCTGAGGCCAATTTGGAAGTATTGATTGACTCTACTTTTCCGAATTTGAAGTTTAAGGTGTATTACTTTGATCCTAAGATTGTGAAGAATTTGATATCGACGTCTGTGAGGCAAGCACTGGAGCAGCCGTTGAATTATGCTAGAAATTACTTAGCGGACCTTTTGGAGCCGTGTGTAAGACGGGTGATTTATTTGGATTCTGATCTGGTGGTGGTAGATGATATTGCTAAGCTATGGAACACAGACCTTGGGGACAAGACGATTGGGGCGCCAGAGTATTGCCATGCTAATTTTACTAAATATTTCACAGCTAGTTTCTGGTCAGATGAGAGGTTTTCTAGTACGTTTGAGATGCGTAAACCTTGTTACTTCAACACTGGTGTGATGGTAATGGATCTTGTTAAGTGGAGAAGCTCTGGGTACTCTAAGTTGATAGAGCGGTGGATGGAGATACAAAAGAGTGACCGGATTTATGAGTTGGGTTCATTGCCGCCGTTCCTGTTAGTTTTTGCTGGACATGTGGCACCCATAGATCACCGGTGGAACCAGCATGGTTTGGGTGGAGATAATGTTAAAGGCAGTTGTCGGGACCTTCATCCTGGTCCGGTTAGTCTTCTTCATTGGAGTGGTAGTGGCAAACCTTGGATCAGGCTGGACTCCAACAAACCATGCCCACTTGACTTTCTATGGGCACCCTATGATTTGTATGCCCACGCTCAATGATTATCATTAAGGCTGGCTGGTAACTTCTTACCCTTCTATTTCCGTTTCAGTTTTTTTGTTACTTAGTTCTGTGTCCTCATTGTTTGAGTCCCCTTTTCTTTGATTGCTGATCTTCCCGTGTTCTACCTTTTTTCTCTTCACATTTTATTGTCCTTGTTGAATTATCTCAGGATACTTATTCCATTCCATTATTGTTGCCTTAGAAAATAAAGGGAAAAGAACAGTGATATCTTTCCCTGATGTACATAGTGGTCAGTACTGTGATCCTGTTTGGGGACATTGTAATCAACAATTCAAAATCCTAAGACTTACCTTGTTCGACAATAATCCTCATGTTCTAGGGAGTTCGGATAAGTAGTGTTATGTAGTTCAACATTGTTGTATAAAGCTAAAGGTTGATTTTTTTAGTATAGGATTCTCTGCTTAGCTGGTAAGGGATGCTGCCAGGTTGTTAAAAGTTTCTGGGATTCTTTTTCTGCATATTGACTTTTTTAATATATTCCATTTCTTTGCTCCATTGACTTGGTGGGATGAGGGTTAGCATATCTTATCCTGCTGAAGGTGAGGGCTTAAATGGTTACATCTAGTCCTTTTAACGCCCCCTCCACTTAAGGCTTCATGTGCTCCACCAACATGTTGCATACAATAGTTAGAGGAGTCTTATTCACAGATTCTGCAATCATGCACTCCAATCACTTATTATTTGTTAAGATTGTCAGCAGTCGGTAATTTTGTAGCTTGTAAGGTACTTCTCCTCCACTTAAGATGGTACTTAATATTAGGGTAGTGGTCCCTTGACATTCTTCAACTGCATTATAATATATCTGAGTTGTAGATAACTATGAAGTGATTCCTTGTATTGTCCAAAGTGTTGATCAGGTTTTGCTGCTGTGGCACGGTCAGGGTTAATGTAGCTTGTTTTCTTATGAAGGTGTTTGATGTATAAAGGCAGATTGGTTCCAGATGATAGAAAACCGGTGGGGGACGGAGCGCCGATTCTTGTAGTGATTTAGGAGAGGTATGGTGGGGACTGATTGATGGGGTCACTTGCTTGAGAGAATATCGTTTTTTGTTTTTGCTTTCTTTACTCTTTGCATAAAGTTGTACTCCCTCTGTCCCATAATGTTTGTCCACTTTCCATTTTGGGTGTCCCCTTAAGTTTGTCCACTTTCCTTTATTCTCAACCACAAATTCTATTTTTTACTCATTTACTTATTAATCATTTATTCTCAACCACACATTTTATACCTTCTTTCTACCTTAATTACCGTACATTTTGTGCTTTTGGACAAACAAAGCGGGACGGAGGGAGTAGATGTTATTCGGGTGACACATGAATCAGGAGGGCATTGTAGCCTTGTGAGTCAACCTTGCATCAAATCCTGAACTACTTACTGCACATCTTCTTATCTACAGTATTAGCTAGTTCTCATCTATTTGAATACGTTTACATATGACATCACATTAGACATACATATGAACAATTCAAATACTGAGGCATGCTTTACACGCATAGGCAACTCATGTGGCCATGGCCTTTTAGAGTGTCAAATTCTTTAGTGTTGACAGGGATATGTTTGTAATTCTCACGTTGCATAGTGTTTTTCATTTGGCAAAAGGTTGTATGGTTAGGACTTGACGACAGACTAGATGTTTGACAAATCTGTCCGCCTGAAGTAGATATCTTAGCGGTTTAGGGTGTCCTAATCCCCGCCCGAAGTCCGATACAATTAGTCCGGTGGGTCTTGTATGTTGGTCCAATAAAAGTTCGAGTCTGCTACTTTAGGTTGGATTCTGGCTTGTCTTTGGAAGCAGGACCAAAGTCGACCTTAAGCACAACAAAGCCCAATCATAAATACTATACAGTTTATGATTATTAGTGTTTATTTCGGATCATTTGAAACATGCATAGATTGATTTTAATTATGACAACCTTCTTTAAAATACAATTATTAAATATTCAAATCAAATTTTAACATATTTATAATAATGGGAAAGATTGTAGGATTGTAGTACATTTCTCCCTATCACGAGTCTCTGGATCTGCCACGAATGTCAAGTAAAGATTTTTTAACCGGATCTGCTATTAGAGCATCTCCAATGGAGTTATGCAAATTGATGATGTAAAATAGTATAAAATATTGGTTATGCATAATTTAGATAATGAAAAATAGAAAATGCTACAATGGGATTATGTAAAAAGCTTAGGTTATGTAGTTGGAGATATGTAAAAGTTAGGTATAAAATTTTAGAGAATGGGAAAATGGATTGGTAAATTTGAAGATCCAAATTCTACTTCTCTATAATTTTAGCTATTGCATTCATTTATACATAACCCATTGGAGGAAGCATTATGTATTTGCTTCTTTATTTTGAGTGCCACATAAGTATATTTATACATATCAAGTGTTTTAGCTAATTGCATTGGAGATGCTCTTAGAAGAGTCAAATCTTCCAGCGAATGCAATTGCAAGAGTTGGTTGCGTTAAGTGCTTTAGGTGGGAAACTTCAAACGCTTGTCCAATATTTGTAACCAGAAATTAGCGTAGAGTCCTAAGACCTCTTATTTCATAAAAAAAGTAAACACAAAACCACTAAAATTGAAACATGCAACTTAATTCTTTCAAGTCAAGATCACCGTCACCGCAGAATCACTAGCCTCTAGGTATAACAACATGTACAGTGAGATGCTTGCAAAAGCCAATACGCGTGAATAGAGACTTGAATTCTGAGCTAGATGGTATATGTTGACTTTGTCGTCTGCCCTTACATATATCAGCGTTGACAAACGTACATTATTAACGTGGTTGATATTGATTGTCGTATGGGAATGAAATATATAAAATGTGCATGTATTATTTTAAACCGGATTACAGTATAGAGCGGACAGTTTAACGCCCGAAACTTCTCGGGTACTTTTGCACATGAAACTGATACATTGGGTTCTTTAAATGTGTTCCAATTCAGATATCGTGGAAAGGTCAGTTGCCAATATGGTAAAATAATGGTATTGGTATTATGAAATATGAATCAGTAAATGAACTTTTTGAATGGCTCACCCTTAATAAATTTTGCGTTTTGCTGCGTTACGGATCGTCGGTTTGACCATTTTGCCCTCACTTTTAACCATCCAATTATTTTGCTTAAGTATATTTTTGCTAAATTTATAAAATTTATCAAAATATTCTCTGATATGACCAAATTCAAAGTCATGGGTTTGAGGGTCCAAAATTGATCGGCACACTTATATCCGGTACATATGGGAACACAAAAGGATTGAATCATTAGTGTTTGAGCACTGATGTAATTCACTTGGATCTTAATGCTATTTTGCGATAAGAGTTATAGATACGTTTACACAGTGTAAAGCAGTGTTTCTAAAACCAAACCGACTCGTGACCCGGCGAGGTAGGTGGGTCACTGGGTTAATGGGTCAACCGGGTCGACCCGAGGGTCAATGCATATTATGATGTAATTGTATTTAAATAGATTATGAATTTAAAATAATTTAAAATATGATATATTTATTAATAAAAATATTATATATTGTGTTTACTTATTTTTGTCAAGCATATGTGTCATAACTTATTAGGTTAAATATGAGATTGTAATGAAAAAGTCAAAATATATATTTTTTTCTTTATTTAAATTCTTAAAACTTTACTTTTTTTATAAAATTGGGTCAACCACCGGGTCACCGGGTCAACCGGCTGGGTCACCGGTTCTTGACCGCGTTTGACCGGATTTAATGCATAAACGGGTCAACATGTGAACCGACCCGGTTGGATCACTGGGTCCGGGTCAACCCGCCGGGTCGGGTCAGGTTTTAAAACACTGGTGTAAAGTAATATGTCGAAGTTTTGGGAAATATGAAATTGCATAATTTATGTTTATAATAAACAATGAATTAGATTTTTCGATGTTCGGTTAGTAATGAATGTCGATGCATCTAGCAACTTATTTGTGTACATGTATGAAAAAAAACTTATTGTGGAATAAAAGTGTTGGAAAACGATTGTGAAAATATGTTAATATTAATAATCGCCGATTATGATAAACTTCTATAAATTCAATCATCTATTTGATCATTTTTAATTTGAAATATAGATATGTTAAATGATCGATTGAAATCATGTCTCTTCATCTCAAATCCTGAATCCCAACTCTAAAGTACAAATCAATCTTAATATTATCTTTATTATAATTTCATGTGGTGATTAGAAATTAAGATCAACTGCTAATTTAATATAGCCATACACGTCTAGTTTTCTTGCATTGAACATTACTTATATCATAATCAGTTTCATTGAGCATCAACTTCGGATATCTCACGTGGTCTTACTGTCCATCTAAAACGTAAATCTCTGTTTCCCTCAACTAGAAATATTCAACCATACCATTCGATTTC
The DNA here is from genome assembly GCA_006409495.1 of Sedum album. NCBI lineage: Eukaryota > Viridiplantae > Streptophyta > Magnoliopsida > Saxifragales > Crassulaceae > Sedum > Sedum album. The sequence goes on from QZGG01000119.1 coordinate 56,871, forward strand.
AATCCACGCGGTTTTAAATCCTAAAAAGTTGACTTCAATAAACAATAAAAATAGTGTTAGATGTTACTTAATTTGGTATATTTATGTTTAAACATTAGGCTATGTTTTCTTTAAAAAAATTATAATGTATCGATAGTCGGTGCATACTGACAGCCATAATGACCGAAAGCATTGGCCTTTTTTAAATTGTTGTCTAACCATAAAAGACACTAGAGTTGCACGATCATCCTAATAATCTGCATATACAAGTGCCCAATGCACTACCAGCCACTTGAGTTTAATAACATGCAACTTTGAAAAATGCATCACTATATAAACACAACATCTCACGCTTCTACCACCAAACATATACACAGAAAATGGCAACAATTCATAAATTCAATTTTTTCATTCTTTTGATTGCGACTCTTCTATGCATTCTTGCAAACTTCCCTTCATCAGCTACCACCACCTCAGCTGAGGCTCCGGCCGCCGCACCTGCCTCCGCATCTTCCATTTGCAAATCTACACCCGACCCAGCCTATTGCCGATCCATCCTACCTAAAAATCAGAAAGGAAATGTCTACTCATACGGAAGATTCTCCGTTCGAAGAGCTATTTCCCATGCTCGAAAATTCTACGCATTGATCAACAAATACCTCTCCAAAAAATCCAAGCTATCTACTCCGGCCATTCGAGCATTGGAAGATTGCAAATTCCTCGCTGGCCTTAACTTGGATTTCCTCACTTCCTCCTTCAAGACTGTCAACTCCTCTGCCAACGCAACTTTATCCGAACCAAAAGCTGATGATGTTCAAACTCTACTCTCTGCAATCCTCACCAATGTCGAAACATGCTTAGATGGAATTAACTCAACTGCTTCTGCTTGGCAAGTAAAGAGAGGCGTCTCGACTCCGCTAAAAAACGACTCGAAGCTCTTCAGCGTCTCGTTAGCTCTTTTTACAAAAGGCTGGGTGCCAAATAAAATGAAAGGTAAACGAGGCGGAGCTAAGCACAAAAAAGCACCGATCATCGGACCTAACGGGACACTCTCGGTAAAAATGTCAGCACAAAACAAAATGTTGTACAAAACATATACAAACCGGAATCTCCAAAGGGCAGAGCAGCAGCGGCAGAACAGGAGAAAACTGCTACAAACTGAAGGCGGAGAAGGAGATGATTACATCCTTGTGAGTGACATGGTTATTGTGAGTGCTGACGGAACCGGAAACTTTACAAACATCACTGATGCAATCAATGTAGCTCCAAATAACAGTCTAAGCGAAAATGGGTATTTTCTCATTTATGTCACTGAAGGTGTTTATGAAGAGTATGTTTCGATTCCGAAGAATAAACGGTATCTGATGATGATCGGTGACGGAATCAACCAGACCATCATCACTGGAAATCACAGCGTCGTTGATGGCTGGACCACCTTCAACTCTGCCACATTCGGTAAGAAAACATATCTACATATTATTTCGAAAAATGAGGTGAAAGTGTGAGTGAATACTAATAAGTAAACTTTTCTAAACAGCCGTGGTGTCCTTAAACTTCATTATGGTCGGAATTACGATCCGAAACACGGCTGGTGCAAGCAAGCACCAAGCAGTAGCTCTCCGAAACGGTGCAGATTTCTCAACATTCTTCATGTGCAGCTTCGAGGCATACCAAGACACACTCTACACCCATACCTTACGTCAATTCTACCGTGAATGCGACATTTACGGCACAGTCGATTTCATATTCGGAAATGCAGCAGTAGTCCTCCAAGACTGTAACTTATACCCACGTCTACCAATGTCTGGCCAATTCAACGCCATAACGGCCCAAGGCAGAACAGACCCAAATCAGAACACAGGCACTTCAATCCACAACTGCATCATAAAAGCCGCGGACGATCTTGCATCGAGCAATCGGACGGTTAAAACTTACTTAGGCCGGCCATGGAAGGAGTATTCAAGAACAGTTTACATGCAAAGTTACATGGATAAATCGATACATTCAACTGGTTGGAGCAAATGGGATGGTGATTTTGCATTGAATACATCGTATTATGCTGAGTTTAATAACACCGGACCGGGATCCAACACGACCGGACGTGTCACGTGGATTGGGTATCATTTGATAAGTAATGCGACCGATGTGGCTAATTTCACGGTGTCAGCGTTTTTGTTGGGTAATGACTGGCTGCCAAACACTGGAGTGCCGTACACTGCAGGCTTGTTGGTATGATTAATAAGTGATTAAGATTGTTTAATTAGTGATTAATTGTTTATTGAATAATTGTGAATGCCAATGCAAGGGAGAATTGTAATCTATAGGCTCAAAATATACATGAAAGATATTAAATCTCTACTATATAAATAGCAGGAAGTGCTCGGTTACAAAATGAAGTCATTTTTCTATTTTATAAATATTCTTTTTATTATCCCTTCGCAAAACACTCTTAACTGACATTATTGAAACGGTTCATGTACTAAATAAATCTCTTATAAAAATACCGAAATATAAAAATTAAGAATAAATAGACAAAAAAATTAAAAATTAAAGTAAAAGTAAATACATGTAATCGAACCATGACGTTTGGCTCATAAAAACCTCCACTGCTATTAGGCTAGCCTTTGGTAGGCTCATTAATACTGTAAGTAATAACTAGTTGAGTTATTGTACGGGAATTGTGAATGGGATTTTAGTATTTTTGGTAATTGGATGTTTGTAGATCTCCACTTTGGTGAGTGGAATGGACACTATTGAAGTTAGATGACATAGGAATAGTATAATGTTGTTGCTTGGCCGAAATGGTTTATGGGCAGACAAGGGCGGTCGAGGGATCAAGGAACGTGGCATGGTTGCATGGTGAAGTGGACGAAGTAATATTGTATGTTTAAAGTGGCACAACTTTCAACTTTTGGAAATTAAAGTGAGACATGGACCGATGGGATGATTTTGTTATCATTGTTAAGTCGATACGTTGCCGACCAATGGTACGAAAGAAAATAAAATTTACAAACGAGCTGGGTTTTTGTTATGACCTTGTCAGAAACTAATAAAAAACCAAAAGGAGAGGGTGTTAGTGATAACTTTGGTCATAGACGAAGGATTTGAGCGAAAGTCGTCTAGTGGGCGATGGAATGTAGATTGAGACAGCTCAGGAGCTCATGACTTGGAAATGGAAACTGAATGAGGATTTTTAGGTAGTTCAAGGGGACTTTTATATGTATCTTTCAATAACGAGTAACTTGAGATATCCTGTACGCAGCCAGTCTATCTCATTTAGTTCATGTCGGGTTGGTCTGGTCCGTTTGGTTTACATGATTTGTACGGTCACATAATGTGGCAGCAATTTCTGCCTCTTTCGATCAGCTCGGATTGCCTGGGGTTTCTCGTCAACCCAACCAACCAGGCCTCAGTTTGCTTCAGATTGTTGCTGCTCTTTTCTCTAGTTAGGGTTAACAGTATTTCATTACTTTGTATGACTAACGCGATCTTTTTAATAAAATGCTACTTTCAATCTTCTATCTTGATTTTCGTTCTTTTTCAAAAAAGTAATCAAAATTCTAAATTAAACCTGAAAAGAACAAATAAATCATAAAAGAGCACGTGTATTCGAGAAATATGAACAACTATTGTAATAAATGACGTACCTAATGTGCAAATTTATTGACTCATCATATTCATCAAAAGAATTTATTTAGGGAGGAGTTTGTTCAACTTTGGACAGTTGGACCAGCTAAAGCTCCAGAAGCTTAACTAAGCATGAAGAGCAGCTTGAGGAGGAGCTGGAGAACAAAAACATCCATATCGGACCCCGTTTACGTGTCCAACTGCTCAAGTTGGACTATGACGGGATCTACACAAGATCACTCCTAAGAGAACAAAACCAGCCATATCAGACTTCGTTTACATATCCAACAATGTTAAACCTGATGATATTTGCACTGATGAAGAGATAAAAAAGCATCAGTGTTCAAATTGGAGCCCAGGAAGTATCAATACTACCTAAATAGCAGGATACATTCCTGAGTTACCATGTACTAATCAATCTATTGAATGTTTACAAAGGGAGTCCCTTATATCTACAAGCATGGAAGGATTCTAATAAGAACTCGGCGAGTTCATATCAGATTCCTCCACTCATAAAATATGATCAACAAAATAGTTCACAGAGCGGCCGTGAATCAGCCTCGCCATTATCTCAGGCATGCATGCAAATGTTCATCTCAACCATGAGAAATATGTTCATATGACTGAGTTCAGAACCCAATTAGGAATTATACAGGCAAGCGAGTTTCAGCAACCAAGGTTGACTTCATTACTTCTGTTATTTGGCCTTATGACCAATGTCTCTGCCCGGGACTACCAGATCTATTATTATCAGATCCAAAAAGGCCTGTAGATTCATGAAGAGAAGGCCAATTAAGGTCCACACTTTCAGGCAAGGAAGGTGAAGAGAGATCCCATGGATGCATGCGAGATGGCACTGGATGCAATACTTCATGAGGGTTCCGCATAGCTGGTGGATTCAGGACAGAATAAGATCCATTTTGGCCATGATGGGACGTCATCGTAGGAACTATTGATGGTCTTCCTTCAAAATAATGTCTTCGGTTGTGCTGCACATGAGGGATAGAAGACTGTTGGAATACAGGAGGCGGGATCTGAAAGATCCTCTCATGGCCCCTGCCCCAAAGTAAAGGAACACCGGAAGGTAGAAAGGGACCCAAAGCTCTAGACGCGAACCTGCGAAAATGAAAATCACATCTCATGCTCATTTTATCTCATTCATACATCTTAAAAAACATGAACTCAAATTGTGTAGTCCCGAAGAGTACGTTCACAAAGATTCACAAATCAGTCAACAAACTACAGCAGTTTCCCATTTATTATAAGCTTCTCACACCCACAGTTAGACAGAAATTAATTTAAAGTAAATAAACCAACATCTCAATATGAAACATACACAGAACATTTTAAGAGTAAAAACTGACTTACCCTTGACCAAGAAGAAGAGCATGGGAGGAAGATATAGATCCTGTCACGGGTTCATCACGCATAGGTCTCATTATCAAATTTGGATTCGGTACTTGATCAATGTCATCGATATGACTACTGGTTGGAGGATGACGATGGATCCAGCTTTGATACTGAAAATCCAAAGCAGGAAAACCATACGGAACAGGAATGTCATCATGTGGTATCAAATTCCAACGATGGTTTAAGGCAGCCTCCTCAAAGTTATCAGCTGCACTTGAGAGCAGAGGCTGACCAATGTAGGTAGAATATGAGTGTGAGACAGTGGATGCAGCACTCTGTTCAGTAAATAGAGGATGTTCAGGCAGCCATTGATCTAAACAAATTCCATAAAGGAAAGACATCCAAAAAAGTCAGCATCGTAACTGGGTACTGTTTATTTACTTAATGGTTCAACAAAAAAGAGATAAAAATCACTTACTCATAGCAGATGGAGTGTCCATATCCCTGTAAATTACAGGTATAACTGTTAAGCACTAGAACGTGAAGCTTCTGTTGATTATATCCACAACACAAAGAACTAAGCAACTGATGGTTTGGCGGTAAACAAAAATTGTAACATTGAAACTGTCTTTCAACCGGGATTACATAACTCGTGCCTTAGACCTTAGTATTGAGAACATTACTTCATTTATTTATTTTAATCTATATTTGCTTTTCTGCATAAAACAATATCACATGATATAAGGTAAGGCATTGCTGGTGTCATCAAGCGCAGCACACTAGATTTAATGAAGAATCACATATTCAGCTGACAAATAGCTATTCAACTTCAAACTCAATAATCTAGAAAGCAGAAACCCAAATTAGACTTTTAATAAAATGAGAACGAATGAAGTCATACTCTCTGACAGAGCGATATCGAGCTAGTCCACGAAAGGGCACCAGTGCATACTGAAAGTCTGAAAAGGGCCAAAATAATCAAACTAACATAGGTTCTCAATCTTTGTCCAGTGATGAAAGTTCCTAACTTATAACAGGATGAACAGATTGCGCAATAAGAGAGGTATTTAAAAACGCAAAATTAAACACATATTTATCCCCTGAAGTCTGCATTTATAATCACAATTGAGTACTAATACCAATTTCATTTAAAAAGAGATAAATTAACTCACCAGTTCAGGGAATGCTAGTTCATAAGGCTCCTGACCAGGTGTCCAGTCATCAACACTATCTTCCTGACCAGCTTGAGAAACATCATTTGCATATAACCAATTACCTTTCTCAACCATGCGACAATTGGGACATTGCATTGAACCCTTCATGTTAAAAGCAGACCCAATGCAATCTGTAAATAATGTATAAAAAAATCTATCAAAAAATTTCAACTGCAACAAAATTAATCAGTAACAGTTAACCTAATCAATTAAATCAAAACCGATCGTGTTCTGGAAAATGGTACCGAGATGAAATTGATGGCCGCATTTGAGCTTAGCGATGGATCGTTCACCGTCGACGACATCAAGGCAGATGGAGCAGGAAATAGCAGTAGCATCATCGCCGTTCGATTCAACCATTCCTTCCGTTCTTCAATTAAACATAAACAACACAATTACTAACGACTTGTATTTTGATTCGTTCGATGATCGATCGAGACGCGTAGAGGAAGCGATCGGATGGGGAGAAGAGGAAGGAAGGAAGGTGAGGTTCGTTCGGCGTCGGAATCTTCTTGTCTGGCGTTACCGCTTAGCTTCGCAACAACCCACGCTCTTCCGGTTGGTTCCTTTCACATCACTCATTCACGGTTAAAAGATGATGCCAATAGATTAAAATTAATTTAAATTATATTTTTATAATATTATATTTTGAGAGACTAAAGGATTAAATCTCAATCGGTTAATATTAAAATGATTTTTAATTAAATAAGTCGTTTAAATTTGACAAAAATAGGTAGCAATTGAATTTAACGGTTATTTTGAATTAAATGTCATCTATTAAATTATTAGCAGTCAATGATGATATTGTGTCTCTATCTCATAAAAATATAAGGTTAAGAATCAGGTACAACAAAGTTATTTACTGCGAGATAAAACGATGCAGTTTTTCATAGAGAAGTTATAAAATAACTTACGGTTTAGTAACAAATAATCAAATTGTCGAAACAACCCCGTTTTAAATCACAGTAGTTAACTGCTCGGCAAATCCCAAAATATAAAAGTCCTCCTTAATCTTTTGCTTAGATTTAAATTATTAATCACCAATAAAACTTTGAACTTCTTTTAACTTAAAATAATATATTGTAGCGAAACGGGGCTAGCTCAGTTGGTTGAACACTTACCTTTGATTCCAAAGGTCAAGGGTTCAACACCCCGGAGTAGCATGATTTCTCCTCACATTTGTGTAGGAGGTGTTTATTGTCCCACTCTTGTGTGGACTTAGTGATTCTTCCCCTTGCAGGTGGAAGCTGTTGATTGATCACAGTTGTAACCCAATATTTGCTCAAGATTGATGGGAACGTTTGACCTGTACTTCAATTGGATTTATATGTACTAGATGATATTGTATCTTGTACTAGTATTCTACCCAATGTAACCCGTATCAAAAAAATAATAATATATTGTAAGTGTTTGAATAATGTGATTTTAGTATTTGCATTTTCAATTCAAACATTGGTGATTAGTGCTAATTCATTTCAAATTTTTTATTTTTAATATTTAACTGCGTTTCACCATCTGTCAACAAAATTATTGATTCTTTAGAATATTAGCTTATCACGTTTAATAACAACATAAATACGTTTTATGGCCATTTAAGAACTTATTTATATTTAATATTTTTAAAAGTTGGTAAAATTACTGAAGCTCATGGACAGTGGGGATTTGCTGTAAGCTTAGTCATGCATGTTGATTGAAAGGAATCAAAGTATATGTATTATTGGATGCCATTCATGAATTAAAATATCAGAGTGCTACGGAAATAAAAATGTAGTCAATGTCGTAAAATTCATATTAATGATAAAATATGACAACTGAATTATCTACACTATTTCAAAAATAACAAGTCGTTTTATACTTGGTGACGTAATGTAATTGATTATTTAGGTAAATTTAAGGTTGATAATTAGGGAAATATAACTAGTGTATTTACTCTGATGGCTAGCATAATTGGACACAACAGAACAAGGAATGAGTTTAGCTGCTAGCCAGCTTCACATAAGTTTCAACTCGTTTGTTTCCTCAATTTCCCAAGATTCAGGGGGTGTTAATCAAACGACAACATATCCCATTATTGCAACAAAACTAGCTTTACATATAGCAAGCTTACTTTCTACATGGTCAAACACTTGCAAGATACAGCTCCTCTCCATCAACTCTCGAAGTCAAATGCTAGCAAGCCTCAAGTTCACCAGGGCAATAACACTAGCCAGCCCAAAACAAGGCTTCACTAAATGCCCTGCAGCCAGATTCACCACACTAAACTCCCTATAACATCCTATCAAAGCACTAATCAACCCAACACAAACCCCTAACCCAACCCGACTCGCCCCAAACCCTAGCACAACCGGATCCCAAAACATATTCATAGCAATCCCAACTGCATACATGTAAGCAGCTCTAGGACGTTTTTGAAAGCCACCATCGGCCCAGAACAGCCAAGCTGACAAGGTCATGAAGAGTGAAGTGAGTAAGCTGACCATGTGTAGAGGCCATAGAGGCGGGACCCATTTTGTAAGGTTCTTGTAGTTCTGACCCGATCCGAATAAGGCAATGGATGCTAGGTTGAGAGATAGAGGTATTGCAAGTGTAATGGCTAGTGATTTAAGACCGCGTTTGGCTAGGGCCACTCTGCTGCTGGTGTTGATGTTGGTATCTCTTCTGATCTTACTGGTGTCCTCTGAGCTTGTGATACGATCTTCTGGAGTGGGATTAATGTTGTTGTCGTCAACGGCTTGGTCAACTCGATGTCTCAGCTCTTGGGTGTCCATTTTTGAGTGCATTATAGAGATGTTGCGTGCATAGTTTTTATAGACAATTTATTAGTTACAAAAATTCACAATGTCTATCTTCCTGAGAAGGTTAATCAAATTAACGGAAAGTAATGCATGCATGCGTACGTGGAGCGCAGGAGCGAGTGAGCGGTGGAAGGAGGAGGTACACGTAGGCAGATGAATATAAGACGAGGATTGAGACGGCTCGCGTCGAGTAATGAATTGTGGAGCTTCTTTTTCATTCCACGTGGCAACTATAGAGTGTAGGATAGCTTGAGTCGCATGTGTTCGTGAGATTACAGGTATTGCCCGATCGCTATCCCTTGGTCAGAACTCAGAAGTCAAGCTCCCTAATTTACAAAATACAATGAGAAGTCTCAAGTCTCGGTTTATCTGCATATGACATTGTTGACTTTAATTCATTTTTACTAGGTCTTGTGTGCTGAATAATGATATGAAAGAAAGTTGATAAGTTGTGCAACTTAATAATCGACTAATTGACAGGTAACTATTAAGTAACTTTAAGTTGATTTTTGAATTAATTTAATAATCGGATCATATATACTTGTAATTTATCATGTTATCATATAAGGCCGAATCTTGACAATATCAGGCCGAACCTTGACAATTTAATAATTGTTTTGAATTATCAAGTCTTGGACATAACAAGTGCCAAAAAACAGTGGTGGTTTTTGGATCAAAACATTTTGATAAAAATATACTCGATAGACACCGATGATTGTAAATTACAAATTTATCGTAACTTCAAAGCACAAAAAACTGTATTTAACGAATACAATGATGTTCAATATATGATTGTGAAAATAATTGTGACAAGGGCCACTTTTTTGAGGGATTCGGTGCTGCGGGAACTAAAACGACGTTGTTTTGACGTTTTTTACTATTATCGTATGTAGTTTTGAGTGAACTCTTTACCAAAACTACGTAGTTTTTGGCTCGAAGCAAATAGTTTTAGGTGCACTGGATCTAATTCCCTCTTCTGAGATGAACCCAAAGTATTTGAAACCGAAGGTAATGCAAAATTCAAAATTTTATTTGAAAAATAAAAAAATACAATCTCATAATTAATTTTGAATAAGCTTCGCATCCGAAATGAACGTCTCAGATCAGAGCAATTGTGAGCCACTCGCCGGCGACTAAATGGTAAGGACTTCGACCCTGATCATCTTTTTCGCAATTTGAAATATCGCAACTCTGTGAAATCTTCCAACTGTTGTTGATTTATAAATTTGAATTAATCAGGTTGTTTCGAAATTGGACCTTTGAATCTGGATCTGATCTCAATTTGCTTGTGGATTTTGTGTTACAGATTTGCACTTTGTGATCTGAAATAGCAGTTATTGTAATGTATGGTTTTCTTCTATGCAGGATTCGGATGATTCGAAGCAAAGCTCAGCCGACATGACTGCATTTGTAAGTCTAGCACAACTTTCTTGTGAGTTCATGTGTTTTGGTTATATTACATTTTCTAGCTGTGTTGAATTGAACTCGTGGTATTATATCATATGTAATCAACATGATGTTCTACGGTCCGTGGATTGTTTCAAATTTCAATTTTCATTTTCACTGATATTAATATGGTGTATTTTAGGCTTTTAGTATTGAAGAATTTGCTGCTGGCCCTTAGCACCCAGCAGTTAATTCCATGTTTTTAGAGCATATTATTAGCCTATATGCAGCAGTTTAGTCACTTATTTCTAGCTGATATTGTGTAATCTGTTCAATTTTAAGGAGTTATATTTTACTGAATTGTTGTCTTGGTCATGATTCCTCAGGTGCAAAATCTTCTTCAGCAGATGGTAAGTATTTGGAGTACATCGTATCTAAAAGCTGCTACACTATCTGTTTTAATCATGTTTACCATTTCTTTCAATTCTTTCTGCAGCAATCACGATTCCAGACGATGTCAGAAACCATTGTCACGAAAAATATCCTTTTTGATCATCGTTTTACTAGCAGCGAACTCTACGTATACTTATTTAGTTTCAAATTACAAGTTTGCATATTGTATGTTTTATTCTTCCAAATGTGGACATCACATTATATAAAAGTAAATGGGTATGATGTTAGTGTAAGAAATTTATACAGAACTGCAGAACAGCATTACAGCCCTTTTGGCTGTTTTGCTGTTTTTAGATTTATATAAATCAAGCCTTTAAGAAAAATTTCACCATCATTGCATATGCATTTGTTTATTTTCTTCTTATATCCGCCTTGCATTTCCTTAAATTATTTGCACTTGATGAAATGGGGAGCCGGATTAATGAGCTTGAGCAGAGCATAAATGAGTTGAAGACGGAAATGGGTAGTGAAGGCTCACAATCACCGCCAACCAAAGACAAGCTTGAAGATTCCTCTTAGATGAGGTAGTTTCACAATGCCTGATTCATAAGCTGCCGACATCATGTTTTCTCGTTGTTAAAAACTAAGATTTGTCAAATCTTGGAATTTCACTTTGATGTAAATTAGAGAGTTATAGATATTTGAATCATCTTTCCAATGATATATGACTTGTTTCATTAAGATATCATACGTATTTTGTACAAACTGAAGAAGGCACGAAGGTCAATGACTTTTATTTCTTAACTATTTGTGTTTATAGATTCTTTCAAAGGTAGAGCTTAAAATTTGTACTAAATTAAGTATTTTTTGTACTGAGGATTGAATACTTTTGATAAATTCAGTTCAAAAGTAAACCATCTGTAAGTCTAAAAAGCCAGTTTTGTTAAGGAGCAAGGCTGGACACACAAGATAGTAGACCCGTTAGCTAACCTTAAGCCCATATACAATTAAATAGTCTAACAGGCGGATGGCCATTTATATTATGCCAAATCTCCTCTGTTTTTGTATTATTAATTTTGTAATGAAAACTAGTTAATTAGTCAATTACTTTTTTGGGTTCGACCTTAGATTACTTATGCTCAGAATTATTATTTGACTTACATATTAGAATTAATACACCCTAAAATGACGCGTCAATAATTAACATTCGGAGCATTCAGAATCTAACCCACATCATGATCATAAAATTACAAATTGAAAACTAAATAAGTAATAATTTTATTCAAAATGATCATCATTTATAAACCATCATTTCAATATTTTGCAGTTAAATGAAGCCAAACTTAAATCACCTGTGAAAGATATTTGATAATTTTTTGTGGGCCGTGGATCACGTGCAGTCTCCTCAATAAATCTCTTTATCAATGCAGTCGGCATATTCCAATAAGTCATTGATCGGACCACGTCGCCCACTCCAAGTGTCCAACTCCAAGTTTCCAAGCTACCTCGTCAAATCATGCACGACCAAATTTGGATTCTTTAAGAAAACAAAAGAATAGAACAATGGTACAGAGTGTTAAATGGTAAAGAGTATTAACATTTAACACTGATGAAACATGTCTTTAAAAGAACTCGGGTAGAGTTTTACGCATCAAATTATATATGACGCATTTTTTGTTTTAATTTGAAACGATTACATTTACTGATAAAGATGCAAACAGTGATGGAGGGGTCAAGTTTCTCTCCGAATTTGTGTACATGTGCATTTTAAGACTCAATTATTTGCATTTTTATTTTAAATGTCTACACATTTTGACTCGTATATGTACATTTTGAATGTTCGTTGTAAAGACAATTTTAAAAATTAGATTTGTGAACCGTTTGATCCAACCGTCCATGACAGGGGTCACTACCACATATCCTAGGTAGCAAACGAATCTCAGTCTTGATGGAGGTGTTACATTATGAGAAACGACAAATTTATGCATGTGATTGCACCCAAAGAATATCTACTGTACTGTAATTGGCAGGATGAGCAATCTTGTGACAAATGAATGTCTTAATCAAACTTAGGTACACATTTTGTAAAGATTCTTATCACCAATCATGCATGTTGCAAAATATCATACTAATAATTGGACCACTCGATTTTACTTTATCAAATGCATGAATCATTACTATGAGGTGGTCTCTTTTGAGACTCTTACTATTGGATGAGACTGTAGGACCCCATTAAGAACTATTGGATTAGGTGATCCAATGGTTGTCTTTGTTTGCTTTTTTTAAAGTGACATGTGCAGAGCACATGATCACTGTTTGGTTGATCCAATGATCTTTTTCTGGGTCTCAAAAGAGCACAACTCTCATTACTACTACTACAACTGCAATCAATGCGATTGAAATTTCTCTTGAGTATTTAGATGTCTTAACGTTTTTCAATATTCTAAACCAATACATAATACAAATATTTATAGAAAATTAGCATTTTCAAGAACATAAAAATGTATTACTCGAGTTAAAAACAAGCAATTGTCGAGCAATTGTTGAGTTTTTAAATGAACACATATATGATATGTTCACAGCCACAATCGAGTCGAACACATTCTTACTCGTGTTTGACTTGTTTATAATCGAACGAGATTTTACGGAGTTTTGACCGAGTATCGACTTGTTTACAGACAGCTCTAAGTGCACACTCTAGCCAAGTTGACCTATATTATTTAGTTTACATAGTGTAGTGAGTACGAGGTTTTCATCGGAGTGTTGTAACAGCTGGTGAACATAGACCACTGTTAATCTCTGACTGTTTTTTACATTGTAATATAAAATTGCAGTACCACAGTGATATATATGATTTTAAGAAGAGCACTCTATTACATCATAATTCTTAATTTACATTTTAAAGACACATGTCAACTATTCGTCTACTTTTGGGTATATGAATAACATTTAATATAAGTGGATTAATAATTACCATGTGATTCTAAACTAATAAAAAATAAATGAAATGTACGATATATATTATCTTACGAATATAAATTATAATTATTAATATAATTGAGCTCTCTTCCTACTTCTAATGATATTTGGGCTTACAAAAGTTTCACGTAAGGCCAATACAAAATGATCGAGAACATTAAGTCGGCAGAGGGACAAGGGATCATATATACGTGTAACATAGGTGTCAAAAGGAATAAATAACAGTGGACCCCAACATTTTCTATCACAGGAGTATTGGGGCTATTTTATTAGAATGTAGAAAACCAGCATGCACAAACGTGTCATATTCTTACAATAAATAAAGGATTATATGATTTTGATTTACAGGAGGTATGCAGGTATGGTCGAAAGTCTAACAACTGACCAAGTAATTTAATGGAAATCCCCTTACTAGTATAAGTATTACTCTTGTTTTTATAGGAGTAGTTTATTTAAAATTACGTCATTTGGAGTTGAGTTCAGAAATATTGTATTTTTAATTTTAGTAAAACTACGTCGTTTTGACGCTGTTTGGGATCCGAGTCCAACGTTTCTGTGCGATCACTCAAAATTAAACCAATTACATACTGCAACGTGTAGAAAACGGCAAACGCAGAAAGCAAAAAAAAATGTATTGCACTAAACATGAAAAAGTTAAAGTATCGTTTGATCCAAACTTCGTACATAACAAACTTCGTAAATTTTTGCGTGCATAACAAACGATCCCAACTATTTTACTATTTATTACATACGATGAAAACTGTTCAAGCACACGTTAAACGTAAGCCAGCCACATCAACAGGTATAAGCAAGTGGCAAACCACGTAATGTGGAAGTGTCCAATTTGGTCTCAGGTGGTCAATCAACTGCCACACTTTCTTTAATAGATCTCAAACAATTTTTTAATAAGGAATGCAGTAAGTGAACTTAGATGCACTCTGATTCAAAAGGCGCATAATCATAGAGATCGGATCATTTTGGCGACCAGGCAGATATTCTGCGATTTGTGCGATCCCTCCGTCAGAATCGATTTGATATAACTGTCCATAATTTATCTATTTTAGATTTTTATTTTTTATCAGAAAGTGAAAAACATACATATACAAGTCAAAATGTACAAACAGATAAATTAAAAGTGCAAACAGATAAAACCCCAAAATACACAGTCAAAATGTGCACTGAAATGACAGACAAACCGCAATCCATAATGATATTTGTTTCTTTAATCTATGATATCCCATACTCCAGTACAAGGTTGAACTTTAATAATTACTCTAGACAGCGCGACAGAAACAACTTATTATCAATAGCCGACGTCTCTCTTTTCTTACTTTCCTGCTGAAAATATCAATTATTAATGAGCAATAACGAAACAAATTTAAACCATCATTAGCATCACAGGGTAATGCAGTAACCACCTGTAATATGTTGCCACCTTGCAACCCTTAATTAACAAATGGTTTGATAAAAATGATTAATAGTAAAACGATTTCATTTTAATAACATTTCAAACAGTGTCGCGCTTCCTAATGCTATATACTTGGTAATTGGCTTCCCATTGGATTCCATATCATTCCTTTCTTTGGAGAGTACATTCAATACAAATATACTAATATACTAATATACTAATATGAACGGATGCAAGTGAATTCTGTGAATCCCCCGATATATATGAATCCACTTGAGATATCTCCTGGATATTATATTCCCTCCGTCCACTATGTTTGTCCACTTTGATTATTTTATACCTCACAAATAATTAAAAAGATGGACAAACTTTGTGGGACGGAGGGAGTATGTCCCTATATGTAGCACAGTTGCACCACAATTGTAATTAATACAAAGAAACGTGAGTTATAATAGCTAGAAATAATCATTTTGTAAATGAAGTACGTTTCAAATTGCTGTTATTTAAAAAATAGTTCATGTTTATACACAAGGTTTTCATGTGTTATTGCATATAATCGATTCTAATATTATTTACATTTAATTTTAACATGATCAAAAACTTACCCAAAATGTCTTTAACACTTATTACTAGCTCAATCATTTGATGTCTCAAGCTACCCACAACACCACTAAGATCATTTTTCACCACCTTTATCATCTAACCACATACCCACAAAAAACACAATCAAGCTCTAGAACACTACGTACTATAAATACCACTCTCCTCATATTACCTTACCATTCATTCACACAAGGAAGAGAGTTGAGTTCTTAGAACTGTCTCAGATCTTTTCTCTCTCCCATTTCCTGTGTTTTTCTCGATTACACAAAACCAAGACAATCTTCTCTCTCTTCTCATAACCTTCCAAATCCAAAATGATGATTTCAAACAACCCTCAGCTGGCTACTATCTTTGGAATACTGGGTATGAATAAACCCTAATTACCACCATCTGATGTACTTTATCAATTGCATGTTATTTATTTCGAGCACCTTTCTTTCTATTTATTGAATTCTAACTTTGTTTTGAATGACTCGTTGTTCTTTTTCAATACAGGGAACATTGTATCCTTCATGGTGTTCTTGTCACCAATGTAAGCACTTATTCTACATCTCTATCTTTATCTCTAGATACCTTCATCATTTTTTCTATATGCTTACTAATGAGTTAATGCATGGTGTGTTTTATGCTTTCTAGACGTACATTTTATAAGATTTACAAGAAGAAAGGCACCGAGGACTTTAAAGCAGTCCCATATTCAGTAGCTCTATTCAGTTGCAGTCTTCTTCTGTACTACGGCTTTCTTAAAACGAGCGGTGGTCTTATGATCATCACGATCAACTCAATAGGTTGCGTGATTGAAACTGGGTATCTTACTATGTTCCTGATATATGCACCAAAATCAACGAAGGTACATATATAACATACGTTTGCATACGTTGTCGGTTCCCTTTTTCAATAACTCAATATAATACCTAAATGTTATACAGGCTCAAACAGCAAAAATCCTTTCCGGATTCAACTTGGGAGTATTTGGGTCAATATGCATAACAACATTCCTCTCTTTTAAAAACCCACATCTTCGTGTGTCAGTAGTTGGATGGATTTGTGCCATTTTCTCAGTGCTTGTATTTGTTGCTCCCCTTGGCGCCATGGTAAGCATACAGTTTTCTTCATTACATATAACACACAGTTTATATAGCGTGACACAGATATTCACACATCTTGTTTCTTAATGCAGAGACGTGTGATCAGAACAAAAAGCGTAGAGTACATGCCTTTCGGTCTATCATTCTCATTAACATTGTGTGCAATCATGTGGTTCCTATACGGCCTTTTGATCAAAGACTACTACATTGCTGTAAGTACATGAACCCAAGTCTATCATTCATTTAGTTTTACCCCAATATGATTTTTTTCAATACTTATAAGGGTTCATGTCTATTTCAGCTACCAAATGTTTTGGGCTTCATATTCGGAATCACTCAAATGGTTCTCTACTTAATTTTCCGAAAACCTTCAAAGCAAATCCAGCCTGATGAGAAAAAGGCAACACCAGCTATCACAGTTATAGAGATAGCCAATAACGAGATGCACAAAAGCCAGCCACTTCCCCAAAGTCCCCCGAGCACATTATAAACATGTCTCAAAAAGAAGAAGTTGAGGAAGAATGTGACAACATAGTGAATGAAAGAGCAATAGTGACGGAGCCAGAGCGCATTGTTGATGTCCACCACCCCATTCCAGTTGCGGTCTGTGCATGAATATTGAAAACCTGAAGTGATTTTGGTGAAAATAAAAGTATGATTACGAAGATGGAAAATATATTTATGGTATTACATATGATGTTGCATAAGCATAACTATGAGAATTAGTTAGTTGTGGGTATCTTGAAAATGGAGCTTCAATCACAACTAGTTAATTGGCGCACAATTATGTGCACGGTGAATAAATATATGTTGTAATACATAAGCATCATTTTCATTTTAATTAAACAAAGTATTAATATAGAAAATTAAGTAATTAGTAGAGTCGTCGAGGGAATAATGGTTAAATTATATCTATCGATTTACTACTCATATGAATAGAGAGTCTTAATTTACGCGGTTTTCAATATTGTTGTTAGTCATTAGATTTCACAACATACATGTTACATTTATCCACGTTGTTTCCTTATATCGATTTACTGAATCAATGACTCTAAACCTAAATCATATTCGAAAACTGCAAGTGTTAATAACTGAATTAACATTAGCACAGTTAATAGTGTTAATAATTATTCAAAAGAAAGATATGATACGAGAGAAATATCAAGAACAGTTAAAAAAGATATTAGTAATCATTACATTAGCACGGGAAGTGGATTA
This sequence comes from Sedum album, assembly GCA_006409495.1. Lineage (NCBI taxonomy): Eukaryota > Viridiplantae > Streptophyta > Magnoliopsida > Saxifragales > Crassulaceae > Sedum > Sedum album. Next base: position 74,911 of record QZGG01000119.1, read on the forward strand.
CATCAAGAGCTTATTTAAGGTTCAAATACTATAAAAAGGCGGCAAATAAATGGGTTACAAAAATATTTACGGTCTTTTGATTTTGTAATTTATTTGTAATTGATGCTACTTATTTTAGGCATGACAGATTCTTTATCATTGGCTCTCCAAAAACAGGAACAATATATCTTAAATGTTAGGGAAATTAACAAAGCGGCAGTTATAAAAGATTAGAGAAAGTGAGTAGAATTCCCTTATGTCAAAAGTGTTACTCATTTTACAAAGAGATATATTGATTCCGAATTAGGAGGACGAGTTTATTGCTGCACGCAGACCTAGAAAAAATATTTCTAATTTGCAACATCTTCAACGAGATTGTTTTTATACAATAGTGAATTTGGTGATTCTAGAGTTTAGCGACCACTTTAATCAGGTTAATTCAGAATTGCTTATTTGTATGACTTCGTTGAGTCCCGTTGATTCGTTACGCCACTTTGATCATTCAAAGTTACTGAGATTGGCCAAATTTTATCCTGATGACTTGATTTTTGGGAGCAAATGACTCTTGAACATGAACTTCGACTCTTCATTGACTATGTACGAGAAGATGAAAAAATTTTCAAACTTGAAGGATATTGGTGCTCTGTCTAAAGTGATGGTGGATACAAGAAAATATCTTACATATCCTTCGGTATTTTGACTACTAAAGCTAGTTTTGACTTTGTCTGTGACCCTGCAACAGTGGAAATGCTTCTCAGCTATGAAGATTGAAGACCAATTTGCGCAACCGCATGCATATATTTTATGTCTGATTGCATTGTTTGTTACATTGAAAAATATTTTTTCTGCGCATAACTAACGAAGATGTGATATAACGATTTTGAAAATGAAAACACATAGAAACAGTTGTGATGAAATATCACTGATGATGAAAAAGTTTTTGACTGATCCCGTTCAAAAAATTTCTATCTCCGCCACTGCTTGGATCATACATTTACTTAGTCACTGCTTCACGCATACACATTGTATGTATCGAGACTAGTTGAGCTAGCTGATATCAGAATTAATTAAAATTCCGGAAAATGCATACTGACTACTAGCTAGGTGATGCATGTGGTGTGTTGGTGTCAATATCTTGATGGAGATATATCCTCAAGTATAGCAGTACGTTTGTCGAGTTCCAAAACCGATCACTGAAAGATATTCCAATAATCTTGGTGACTTTTATTTGATAAAGCAACCAATATTTACAGAAATATATTATCTCCATTCAAAAAATAATGCTTTTCATATGTTATGCGATTGATGTTGCAGTTTCATGTTCATAAAAGTATGAGAATATCTCATTCATAATATCTATCTAATGTTAAACACTTTAAGTTCGTGATTATAATGAGTTATATTGATCCGTAGATGAATATTTTTGATAGTTTTAAGGCTGCATGGTCGACAATGTGCATCCAAACATGTAGGGCTTACACGAGTAGTACATCAAGCGCAGCCAAAGGCGATAGAGAGATCATTTTCGTCCGGCGGGGGAAAGAAGAGTGACAACATTTGATAGCAATTTACGTGGTCCTAGCATATCATCTTGTACTAATGGACATGCTTTCTTAATCGACAATGAGTATGAATCGTATGATATCATTTGATGAAAAAGATCTTTATAAACGCGCTTGCGGAGCAGCTGGGGACGAAATGAAGTTCTGCCATTGGACACGCTGTGTCGACACCCAATAAATAATCTTTTCTAAATCATTAAGCCTCCAAATTATATACGTATTATCAACAAAAAAAACCTGCAAATTATATATAAGAATCACTTCAGAATAAAAGCTAATCTAAAAGTCATGGGTTCAATTCATGGCCTTACCAATATTCCTGTCTTGAAGGAGGCTTTTCCTACTCCCCATGTGGAGTCTTTCTTATGTAATAGTTTCGGTTTCAAAGGTCGTGTAATGGTATATTTTTGATTAAAGATTATGTAATAGATTTGTCATGTAATGGTGAACATTAATGTTCGAAGCTGAACTTGTAATGCACTCATTATAGTAAAAAAAGAATAAAAGCTAACGTAAACTTTATATTGATTTTAAGTGGAACGAAGCATAAAAAAGGCATGAATGATTTAAAAGTGTAAAAGGATCAAATGATTTTTATAAGACGTGATACAAAATCTTGACATTTATAAAAAAAATCTAACAGGCAAGAATCAAGTAAATATACAAATATTTATGTTTCTTAGGAACTCAACTGTCATATTAATTAAAAACTAACTGAAAATTTTATTTTCATATTTATTAAAACCAACTACTGATATTAAATTGTTCAATCTCATAAAATTTTACTGTCACTCTTCAACTCAGAGTAAATTTGAAGCATATTATCATGAAGTGTTCAATAATAGATCACAAACTATCACAGTATAGCAAATTACAGTCCAGTAAAACATCATCTCTTAATTTTCATGGACTCACTCATTTACATATTTCATTTCAAAATTGATAAATATATAATAATAAATCATGACCATTTTGTACTCATTTTTCATTTTCTCTAAGATCGGCTCAGCTACTTCATCGTGAAGAATTGACTAAATATAGGCCCACTCGCTGGAAACTTTTTGGGCTAACTGTTTAAAGTTGCTATTTGATAAGTTTTAAAGAAAAGCCTTTAATTACATTTTATACTTAAATTACATTTGTAAGATCAGATTTTAACAGTTCATCTCATCCACTAGTTCATCAATTGGGTCATACATATCTCTTTTTTCATTAGTGGATAACACTAAATGCAAATGTATTAATGGTTGCACGTGATACCAAATTAATAAAATAGTGGATGAGATAGACGATTGAAATATGACCATATGAATGAAAATTAAGAGTGAGTATTTACTTGAAGGCTGCTACATGCATTTGTCAATTTTGTATTTTATGGGCCGAACCATTTAGTTGACTCCAGTTTTCTCGAAGAGCCAACAAAGGTTAGCTATCAGGTATTTTTGATCTCAAAGGTCACTAGTTTAAGTAAAACTTAATCGTATTCATATTGATCATTCCTAAACACTCATTCCAGAATCTTACATTTGAATAATTAATTCAAAATTAAATTACCTGTGAAAGAATATTTGACAATTTAAGTGGGCCGTGGATTCACGTGCGGCCTCCTCAATAAATCTAAGCTTTAATTAATGCAATCGACTTTTTCCAATAAGTCATTGATCGGACCACGTCGTCCAGTCCAAGACACTTCGTCAAACATGAACGACCAAATTCATTTTCATGAAGAAAAAACATAAAGAAACAAGAATGAACATTTTGATTCCATTGACACCATCACGAATTCCTAATGTCTTTTGGTCTTATATTTCTTCGAATCTTGACCTTCATTACTACTTGCCAAAATGTGTATAAATGATAGATCATGATGTCGGTTGTTACACTAAACACAGATAAACACTTGATATAGATATGCACTGAATTACTCTACAACAAAATTTGACATTCTAGTGATGTTACTTCAAAAAATATTACATGTCACTACGCTAGATGGCTTCCTATAATTAATAACCAAATTTGTGTACGAACATTATCGATAAGGACCTGAGCGTTGGTGCAACAAAGGGAGTTGGTACGTCAAGACATGACAAATTTGTGTATGTGGATGCACAGAAAGAATATACACTGTATGGCGGGGTTAGTTATCTCGTGACAAATATATGTACGTATTTGTAAAGATTCTTATATATTAATCTTGCCAATCATGCATGGTTCGAAGTTTCAAAATAAAACTGAATAATTTGATTATCAACTGCTAACAAACTGAATAATTGAACATTACTTGTATGTATGATTTCACATTACAAGTATCACATCATATGGTTTCATGCAAGAACAATGTAGTTGAAAACGACTGAGCACGTCGAGTCGGCACAAGGGAGCATATATATAACATGGGTGTCCCGATAGGAATTGGCTTTGATTTTCTGTCACAAAAGTGTCATTTCTCACAATAAGTGAAGAATTATTTGATTAATGATTTACAGGTGGTATGACTGAAAAGGTACAAGAGAAGTAAAAAACAGTAACACCTCTGACCAAGTCTATTAAATTGTTACGAATGAATAACAATAACGTAACAAAATATGTCTATAAAGCAAGTCCCCTTGCCAACTATTAGCATTATTGTTGCTGTTGTTATTGTACGTAATATTTAATTATATGATGAAAACTGCCCATGCACACGTTAAACGTAAGCCAACCACATCAACAGGTATGCAAGTGGCAAACCACGTAGTGTGCAACTGACCAATTTGGTCTCAGGTGGTCACTCAACAGCGACGAAAATACGTTTAATATTCGTCTAATGCTTGAGGCCTTACTGAAATGATTAGTAAAATGCTCCTTACTGTTCTATTTGTCTCATTTTGGTATAAATGGGCCTCGGTTTTATGCTTTATAATTTGAAATGATTTAAAGATTTATAATTACTCTTTGAAAAGTTTTATATTTAATGAGGTAAATTTCATTTCATCGACATGAAAGTCAGCTAATATTAAGCTGATATGTTTCCTATTATTTGTTTTGATTTTGATAATTAAATCTCATTTTACGAAACATCATTGGTTTCAAATTTTTGATGCAGTGTATGTTTTACGGGAACTGTCAGCGAAAGAACTTAGAATTCACTACGTTAACAAAAATCCGCAAGAGCATAAACTGAATCCACCAGTTGCAGATATTAATATCTCAAATCCCAAAAAACAGAAATGTCTCCAGAATCGAAGAGAAATCCCATGCATCAATTTTTCAAAATATATTATTCACATAAAAGGATTTCAAATTTCATAATAATTTATTGATTTGGGTCGACAATTAATTATTACTCACTACCACATTTAATTCTTTTGAGTATATTATTAGTACAAGATAAAATAATTTAACAAATAAGATTGAGTTTTATATCTGAATTGTTTTCTCTTTATAAAGTATAAAAGTGGATATTGTGTGCATCAGAAAGCGCATTTCGGCTACTGATATGTTTTTGTTTAATCGAAAGTCTCTGTAGTTAATCTCCTGCTGGAAAGTACCATTTATTTAATGAGAAAAAGATTTATCAAGTGAAACAAATTTAAACCACCCTACCAACAAAGGTTAACCAGTCACTTTTCACACAACTTTTTGTGAGCTTTCCTCACAGATTTGTCGCAGCTGGTCACTGAAATATCAACTGCATTCAAGAATTTAAGTTCGATGGGTTGGTTGCTAACGCATGATTAGTCCCCAAAACGCGTGTATATTGTGCCAAATTTCTTTGTTAGATGTTACTCCACACTTATTTAGTCAAAGCAAGTCTCCAAATGAACTGCATGACAGTGAAAACGCCATAGATATTATTGCGCTCCATCTGTAGCACAGTTGTACCAAACTTGTGCACCATGATCATAGTTTATATAATATCGCGCAGTTCCTTATTAATAAACTCACTCAATCATTTGAGCTTTGAGCCTCATGCATGCAACAAGATTCAAAATATTAGGTCCGGCAAGGCAGGAAACCTCGTTGAACACGGTGCCCTTTCACAAAATTCATCATGCACGAAAGCCACTTTGAGTTCGTGTCATAAAATCATACGTGAACTAATAATTAGGTGAAACCATATCACTTGTGTACTTTGACTTGTTAACTTTTTGAAAATGAAACATACCTAATACTTTTGTCCGATTTAATATCACTTAACCATGCAACTCTTATTAATCACCATTAAATAAAAAAACGTGTGATTATACTTAAATGCGTACAAAACAACGTTCCTCGATCGAGTCCGATGAGTAGTTTGTCTAGTGCCACGTAGTGGCCGCTCATACCGACCAATAAATTCAGGCATCGATGCAACTCGAGGGCCGTAAAGAAATGACATTGCACGTGATTATCACGTGTAGGGTATGCGTGGCTGCTAAGTTGATTTGCTACGAGTCACATGAATGGTTTAGTATTGCTATAAACCACTCATAATATATTATGATAGAAGTGTATGAGTGTCCCTGTCATGTTTGAGTTTTGATCCTGCGACTGTGATTGCATTACAGGTGTTGATTAGAAATTACAAGTACACAATTGTTGGTGCAGCGATCTACTCCATATACAGGTGGTGTGGTTCATTACAAGATGACACGTGGCTTTAGCTCTCTATATTTGTTAGATACCATTTGAAGAGTAAAGTTCAAGGGATACGTAAATACATGTAAAACTTTGCGACATTGTTGATTACTTCAATAAATGAAACTCAACCGTTAGGATTTTTTATAAATCCAACCATCCAATTTATTAAAAATCAACATTAATCTACAGTCGAATTATCAAAATCAACGATTAAAATTAAATCTTTTCGTCAAACAAATTTTTAACGTCTCTGAAACTTAACATTCCATTTGAAATCATATAAGATATTTAAATGTTTGATATAAAAATAGTTCTTCAGTATTTAAATTGAAAATTTAAATGAAAATAACTGTGGCGTATTTTAACTGTCATTATCAATCTAATTAACCTCACTGAAGAGTTCCGTCAGAAACACTAAAACTTGATATATTTGTTTTCCATTTTTACAAACACAACAAAAGAATCACATCCATGAAGAAATTATAAGAAAAAGGATGAACGTAAACCCACAATAATACTAAAAGACAATGTAATGATGCTTTAGCCAATAATCAAGCAAAAGGCTAATTGGTTTAATTTTTCCACGAAACAAAAACGAGTGATGAAAGCAAAGGAAGAAAAATGAAAGCCAAAAAAGAAGTATAGACGGTTATAAACGTAACGGCTAGCTAGTGGAGTTTCCACCCAATAAGTCTCAACCCATCCCCACGTAGAAAATGAGGCTGTTTAACTTAAAGCCTCCTTTGCTCATATGCAAACGTAACACTTCATTCATGAACTCTTGTTCTTATTATAGAAATCATTTCATTTGCTTCACGTCTCATTTTCCGGCTCAACTATCACTCTAAAGTTTACACAAAAGATTGTTACATGTTTACAATTACACACTCTAGCTAACCTCTACAACATATATATTGAGGTTTCAACTGGAAATTCGTAATCATTTCATGTTTACATTTGAACAGTCTAGTGACATTATGAGGACAGATTAATTGTTTTTTAGCCAGAGAAGTAAGACTAAGGCACAGGCGATCGACATCCTTACAATCTTGTAAGGTGTGTATCAAACTATATAGTTTGATAATGATCAGGTGCAACTGGCATTAATTGGCCTGGGATTATGATTTGAGGGGCAATTTTTGTCCATGTATACATTTGTGGATCTCATGAAGGTTGGGTGGTTGAATCCATGAGCTAATGACATGTGTAGTTTCATTCGTTTGCTATATATAACTGCACTTGTTAAGCTTCTCAAATCCTGTACCGTTTAGGGCTTTACCAATACGAGTCGTCGTAATAGTATGTAGTAAGAAATGGACGGTCGAGAATAAACATAAGAGAAACTTAGTTTGTCCTATTAGACTTAGAATAGACGAAACAAAGTTGTTGAAACGGAAAATAACTCCATGAAAAAACATGGCAGAAGACGCCTAAGCTGTTTGAAGGTGTATATGATTAATTGTATGAGATATAAAGTGTTGTTACAAAAAGTATGTTATAAAGGAAATGCAAATAGGTTAAGTTCTAGCCAGGAGGATAATTATTTTTATGAGACATTGAAATAATCTTTCAATCGTTTATTTGATTAATCTAAGGGTTGAGATAAAAATATAGTTATCAATAAATTTAGAAATGTATTAGCAATAAACACAGGACGGTTGGAGATTGACAGTCACCAATGTTAACCTTTGAATTAATAGAAATTAGTGATTACAATGATGTCCTGCAGTCATATAAAATTATTCATATCCTCTTTAAACACATGCATTCGCACAGCAAACCACAATTGGCTGAAAGCCTGAAACACACTAAGTACACCTATAAATACTCATGTGACCTTCTCATATATTCACATACAAGAGATTTGTTTCTAGTCCTTTCTCCCTCTTTCCTTCACCTCCAAACAGAGGTGGTTTTCTTGAATATAAAAAATCAAGAAAATCTCCTCTCTTCTCGTAATTAACATTCCAAAAATGGTGCTACTAAACAGTCCTCAGATGGCTACTACCTTTGGCATTCTTGGTACGAAGAAACCCTTGTTAATTATCATCATCTAATGTACTTGATTTTATGGCTTGTTATATATTTCAGCCACCTTTATTTCGTCTTACCGAATGCTAACTTTGTTTTGAATGATTTGGTTTGTTATCAATACAGGAAACATTGTATCCTTCATGGTGTTCTTGTCACCAATGTAAGAACTTTTATTCCACCTATATCTCTCAGTCTCTATACACGCCTTCATCGTTTTCTTTTCAAATGGTTATTAATGAGTTTACTTGGTGTGTTTTGCTTTCCAGGCCTACATTTTATAAGATTTACAAGAAGAAATGCACTGAGGGATATCAATCTATTCCATATTCAGTAGCTCTATTCAGCTGCACACTTCTTCTGTACTACGGTTTCCTTAAAACGAGCGGTGGACTTATGATCATCACGATCAACTCGATAGGATGTGTTATTGAGGCTGTGTATCTCACTATTTTCCTGGTATATGCACCAAAATCATCAAAGGTACATAGCAGTTGTTTACATATTTTAAGAACTGAGTATAATATTTAAAATATTTACCAAATAATATCAATTTAAAACTATTCAACAGGCTCAAACAGCAAAATTCCTTTCTGGCTTCAACTTGGGAGTTTATGGGGCAATATGCATAACAACATATCTCTCTTTTAAAAACCCGCTTCTTCGCGTGTCAGTAGTAGGATGGATTTGTGCCATATTCTCAGTGCTTGTATTTGCTGCTCCCCTTAGCGTCATGGTAAGCATCTGATTTTATTCATTACTGCTTGTAACACACAAAGTTAATGTAATGGGACATATGTATCCAACACAATTTTTTTGTTGATGCAGAGACGTGTGATTAGAACAAAAAGCGTGGAGTACATGCCTTTCGGTCTATCATTCTCGCTAACAGTATGCGCGGTCATGTGGTTCTTATACGGGCTTTTAATCGAAGACTATTACATAGCTGTAAGAACATATGAACCCAATCTATCATTTACTTACAATTACTCCTACATGATTTTTATCAGTACTAATAATGATGCTCGGGTGCATTTCTATTTCAGCTGCCAAATGTTTTGGGGTTCACATTTGGAATCACTCAAATGATTCTCTACTTAATCTACCGAAAACCTTCCAAGAAAATCCTGCCTGATGAGCAAAAGGCAGCATCAGCCGTCACAGTTATAGAGATAGCCAATACCGGGGATACAGAAAAGCCGGCCACTTCCCCAAAGTCCCCCGAGCACATTATAAACATGTCTCAAAAAGATGAAGTTGAGGATGTGATGGAGGAGATAGAATGTGACAACAGAATGAATGAAAGGGCAATAGTGGCTGAGCCAGAGCCCATGGTTGATATCCACCACCCTATTCCAGTTGCTGTCTGTGTGTAAATATTGGAAACCTAAGGGTTTTTTGGTGAAAATCAAAATTTGATTAAGAGAATGAAAAATATGATTATGCATCATTATGAGTATTAGGAAGGGATGAAAGTGTCTTGAAAATGGATTCAATCATGAGAAAAGAATCAATGTGTGACTTTCAAACAGTCTTTATATTAGTAGGTCTTCCTTTTTTGTAGGAGTTGTATAATTTTTATACCTACCGTCTAATCATAAATAAATAATACTTGCCGCCGGCTGTATTTCAAAATTATTCTTCATAAAGTAAATATTTACTTCTCATCTGTATAGAGAGAGAGAGTGCTGAGTGCGTGTCTTAAATTATGCAGTTCATATTGTTGTTAGTAGTTGTTACATCTCCCAACACACGTGGTACACTTACCCACGTAAAACATGACCTACATATGTAAGGCTGTTTTTGGATCACTCAAATCATGAATCTGTTGCATGACATAGTTGTGAGATTGCTGGCAAATTTACATGTCATCGAATTTGGAGTACAGCTATCGACATCAACAGTTACATCCTGCAACACTTCATGGCTGGTGCTAGATCATAAAATTGTCTATTTATGAAGCTTGGGCACGCGCTCAGCTTGAGCGGAAGAGATCTTGATCGATCAAGAGACGCATATTCAGATACGATATAAATCATACCTGTTTTGGCACGTCAAGTATGTCGTCTATACATCAGATGATGTAAATCATAGTAGCAACTCTCGCGGCACCGTTTTGAATAATATTCCAAATTCTCTCTCTACAAGTGAACATTGTGATTAGGTTTTTTGTGTTGTAGTTAATTAGTGCACCAAAACTGCATTTGTTTTAAGGAAGGATTAGAGGCAAAGTTATCATTTGTATGGAGATGATTACAGAAAAAATTGTTGAAGATTTTGGTATGTTCTCTCTAAGCCTTCGTTTCAATAAATTAAATATGAGTTGTCCTTTAAATATCTCTTAAGTTTCGGTCCTTTAAATAGGAGAGTGGCTAGCTTATTATCTAAAGATCTAGCTAGCCATTATTTTTGTGATTTAAAAGATATTTCATGTTGAAAATGGGAATTTTGATCATCGGTGTAGCTATCATGGGACTGTGTGGCATTGTGGCTGGTAGGGTTTACACCTGTAGTAAAATACAAAACCAGCAGGATCTAGTGGTACGTATTTGATATTCTAATAAAATTAATAAACTAATATATTCTTCTTTTAAACAAATATAAAATATGGGTGGAATTCGCCAGTCTTAATGAAACATTTAAATGTGTCTTCATTTATATCTGACCAGGTATTCTATGTTGTGGTACAACTGTTTAACAAGTATTAAATGGCCGTCAGTGCTGTGGTTACGAGTGCATTGCAATTAATAACAAACTCAGTTGTTAAATCAACAATGTTGATGACATTCATTTGACCTCGTTTAACAATAAATCAAGAATTTCAATGCCCTTTGGTTTGTGCTTGCAAATATAAACAAGAAATAATGCCATTGTACCTCTTTGTCATTTTTTGAATTTTATGAGTTTTAAGTAGTTCAAAAGACTATTTTTCATTTTCCTTAACGTGCACAATTATATATTTTTCATTTGTAGTATTTTTGTATTTGTCCAGAAACCCTAAATAATTCAGACTCATCTTTCTTTCTTGAAGTGTTTATTCCACAACCAATGATTGATTGACAATGCTTTTCTTATATAATCTTCCACTCCATTAATTGGTTCTTTAACCTAATTATTGATTTCAAGCAATTAATGTTATTGTCAATCATATGATACAAACATAGATACAACGTGTGACAATGATAAGTTGCGATTGCAACATTGTTTCTTTCGTTACGCAATACCTTAATATCCACTATTATGAAATTATGACCACATAATTTACCATTTGAATGTACATTCTCAATAACACATTACTCACTTCTTGATTACATATGTATGGAGCATAAGCCCATTAATGATAGAGATACACAAAGACCACCTTTTGTTCTATACTATTTATTTAATATTTTGGTAATTTTAGCTAATATTCTATAATCCATGATTAGTATTTCCAATGATTACTAAATTTTAAAACATGAGGTTTGGAATTGGTTCAAGAAGGACAATCAAAGTTTCGTGAGACGGAGGGACATCATCTCGACCGTTGATTTGTATGAATCTAACGGTTGATATTAATAACCGTCATTCTCAACCGCCCCTATATTTTGCAAATCCAACCGTCTAACTTAATTAAAAGCCAACTTTAATCTCAACCTGTAAATCAATCAAAATCAACGGGTAAGATGATGTCCCACCGTCTCTCAAATTACTTGTCTCCCTAGAACCTAACCCCATAAGGTTTAATTACTAAATAATTGAAATTAAATCAACGTTATATTTCAATTAATTGAATATTACTCATAAGATAATCATGCAATGAATCCAAAGAATTGCAACTAATATAATAACGAATCATCTGTTGTGATGGTTAATAATTGTAGCAAATCATCTACAAATTAAATAATGTTGGACCCCTCCCATTTCTTGACTTGTCCACAAAAATTCAAGGAAATGTATACACATAAATATTTTATATTAGGTATATCACAATGTGATTGTGTGTGCCAACTCACCTTGAATGTAAATTTATGGACATGGTCACAATTGACTTCAACTAGGGCTAGCGACCAACCATAGTTTGGCCACCAGACGACAATAAAAGTGAGTAATGTTCACATCAATCCTCCTACTCGTTGCATGCATTGGCCCTTAGTTGGATCCCTACTGTTCTAGCTGTATTGCATCGAAGGGATCCAGTAATTCAAATTTGGTAGAGTTTGATTTTTTTAATGAAAATGTAGACAACAGAGTATTCGGTACGAACTGAAAAATGCATCATTTTGTTGTCGAAGTGAAAACAAAAAATATGTTACATTGTCATGTAGGCATATTTTTTTGATTATTTTGTCTAGCCTATGTATAAAGCCGCACCGTTTCTCTTTTAAAGTTACAATTCACCTTTCCAAACTGTCACTCTCCAATACATATATACATATTTATTATGTTAATTACAAACTTCTCGTAAACTATATTATATGAAATAAATTACACAATTCTATAAATTGTACTTCTAAATAGACGATTACTAATCGACGTAATCGTGCCTGAGTAAAGCAGCGTGTTTGGTCCAATGTATCTGCAAAATAAGCTTACGTCCTCGTGCTCTCTTAATCGATGATAGTGAAGCACACATAAAGAAGTTATGTATGGAGACTAGTTACGCTAATTATGATAGAATTGTATAGTTAACTAAAATATTAGATAATGCATTCTAGCTAAGGGGTGGAGTGTGCTGGTGTCGATAGCTTTGTGGAGGTATACCCGCAAGTGTAGCAATATGTGAGTCGTTTTCCAAAACAGATCATTGAAGGAGATCCAAATAACGTAAATTCATGATTATCCTTTTGAGCACTCAACCAAAGTATGGAGTACCGAAGCTTGAAACGGGCTTCTCAAAATGATCGATGATGTCAAGTCATTATTCATCCTGATTGGGTGATCATATCTTTTGCTCCTTTATGTGTGTTTCAAATCTTAAGGTGTTAATCTTCATGATTATTCTTGTTCAATAATATTAAATGGAAATACCACATTTTCTAGCTTTGTGACTTTATTTGAAAAGACATGACTAAAGTATTCACATAAAGTCATAAAGATCTTATCTTCCATTAGTAAAATAATGTTGCTTCATTTGTTATGGGATTCATGGTGCAGTGTCTTGTTAATGAAAGTGTATGCATATCTAATTTTTAAATCTCTATCTACTGCACATTTCACGTTATCTTCATATTTGTTAAAGAAGTTCTTGATTATAATCTATTCTATATTTAAATTGAGAATGGTGGAATTGACGGTTACAAAATGAAGTCACATTTTCTATCCCTATTATACCCCGACTATTTTTATCAACTACTAACTATGCCACTCATCAAAATACTTACTGCAAATTAATTTTAAAATATCATTCACAAGTACATATTTTATTGCAAATATATAATAAAATAGCACAGATTTTTCTGTGCATCAATACTAGTGAGTTATTGGTCACAAAGTCGATCAGGTTTGGTCTAGCAAAAGAAAAGCAATGAAAGAGCGATGTGTCAAAGCAGCCAATTAGATCCGTAGAATGAATATTTGTCGTATGTAATATGATAAATGTTGCAATGCTAGCTAGCTGTTGCCTGTCATAGATAGTTTTGAGGCATCGTCGACAACGTGCATCAAAACTAGTAGTTCATCAAACGAAGATAACAATAGCAGATAACAACAATAGGTGAATGGTAGTAGTTCATTAGCGAAAAATAGAGAGATATCATATAGAAACGTCATTATTAGAACAACATTGTACGCGGAAGGAAAGAAGCTGGTGGTGATAACATTTGATAGCCACTTACGTGGTCCTAGGTAAGTAATGGGCTTGCTTTCTAATGCGACAATTAAAAAAGTGATATCATTCGATGAAAAAGATTTTAAAAACGCGCTAAAGGAGCAGCTGGTGATAAAATGAAGTTGCTCTTTGGACGGACGCTGTGTGTCGACGACAACTATAAATCTAAAGCCTCGATAAACCGCATTTACATCGATAAACTGCAATTACTAGTGACAGACACTGAGCTTTAAAAACCATTAACAATATAAGATATCAATATTACTCTTAAATCTAGCTAGCTAGGCAAAGGGTACGCTTCTAAATATCACTTACAACATGTGGAAAGCACTAATAGTCAGTCGTGGGAGGTATTCAACCACATTGGTCTCAATGGCAGTATTAAAATGCCTAGCTAGACATTACAATCAGAATGTATTACTCACTCCATCTCTATGTTTGTCCAAAAGTGAACCTTTCACAATTTTTGAGAAATACAAAAGTAGATGTGTGGTTGAAAATGATTTAAAGTCGACAAACATTAGTACGTCCAAAATGGAAAATGGGTAAATATTAAGGACAAAGATATTAAATTTTCACTCTTTAATCAGTATCGAAGCCTGAATTTTTTTTATTAAAATCACTTGAGAAAAATTACTAAATTGAACTTTAAAATAATGTTCCAACTTTTCATACATCAGACAGCCAAATCTATTAGAGCCGCTCATTTTTGAGTCCCTTGAATTTCTCCACTCATTTAAGAATTTTCTGAAGATCGGCCCAACTACTTCATTCTGTATCAGTCCATTTTGTAAACAGGCCCAATTTTGGCCCATTTTAGCGTACGTACACTTGCTAGAGGAGCTTATTTGAGATCACCTTCACCATTGCTTTTATTTTTATATTATTATTATTTCAAATACGAATTTTGGGTTCTGTGAGATTTTGTATACATGATTGTGCGAAGTTTCTATTCGGCATGTTGTTGAATTTCAGTACTCCTAAATTTTTTTGATGTTTTATAGTCTTTTGATATGTATGCGATGATGAGCATCTTGGTGTAATTTAAACTGAAATGCAGGAGACGGGAAGCTACCTGCGTGCATTAAACCTGTTTGGTACGATTTTATATTTTATAGCGAAGCTTGGGCTGGTAGATATTAGTGTAGGTTGACTGGTAGATTTCACATTTCAGTTTAGTTGTTTTGTAAAGCCTTACATTCTACTTTTGTCTCTTCACTATTAAATCATAAACTTGGATATGTGCGGAGTCTTTAATTTGGGTCGAGTGTCCCCGTTAGTTTTCTCATTCCTTAATGTTTGTCCATTTTGTTGAATTTGTTATAAATTTATACATAAACTTGGATGTTAGTGTGCCGAGTTTTGTTGTAAGTTTATACATCTTTTGAGTAAGAAGTAATTTTTAAAAAAAATTGGTCAAGTAAGAAGTAATTTGTTAATGAAACTCAAGTTGTGTCTTTGGTCAAAAGAATTGCTAGAAAAGAGTTTATATTAAATTTTTATGTCAAATATTGTTCATCGTAACCTGAACGGATGAACTTGGATTAACCATTTATTTATCGGATTGGGTTCAGATTTAGAAAAACAACCATTTTTTCAGGCAACTAAATGGAGCTTAAAAGAAATAAAATCTCATATTTTCAAATAAAAAGATATGATATTTTATGAGAGGGTAAAGGTTTCGGAGGACATGTATATTTTGATAAAACGAAAGGGAATGATTTCAATCGGTTATTTTGATTGATCTAACGGTTGATATTGATTACTGTCAAATTTAACCGTCTAATTAGTTAAAACTAATTTTAATATCAATCATCGAATTAATCAAACTAATGACTAACATTGCTTCTCTATATATCAGAGTATATTAATCCTAAGAGAGCATTTAATTAAAACTAGTCTTTGTGCACTGACAAATATGTGCATAAAGGGTAATTTTAGGGTCGGTTTGAGTGATTTATTGTTGACGGTTGTGAATAAATGAATTAGCGTGGACATCATGACGGTTGAATGCAACTTTTCAATTTTGATGACAATTATGAAAACTGTCGAAGGCAGATTTGGAAAAAAAGTATGGCCTCATTTGGATAACCGTCAATAAGAATGTTTGTGTTTTATAAAGAGTAGATATTTTCCATTTACTCGTACAATTTTGGACCAAGTCAAACAAACTGACAAAAAGATGATGAGTGTCAATGCCATACTCGTACACATCGCTGTCACTCAACCCTTAACTCTGCCTTTACAATTTTTCGACCGTTGCAGTTTGCAATCTGATTCGCTTCCCTTTTTGCCACGCCGACGCTCCTCTTGTCCGTTCCAAAACGCAATTGACAAAATCACCCTCCACATTTCTACACATCTTCCTTCTACACGCGACATCCATCAAGGGCAAATGCGTCAATTCTGCGAATCAAGACTAACCTATATTAATTAATAACAGAAAGCTGCAGAGCGTAAATTTAGGTGACGAAAGATCCTCAACTTTAATCGCTAGTTAAATGCTCAAGTGCAGCAGCAGCAGCAAGCATCATTGAAACACGAGCTCAGAGCCAAGGAAGAGAAGAAGCCGCCACAGCCAGGTCAGTCTGCTCAGCATTGTTCTTTACACACTCTTTTTCAATGTTCTGTTTATTTCCCAGAGAATGTAAAATTTCAATTTTACTCAAATCGGACGAGAAAATAGTCATTACATTTGATATAAGAATTTTTGTAGGTAACGGTAGGACGGAGGAAGTAGCGATGGAGAGGATGCAATCATCAAAGCTATGGTGGCTCAATGCACACAATGCCCCTAAACGCTCAACATGGCTCCAATCCACTATCAAAGGTATATACATTCCGAAATTCGACCGTTGTAAAAATACTTCTGGTTTTGAAAAAAATGACGTTTCTCGATTGCATTACGTTTATTTTTTCTGTTTATTATTGGGAAAGAGCTGGATGAGAAGACTGTATCGATGCTGAAGATAATTGAGGAGGATGCCGATTCATTTACAGAACGGGCGAATATGTATTTCATGAAACGGCCGCAGCTGATCAACATGGTGGAGGATTTGTACCGTTCCCATCGCTTATTAGCTGAGAAATTCTATGCTGCAAAAGTAGAGTCGCGTGACATGTGTCAACCGAGACAAATAGGGACTTGGCCTATAGATTGCTTTAATTCCAAACTGGATAAGTCTAGCTCAGTTACTAGCTTTGCGGATACTTACGAAGAAGACGGCTTGGATGATTCTGATACGTTTTCTACCGAGTCAGAGGTTGATGACCCTGAACTAGAGGACGAGATAGAAATGAATGTGTATGATGAAGTTTCGAGTGGGAGTAATGAAACCATAAAACTAAGAGAAGAGATTGAGAGACTGAGACAAGAGAACGAAAAGCAGGATATTGGGTTAATGCGGAAGGATGAAGAGAAGCGAGAAGTGATCAGGCAACTGAGCTTGGCCATAGACATGGTGAAAGAAGAGAATCTGATACTGAGGAAATCACTTGCTGCGAAAAGTTCCACCCCGCCGAGTAAAAAATGGAACATTCCGGACCTTCGCAAAGTTTTCATGTTCGGGATTTAATTCAGTAATCCAAGTTACATCATCATTCAAAATTATTTATTTCTTGCTTTAGCTCATACAATACCATAAGCAACTTAGCCTCAAGCTTAGCTTATCCCATTGTGTTTATCTATAGATAATGTTGTGTTCATGTTCACCTTCTTTGATATATACAGCATTTTCCTAGGAACTTCAAACATTTTCTGAGAAGGGCATTCAAGATATCTAGCGTCTCTAGATCAATGTTATATTTCTTTTTCAGCTGCATCGTCATCCACATAAAAGGATACACTGTGAAGGTATTTATGATTTTCTTTTATATATATAAGCAGCATAATATGAATAATTTGATAGCACAATAGAGAAGAAATTATCAAATTAAAAATTATTGAATCCGTCATGAATGACATAGTTGTTAAACTGAAGCATATTATTTAAGAAATAAGGAACAAATTCTAGGGTAGAAATTCGTCGGCCAAAACTTTACAAATTCTAGGAATAAATCTCAGGGAGTTGGGTTATTTTGTTCGGGTCTAAAGCAGGCAACTGGAGTATTTTTTTTTTTTTTTTTAAAAAAAACCCACCCCGCTAAAGCCCCACTGCTTTAGCACCCACCAGGAATCGAACCATGACGTGTGGCTTATAATACAACCTCCACTGCCACTAGGCTAGCCCTTGGTGGGCAGGCAACTGGAGTACAGTTTGGAATTTGGATGGTGTTGGTAGGCTTAAAATGAATGGGTCATTGTGTCTAATCTCAGACTCTCAGCCCAGAATTAATTCAGTAAATGCAGTATTTATCTAGCTATAGATTTGGTGCAGCTTGATCCTTTATGCAGAGAATTCAAAACCATGCAGTTTGCATCCAAAATTAGGTCGTTTTAATTAAAATTTATATCGTTTAACCATTGTCTTCACGGCGCTAATCTACCGTCAAGCCGCCTAGTCGATATGGTGACAGTCTAGTCGTTACATGGCGATACGGCGTAATATGTATTTAATATGTAAAAAATATTTATTTAGCTTGAAATAATATTGATATATTGTAAAAATAAATTAATTAGTTATTTCTGGGTATATTTTATTACAATTTCTCATAGTTTAGGGTGTATTTGTAAATTAATTTAGATATCCGCAAACCGTTAAGAATTTTTTTCGGCCCTTAAGAATTAAATTTAATGGATTGGACCTGGAATACAGCTTCTCCTTCATTACATCACCCTTGGGCAGACATCAATGCATAACTTTCATAATATTTTGACTGTTGGAATTGTACAAAAGTTTTATACAAGATGAATCATCCATCTAACAATTTGCGTTGGATGAATAAATTAAATATGTTGACTATTATAGCGTTGTCCACAAGCTATATAAATAATTCTTGATTAAATACTCCATGGTTGTCGGTTAAGGAATAAATAAAGCTCTACATCTAGTCTTGATAAAATAATACCTAGATGTAAGACCAATCAGTATGTTCGAGATAACTTTGACCAAAGTTACGTATTTGATAGTTATATATAGGAATTGTATTATGTGCATCCATCTATTTTGGTTAATTCGTCAATAATTACATTTTTTAGACGCATCAGATTGTGCTAATACATTAGTGAGACATGTGAGTTGCACATGTTCTGCACGTGAAATGCACATGACAAAGCAATGACGTGGTGCAATCTAGTGCGTCCAAAAAATACAATCAACGAATGCAAGGGAGGTTCATGAGTCCACCAAAATAGATGGACCCACATGATACAAGCTGTATATATATATGAAGAGGTTACTTTTGTGATTCATTTTTTGTGCATCTGTGAATCCTACTTTTTATTTGTCGATTGCATTTTATCAATATATTAATGAGACATTGAGTTGCACATGTTTTGCTTATGATATGTGCACTGACGTGGTGCAATCTTAGACATTGATAAAATACAATCAACAAATATAAAGTGGGATTCACGAGTCCACAAAAAAATTCACATGAACAAACCTCTATATATTGCAAAATGATTCATTTTACAAATCAGCTCTATATTGCGTAAGTACTTTGTTGTTTGCAACTATACAATATGATGGTGTTTTATATTAAAGGTAATAGATCATCTATAAAGTGATGGGTTCAATAAATATCATAAGGAGATTACTCAGCATATTTTAGTTGAACAAGATGGTGAATTAGTGAATGGAATGGACGGTTGAAATGTGTTCTTACGAATGTAAATTATAAGTATGGATACAGTCGAACGCTCCTCCTTACTCTATATTAGAATAGTAACTAAATGATATCATATTATAGTTAAATGACCATTTTTTAGAACTTGCAAACATAATGCTGCACTGTATTAAAACTGAATCTCTATGATGTATGTTCAATAGGTTGGGGTCCGGTGAGACAGAAATTTTATGAGATTATTATTGATTTTAATAATTTAACCATTGTTATTATTTAAATTTTTTGATTAAATAATGAGATAAATTTGTGTAACACACACGGCCTAATTCAATTATCTCATCTGGCCTAATTCTTTGGATTTTTGTTGGGAGACAAAGCCATCAACATCCTCTCATTGCATAGAAATCAAGAAAGTTGATAAGAAGAGATGGTCACAAGTTACACTTACATAGAGAACAGTTTTTGTAGTAGTTTTTGACAAGTCACTTATCTAGAATATTGAAAATAGATAGTGTGACAAACATGTGATTTTCTTTTCACTACAAAATGAGGACTTAGGAGGAGAATTGATACCAAACAACATAACAAGACACTGTTGTTTCTTAGTTGTTTACCTAATCACAAAATGATGCCAAAACCAATATAAACACCAAGTTCTCGTCTAACCCTTGTTTCATTCTAAATCTCCTAGTTTTATAGAGTTGCATGTGTGAAACTAATAAGTCTACCAAATTTCATTGGACAATGCAACTTACTTAGGAACGACAAACATAAGAATAGGTGCATATAATTCACACGTCATGAAGTGTCATGGATTGCGTCAATATTTTGACGAATTGTACCATTTCACATTTTTAGTTGTTACTTAATCTAAAAAAAAAACTCTATGTTATTTTTAAATTTCCTGATTTTTAAATTTGGTGATCTTTTAATAAAAATTATTTGGATGTTGTGATTCATTTAGAGTTTAATTAAATTGTTGAGTATTTAATAAGAAGACACTTTAATGTCAATTATGTAATTGAACAAAATCAAAAATTGTTATTACATCTTAGATTTCTACAAAAGACCAATACTGTCTCACCATTCGAGAAAAATAGTTTCATTTGATCTCATTTCTCAACTCTAGACTCAATGGTTGATTATTCAAATCGTCCCGGAATGCATCTCTGTCTTGAATGAGGTTTGTCCAATATCCAATATTTGAGCAATTTAAGAAAAAAATTGAAAAACAATTATATCCGATTGAGAACTTGTTTGAATAAAGTGAGTAAGAGGTGTAAACTCTATGCGCGCTTCTAGAGACAAAAGGTGCAGAGATGTCCAATCTTTCATGCGTATGAAATACTAAGAAGCAAGATGCATTCAAAAAATAATGGTCATAAAAAGCATGCATTCAAAAGTTCTCAAATGATATGACCAGATATTTTCTGAATGAAACAATAATTGAGTATGAAAAAGACACTAATAAAAGACAAAAGGAATACACATAGTCATATAAAGATAAAAACATGATGGTCCAATACTCCAATCCATCCAGACTCCAGTGTGAAGTGGTTCAGTTTACGTGCAGGTTTGTATCGCTTAATTTCTATGCCTTTTATCACCCTAAACAAATACGATTGTTCCATTAGAAATGGGATCCTGATTGACATGACACCAATACCAATTTAGATTATAATTCTATCATACAAACAAGGTGGGGTACGGAATTAAATTGTACTTCCTCCGTCCTCATAAAGTCTTTTTTGATTATTTGTGAGGTAAAAAAATTAAAATGAACAAACATAGTGGCACGGAAGACTGTGTTAATTTTTTTAAATAACTAATACACTAAATAACTAAAATGTTATATAAATATTAAAATCTATGGCTAGAGTTCGTGTAAAGAATATAAGGAAGAAAACAAAAGTTAGAAAATTTGTCATAGAGTCTAGAGGGGATACGAAAAGCGCCACCTCTCTCCACTTACCACTAACAGTCCACCAAGCTCGCTCACATAACCCATTTTTATTACATCAGCTTTATATATTTTACTTCGTCTAATAAAAAGAGGGCATCCGATTCTTTGTATCCGTTTCGACTTGGCAGGGTACATGATCTTTTTTTGCGTTGGTTGAGTCCGTCCTTGGTTAAGGAAAATGTTTAATTGGAACATGTATATTTTTCGTAGGATCATAAGACATTAGCTTAATCATTTATTTCTATTTATTCAGCTGTCAACGTTGATAAGCATTAATCTCAATCACCCGTGTTACTTGTAACTCCGACTGTCTTTTTAGTTAAAGTCAACTTTAATATTAATAATTAAAATAATCAAATCAACTCTTGAGCTTATATCCTCTAATTTCACGAAATTTTTATGGTCTCTTATCCACTTGAGTTAATCCTATATATAATTAAACTAGTTTCATGTGTGAATGTCTTTTTTTGAAATGTTAGAATCAAGACATGATATATTTTTAAAGCGAGTAAATTTAACACTCTCTGCAGCTTCATTTGGCTTCCAAAAGAATAACTTTATACTTTAAAAAATTAAAAGTAGATGGGTTGTGGTTGAAAATGATGAAAAAAGAAAAAACATTAGGAGATATCTAAAAAGAATAGTGAATAAACATTAATTGACATGAGTTTAATGTCTCTTTGGTCAATATATCACTTAAAGTAAAACTAATCCAACACTAAATAAAAAATGAATCAACACAAAATAAAAAATGATTAAAACAATAACCTCATTAACATCAATTCACTGTAAGTCTGTAATAGAAATTAATTACTTGTATTAAGTATCTCGCCTCTTTTTTAGTAGTTTGGATCCCCTTTTATAATTTTTCCTTTTTATATTATTAAAGTTCATCATTCATGATTAGAAATTATATTTTTCCCTTTCATATTGAAAATGATAGACATTAATTTTTTTATTGCAGTTACAATGGTAACAACTCATTAAGATCACATACACGAAAACTGTGCTCTAATCATTTGAAGCTCTGTTCACTACGTACACCTCATCCACACCGACAAGCACGTGTTAATCATTGCGCGAGCATGTCTCTCAGCTCTATTTACACGATTCATTACAAGGGCTGCGATACAAATGAGCCCCATGTTAAAAAGCGATAGTAAGAAAGAAAGCCTCATCAAACATTTGGAAAAAACAGAAACTTCCTCGCACTAGCAGGAGGAAGGACATGTCTTCTCGCACAAGCTGAGAGGAAACAACTTCCGTAAGAAAAAACACTTCTCACAAATTTAAGAAATAATGCATCAAATACAACTCAAACCTGAGAATTTTTGGTTGCCCGACCAATTAGATCACCACCCCTGATGCAGAAATGATGCATTAATTTAATACGGATGAGTATAAGACAAAAACAGCTGGGGCAGTTGGGTAGTTTCGCAGACGGCTTAGCAGCTCGGGCATATCCACGGCACCATTTGTCGACACGTGCCATTCCATCGACCGCACGCCCCAATCCATCCAGTCAACAGTCTCCTTTCCTCATTTGTTCGGTTCAATTCCACCGGTTCAATTAACCAGGGACCAAAGTAGAATTAAAGAAGAGATAGAGGGGTGAATATTAAATATTCAACGGTGAATAAATTAGGCCGCTCGGGTCGGTAAATGAGGTAGTGGTTTATGGTTTGTCGTGTCCTGCTGCGTCCACCATCGTCTCTTTTGTCGTTTAGTTCCTTTAGTCTTTAATTCTCTCCTCTCCATTCACGCTTTTGTTTTTTATATATATTTATTTATTTAAATTAAATAAACTCTTCGTCTTCAATGGTTCTTCCAGTCTTTACTCTCAAACAAATCATTCACACCTTCACGCACATACTCCTCTCTCTCTCTCTCTCCAATCTTTTTGTATTAAGCTTCATCAATCTGGTCTCAGTCTCTCAGATTGAGTTATGAAGATCAGCATCTTGTAGTTTGTAAACACTTGATTAGAGAAAACAACTAAGTACAAGAGCTGGAAGAAGAGATGACTGGTGGGGCTAACCTTGAAGTCAACCAAAATGAATCCAAGGTTCACCCACAAATCCTAATTTCAATCTCAGTTTTTACATACATAAATATATGAAATGGTATTTGATTTCTGGGTCTGAAGAAAGAATCGATTTTGATGTGTTTTTCTTGTTAAAGATTTCAACTTTGTGTTCATCTACTTTTGCTGCATCTATAACTTTTAACGTTGTTTCTTGTTTTGTTTTATGAAGAGAGTGGTTCCATTGAACACATACATCCTGATCTCAAATTTCAAACTAGCTTATAATCTCCTCCGTCGCCCGGATGGAACGTTCAACCGTGAATTGGCCGAGTTTCTTGACCGTAAAGTGCCTGCTAATGCTAACCCTGTGGATGGTGTGTTCTCATTTGATGCGGTTGTTGATAGAGCCTCTGGTTTGCTTAATAGAATCTTTCGACCGGTATTAGATGATGATTGTGCGCCTGGTGCTATTATGAACTTACAGAAGCCGCTTAGCGATACTAAAATTGTACCGGTTATAATCTTTTTTCACGGTGGAAGTTTTACTCATTCATCTGCTAATAGTGCTATTTATGACACTTTGTGTCGGAGGCTTGTGGGAGTGTGTAATGCTGTTGTGGTGTCTGTGAATTATAGAAGATCGCCTGAACATAGATATCCGGCTGCCTATGAGGATGGATGGACAGCGCTTAAATGGGTCATGTCAAGACAGTGGTTAAGAAGTGGTAAAGATTCGAAAGTTCATGTGTATTTGGCTGGGGATAGTTCAGGTGGTAACATAGCGCATCATGTAGCGATTAAGGCTGCTGAAGCTAATGTTGAAGTATTAGGAAATATATTGCTACATCCAATGTTTGGTGGGGAGGAGAGAAAGGATTCCGAAAAGAGACTAGATGGAAAGTACTTCGTCTCAGTCCAAGATCGTGATTGGTATTGGCGAGCTTTCTTGCCTGAAGGAGCTGATCGAGATCATCCAGCTTGTAACCCTTTTGGTCAAAATGGAAAGACTATTGAAGGCCTTAAGTTCCCAAAAAGCCTTGTAGTCATTGCCGGATTTGATGTGTCTCAAGATTGGCAATTGGGGTACGTCGAAGGGTTGAGACAATCAGGCCATGAAGTGAATCTACTCTACCTCAAAGAGGCAACTATTGGATTTTACTTCCTACCCAACAATGACCATTTTCGCTGCCTCATGGAACAAATTAAAAACTTTGTGAATCACAGTTAATAGAATTGGTAACTCACCAAGGCACCGCATAGTTCCATAACTTTTTTTGCAAGTTTATTTAGCTGATGGTATGATGCTTTTTAGTGTTTCTGTTGCTGGCTTATTGTAACTTTTGTTGGCAAGGCCAAAGCTTCTTTTTTGAGTTACAATGGTTTTGAAGCAACATTAGTACTGAAGAAAAAGTAAGTAGTATATCAGAAGCACTATTGTTAGAACATGGGATTGTGAATGAATCCATGTAATGTAGATCATGATGTTATGTAAGTTGTACTTTTTCTACATATGTTGTACTCAGATTCTTGTATAAAGGGTATTTTTGTGTTGCATTTCTCATTTTGTGCAAGAATCTAGCAAACATGTATGAACCTATTTTGGCAATGTCTTTCCATGTCAAGGCCAACAAGGAAGCCAAAAACAAGATTGAAAAACATGTCAACCTTCAAAACTTATGGACGCTCTTATGTTTTTTGTTTTTGCTAAAAAACAGTAGATAAATTGTCTTACATCGACTGTTTAAGTGATAGTTGTTAGTAAATATTGAAATATAAATCAAGACGAGTAAGTCTGTCTCTGAATTGGAGATTTGTTCATTGTAGACTTGCTATAAGTCATCACGCCAGAAAGGAGAGTGTTAAATAATAAAGAATATCCTATCATAAATAGGGTATATGTGAAGTTAGTTTTACTTTGCCATTTTGCAAAAAAGTGATAATTTTTCCGGCTTCTAGTAATATTTTGGAAAATTTATGATGAGGAGAGAATGGTAACTTCAAAAAGAGTTCAAAGAAAATGTATGAGACAAAATCAATGAAGCCTCAAAGTCATCAAGACTTGTTCACATCTGAACGAATCATTAATCAAATCATGCTTTGAGCACCAAATCTTGCATAAGTTAGTATTTTTGATTGTCTAACCAAACTGTCTTGGTCTAAACCAATCAATGAATGTGGCCAAGAATAGAGCCAAAAGTAAGCAAGAAATATTGGATTGAAACTTGTTCAACTCAATCATCTTTTAATGGTGGAATGAATTGGTAGTATTAGAGTGATTATTTGGGACCACATTGAGATAATCAGTCACTTGTCATCCAAAATTTGTCATTTGTGCTTTGTTGCTTCTTATACTCCATCTACGTGTTTTTAGCTTTAGTGGCTTTTAATGCTCACCAAATGGCAAAGTGGAAACAGCTAATTGCAAAACAAGGACAGCTAAACATTTTGAGCTGAAAAATGACCTTAAGATAATGGGCCTGGCTAGAGTTCAGCCTTGTGATGAATATATCATTTATGGGTCACCCAACTTGGATAGGCATCTCCATTTAAGTCCTTTTATTCAAAAACGACCGGATGCAAAACTCATATTCTTCATTCCCATATAATTGAAAAAATATGAGAAGTTCGAATATATTTATATTCTTAATTTAAATTTGTAAAGTCTCATCTCAACTATTACTTTATTATTTCGATAGTACGTGACAATCACTATTCACTTGCATCTAAATATGTGTCACTCAATTGATAAATTAGTAGATGCGATTTACGATTGAGATGTGACCTTAGAAATATAATATAAAGATATTGATGTACTTAAGCGCTCCTCAAATTATGGGATGGATAGAGAATAAGGGTCATGTTCCTTTAAGAACCATCTATAACATTTTGCACATTTGGATAATCATTTACACTTTGATTATAAAAAAGCGAACAAGTGAACATACACATAATTATTTTTTGAATAGTAGTAGCATAGTTCATTCTTGTCCGCGTATCTGGAAAAAAAAACCTATAACATATAAGTGAGTTTCAATAGAATTTCAAATAAAGTAAAAGATCTCAAATAATCCCTACTCTAGGCAATAATGTAGACCAGATATTCTTGACAGGACTAGGTGAGATAGTCATTTGCAAAGCTGACCATAGGAAGTCATAATACAGTCTATTCAATGTAAGAATGAGCAGCATTTTCCTTGGCCAACATATTATGAAGTTGGAGTTCGGTTCCTTTACGATTCCAATGCATTTGTATATTTTGAAATTTCGCTATTTACACTTTTGTATTAATTATATGCACGTTTTATTTGCATTTGTGTATTTCGTTTCACGACAAATTATTTGCACAAAACGACAAAATAAATAAAAATACAAATTTGCAACTGTTGGATCAAATTGATTCAACGGTGCGATTGGCTGGGTCGCGGAGATCGTAGGCTAAGAGAGGATCACAAATGAACGTTCCTCTATCAAGTTGAAGAAAAAATGCACATTATACATCAGTCAGTAACTGCTTAGAGTGGAGAAATGGATCAGTGTTTGCAGGTGATTGTGGGATCTTTACCAACCTGTCACATTATCTGATGAAAGAAGATAAGAGACATCATCAACAACTTGAA
Source organism: Sedum album (assembly GCA_006409495.1). Classification (NCBI taxonomy): domain Eukaryota; kingdom Viridiplantae; phylum Streptophyta; class Magnoliopsida; order Saxifragales; family Crassulaceae; genus Sedum; species Sedum album. The sequence continues at coordinate 102,227 of QZGG01000119.1, forward strand.
TTTGGTCTACTCGTGTCTCACTGACATTTGGACATAATATTTGATTTTAGCAATTAGCACGTGCGCTTTTAACTTAAATCATCGATTCAATTGTATGCTACAAAATCATGTCCTTTTAGAAGCTGACAATTATCAAATGACACTGTTTTTTTCATTGAAATTAATCGTAGAAACCTTAAATAATAATTAAACTCAAACAAATTTGTATTTATTTTATGGATCTCGTTTTTAAAATGTTTATGGATCTCAAAATGCAAGAGAATAGACAAGAACTGGTCCCCCCCATGTGTCCATTATAATTTTTAGCATCTACCTTCAATTTCATGGAACATGTTTCTCTGATAATAATAATTTTTCACAAAATTTTATTATAACAACATCACCACGTATCAAAAATAGTGACAAAATAAAAGATGTGACTAGACAATTATTGCATTAATGCTTTTGTTCTGGTCCCATAACCGGCCACCACTTCCATATGCATCACATTCTGAATTATTGGTTCATCAACTATATCTCTACTATGCTATCAAAAAAATAATATCTCTATTGTACTTTTATAGAAGTTGTATAGTGAATTCATCTATTTTGAAGTATTCGTAAACTTCATTTTGTATTCGTTGATTGCATTTCACCAATAGCTGGAATTACACCACGTTATTGCATTTGCACGTGCATGTCATATGTAAAACATGTGTATCTCACATGTCACATTAATGTATTGGCGCAATTTGGTACATTGGTAAAATGCAATCTCTAATTTTTATACATAAAGGTTTGCTCACGGGATCCCTCTTTTTTGGTGGACTCGTAAATTCTACTTTCCATTCGCTGATTCATTTCATCAATGACACTTAGATTGTAGCACGTAATTGCACATATCATGTGCAAAACATTTGCAACTAACAAGTCTTATTAATGTGTTGGCGCAATTTTCTGCATAGATAAAATACAATTATTAGATGCAAATTGGGGTACACGAATCAACTAAAAAAGATGATACGTATGATTAAACCTCCATCGGTTTAGTTCTAGAAGAACAATTAACTTTTCGTAAGACGGTAGAACACAATCTCGATCGTTCATTAATTATAATCTAACGGTTGAGATTTAAAGTAAAATAACCATCAAATCCAACCGCACCGAGTTTTTCTCAAATCCGACCGCCTAGTTTAATTAAAACTCAACTTTAATCTCAACCGTCGATTTATTAAAATCAATGGCTTAGATTTTGTATCTTCCTCACATGATCTCAGCCCAAACCTCCATATACATATATACACATGCATTTGGGTATTTTTGTCTGTCCTGACTTATCTCACTAGTCCTGTTTTCAAGCAAGGACCATGGTTTCTAGGGGAGACATTGAGAATGGAGAAAACAGCCGGTATGTGGATACCCTTGCGCCACTTCTAGAACAAAGACATCCGGCCAGTCAGGGTGATAAAGAATCAGAGTCAAAATCCTCCAGTGGCATACATAGAAACAGCAAAGAGCAAGTGTGGATGGTGTACCTGAGCACACTTGTTGCATTGTTAGGATCCCTCCAATGCGCAATTTGTGTAAGTTCTCGTACACACTTCTGCACCTTAATATGTTTCCATAGTTCAGCAATTGCTTTATGTCATAGAATTATTGGATTTGATTCACTTGGTGAAAATTTCCAGTCAGGTTACTCTTCGCCGACTCAGTCGGCCATTACGGAAGAACTTAGCCTGTCTACTGCTGAGGTATGTGAAAGCTCAAATCTGTTCATTTACATTTCCGGTCACAATTTCTTGCTAAGAAAATTTCACCTAATGAATGCGCAGTTTTCGGTGTTTGGCTCTATTTTGACATTTGGTGCGATGTTCGGGGCAATTACAAGCGGAACCATGGCCGATTTAATCGGTCGAAAGTGGGTAAGAATTTAAAAAATTTAACATGTTCTTATAGAAGATTTTAGTAGTCAGGCTAACAAATGTTTGAAATATGTTTCTAAATTTGATGGTGGAAGTTTAACAAATTACCAGGCAATGAGGCTTTCAGGAGGTATTTGTGTCGCCGGTTGGTTAGCTATTTACTTCGCTAAGGTACATAACTCTTATTCATACTTTAGATTCGTTTGTAGTTAGACTTTTTACTGAGGAGAAAATTCATCAGAAATGATATACATTTAACTAATCGGCACATTTTGTGACAGTATTAGCTTCTGTAAATAATGAACGGAGGAACACTCTAATAAGGGTTTCGTGTAAATCAACTTGACAAGTTCTATCAATAAGAAATAAAGATGGACTTGTTTGGATATTTTTTCTAGAACAACCAACTTTTCAGTGTCTTAAATGCTAATGGACAATATTTTTGTGCAACAAATCAAGGATAAATGAAACATTCTCAATATTCATTGAATATGTATTTATGACCGGTGTTTATTGATCTGTGTGTACTTTGACATGGAAGGGAGCTGCGGCACTTGATATTGGAAGATTGGCAACAGGATATGGCATGGGTGTTTTCTCTTATGTGGTTTGATTTTTTCACTTGATTTCCTTTCGTAATTATTATTACAGTGAATGGGATATTAAAAAAGGTGTCACCGCACGACAATGTTCAGGTACCAGTCTTCATTGCTGAGATCACTCCAAGAAAAATTCGAGGAGCTCTTACAACGTTGAATATGGTAAACTGACCTTACACTTTTGTACATTGACCTCATACCTAATTTCCGTACTGCCTTCATTTCTCATAATGTATACGTAGATCTTGCAAAAAGAAATCTGAAGCCAGTTCCATCTCTTTATGGACTGTCTATCAATAATTCATAGTCAGAGTGTTCAAACTTCATTTCATCCTACAGGTAACAATGGGAACCGGGCTATTCATCACTTACGGACTTGGGTCAGTAATGACATGGAGGAACTTAGCATTAGTTGGTGAGTCGGTAAATAAGCTCATTGGTAGTGTAAACATTTATTTTCACTCAAAGATTAACACTGAGCTTGCTTGCAGGGATCGCCCCATGTGTCATTCAAATAATGGGTTTGTTTTATATTCCTGAATCTCCAAGATGGTTGGTGAGTCTCGAAGAAACTTTTTCTTTTTCAAACGAATCACTGCAAACTGGAAGTCTATAACAAGAAACATTTTTTGGTCAAAACAGGCCAAGGCCAGGAAAATAGTAGAGTTTGAAGCAGCAATGCATCAGTTGCGTGGAAAAGATGCTGATATATCCGACGAGGCAGCAGAAATTCAGGTTTTCTTCGCATCGTGCAGGATATTTACTATTTACTCAATTTCTGTTTAGCATATAACTGTTGCTTAGTAGACTACTTCGGCTTTTTACAGGAATGCGCTGAGACTTCTCAGCTACAAAAAGCCAAACTCACAAATTTGTTTCACAGAAAATATTTGAAGTCACTTACAGTAAGACATTGTCTGTGCGGGTAATATTTTATCTGTTATTTTTGTTGTATCTGTTCCTCAAAATTCTGTTTGATGAGCAGATTGGATTAGGGATGATGGCATTTCAACAATTAGGCGGAGTAAATGGCGTCTGCTTCTACATGGGCAGTACATTTGAGTCTATAGGTCAGCTGCCTCATTCTAAACTTCTAGTTGAAAAAATCTACTAGCCAAAGTTCACTAGTTCAGCATCATAAAAGAAACTGTACATTTTCTTCAAAACAATATTCTAAGACATTTTAATGAAAATAGCTATTACATATGTTGTATCACAGGATTTTCTTCTAGCATTGGCAGCATGGCATATGCCGCGATACAGGTACGTTATAATAAACTACATAACTTACAGTCACACTGCAACCAGTTCAGCTTTAAGTATATGATTTTTTTTCATTTGGCAGACGGTGGTATGTGCTGTATCAGCAACAAGGATGGATAGCACCGGACGGAAGCCAATATTGCTGGTAATTCAGGAAAATACTACTAAAAATGTCAGTTTTAAATATTATTGTGTCTCAACTAATTTTCATTTCAGGTGTCTTCGACTGGGATGCTCGTAGGATGTATATTAGTAGGAATTTCTTTTTTCATGAAGGTAACAGACTTTTTTACTAACATGTATTTCTTAGTTCTTCTTTCCCATGATCTTCAATGATCATTTTGCCATACAGGTTCATAATTTGTCGTCAAGCTTGGATGGTGCGCTAGCTGTTACCGGCCTACTGGTAATCCGACCAGTTCACAACATATAAATTTTTCTTATCAACTGAAATAATAATATGAAAAGATTTTAATTTGTTTCTCTTTTCCGCGAATCATTTGAGCAGATTTATGGCGGATCATATGCGGCAGGAATGGGACCTATACCTTGGATCCTAATTTCAGAGGTCGGACGAGCTTGACAACATTGCATTCCCAAAATCTTAATCAAGAATTTCAAAACCATAACATAATGATTATTTGCGTACGACAGATATTCCCTATAAATATCAAAGGACCTGCCGGAAGCCTTGCAACACTCGTTAACTGGTCTGCAGCATGGGCAGTTTCCTACACATTCAACTATCTCATATCATGGAGTTCTTATGGTAATCGATATGACAATTATCATGCCAAATAAAACTCGTACAACAATTTACACGTGATTATGTGGTTTGCAGGTACTTTTATTCTGTATGCGGCGATAAATGCTTTGGCTATCATATTTGTTGTGGCTCTGGTTCCTGAAACAAAAGGGAAAAGCCTGGAAGAAACTCAAGCAGCTGTTAACAAATAAGACCGTTGAACTGAACTGGAACTAAGCGAGTAATTTATCGGTTACTTGCTATTCTTAAAGTTGTACAAAAATATAAAATGGTTTTCGAGCCTTAACATTCAGATCGAATAAAACTGCATATAAATAAGTAAACATATTTCATATGCCGAAAACTCAATCATTTTTCTTCATTTCTATGCATTTTCCTAAAAGAACAAAAATAAGAGAAATAAATAAATTTTCCAGCTACCTGCTACTGAAGTCATCAATTTTGTTTATCTGATTGGCATTGCCCAAATGCCTTTACATGAAGATGGGTCCGTAATTCGAACTACATTCTGTCTTTGCCTTCTGGAAGTATTCATTGAGTTCCGGTGGGATTGGTAATTGGTGTTTTTTCTCTTTACAAGATCTGCTTTCACAATATGATGATCTGATGTTCCTTGTGACGAGTATACTGAATATGACCCAGGAACAAATTCAAATGGAAAGCTTGATGAAGCTAATAAGTAATCCATCCTTGTTCCGTATTTACACGTCCCTTGCACACCTGCAAAACATTACTTCAGTTAAAAGGTAGCCTTCATTGTGATTCTTTACAATCCTAGAAATGTTGACAGTATGGAAATCATTGGATTAAGGAATAAATGGTCTTATTACTTTGGCCTTTTGCTATTATGACCACCGGCTCACACTCTCCGGCGAAGTCCTTAGCATCGACATACTGCTTGCTCTTCAAGAACCTCAATACATCGGCTTTTGGTCTAGGCTTTCCCATCTCCTGGTAATACTACACGGAATTCGTAGCATATTAATTTCTAAACAATAACTAATAAAATGACTCAAGACTTCGTTTAAGTGATACTCTCCGTCCCAAAGTTTGTCCACCTTTTTAAAATAATCAAAAAGGTGGACAAACTTTGTGGGACGGAGGGGGTACGACATACGTACCTTAACAATGTCTGTCCATCTTTCTGTCGAATAATCCGTCTCACAAAAAGAATTCAAACCTCCAGCTAACAAATGAGGCTCGTTATTTGCTTCAATAACCGCATTTATCTGCTTCATCCTCCATTCCTCATCAAGATGATCCAAATGCGTACAATAGAAATTAACCTCCCCAGCTCCGGGAACGTCTATTGTCGCCTTCAACACACTCCTACAAAACCAAACACAAATTTCTCCCAAATGCGTCATATTTTTAGCATATGTAATTTTGTATCGACTACATTGATGTTCTAAATCGACTCCCTATCCGGTCAGTAAAATCATGTATTTGAAACTCAATATCTAAATTAACATACAAGCAAAGAAGTATACAAATTAAGGACCTGAAATCGGAGTTGTCGAGAAGCTTCTGAACATCAGATTTCTTAATAGGCCATCGAGACAGAACAGCATTTCCATACTGAGGCGCCCAACTCTCGGCAAACACGTAGTAATTCAATCCCAAAGCCTCGGCCAGCTCGCTAAGCGGTTTCATCTTATTCTCTTCTTCAGCTTTCACCTCTTGCAATGCCAAAATGTCAACATTCAGTTCTCGCAAAACATCCGCAACTGTTCTGCTCCTCCCCTGTTTCTCATTCTCCGCACCTCGATTCATAACATCACTCATCACCACTGCCCTATGTAACAAATTAGCTTCCTCATTTTCTCCATGTGATAACAGCCTATTTTTCACGTTCCTGAGTAGCGAAATTTCGTTCTCCGGGAGATTAATCGAAACGCGTAGCTTCGATTTGTTACGAGGTTTCTGCTTGGGAGGTTTGAGGATGCTTTTCGGCTTTGAAACGTTGTTAAATTTCGTAGTTAAAGCTTCCGTTTTGTTCACAGCTGGGGCCATGGAAAACAGAGCAGCGTTGAAAGTGGCGACTCTGATAACGACCGAATCCGATTCTGAAACAGAACGACGCGGATGAACAGAAGCGGAAGAGTAAGCGGCCGTTGAAGATGAAGACGACCCATTTGCGTCAGTGATTTCTGGATTGTGATCGATGGGTTTTAAGTAAGTTTTGATGAGGACGGTAGAGTGTTTGGATCGGCGGCGGAGGAGAGTGGAACAGAGTCGCCGGAGGAGTTTCAACATGTTTTTTGTAACTGATTTATTTCTCTGTTGTTTGTTTTTCTCGAATTTCGATGTTGATGATGTCCGCGTGACGTCTCTGAATTCAATCGGATCGAGACTTGTGTAGTGCATATTCTCAGTATTACAATTCGATTATATTTTTCCATTTTTTCTTTGATTATTTATTTTGGAAAAATATTATAGTGTAAAATTGATATAAATTGGGACGCGTTTTTTAGATAAAATTAGGATGTAATGCAAGGCTGGAAAAAGATCGAGAGCAGCAACCGGGCCAAATCGGGAACTTTATAAAGGGGACGCGGTTACATCGATTTTCGATAAATAGTACCCATAATCTATGTCACTTTCTACTAACATATTTGAATGTTAGTAATAGAAATATGAATATTAAATAAACGGAGTTAAGTTCGGGAGAGACGTTGAGTTTTTGTGAAAGAAATGATAATTCGACTGTTGAGATTAAAGTTGGTTTTTAATAAATTAGATAGTTGGATTTGCAAAAGCTCTAACGGTTGAATTTGACGGTTTATTTAGAATTTTAATCCCATTATTAGATTATTAGTGATTTCACAATCCTACATTTATATGCACATTCTTCTTTGAGAAAATTACTGTAAACGTTGAGTTTTTGTGAAAGAAATGATAATTCGACTGTTGAGATTAAAGTTGGTTTTTAATAAATTAGATAGTTGGATTTGCAAAAGCTCTAACGGTTGAATTTGACGGTTTATTTAGAATTTTAATCCCATTATTAGATTATTAGTGATTTCACAATCCTACATTTATATGCACATTCTTCTTTGAGTAAATTACTGTAAACCACCTTTATATTGGGTGTCTTTTGACAAAACCACCTCTATAAAAAATATTTACTTAATAACACCTTTATACTATAATTTATTGCCAAAACACACCTTTTATTAAAATTACTTAAAACCACCTATATATTAAGGGATAATTGCCGAAAACCACCTTTTATAGGGCGTAATTACCGAAAACCACCCCTTATACATTTTATTGCCGAAAACCACCCGTTGTTGGTTTGTTTTTTGCTAAATCACACATTCTAACGTTTTCCGTTCAATTAGTGTTAAATCTCCGTTAGATAGATTAATTAGGTTAATTAAATTCAATTAATTCAATTAATTAGGTTAATAAAATTCAATTAATTCAATCCCCAAATCTCAACAGAGATAATTGCCGAAAACCACCTCTTATAGGTCGTAATTGCCGAAAACCACCCGTTATACATTTTATTGCCATATCTCTAAATTCTATGACCCTTTTTTATACAATTTTCACACTTTTGTATTACTCCGTCTGTCTATCTAATCGATCAATTCAATTAAAATCAAATTTTAATTTTAAACGTTAAGTTGAATATATATTATATATAGAGTAAGGATCTAGAGGTTTTTAACAGAAAACTTAACACTGTTAACTAAAGGTGTATTCTGACAATAAAGATAGTATACTGGTGGTTTGCAGAAAATAATTTGTATACAGGTGGTTTTGTCAAAATACACCAAACATAAAGGTGGTTTTAAGTAATTTCTCTTCTAAATAATATGTATATAGGTGGTTTTATGAAAATGTGATTAATATATAAGTGGTTTTAAGTAATTTTAACAAAAGGTGTGTTTTGGCAATAAATTATAGTATAAAGGTGTTATTAAGTAAATATTTTTATAGAGGTGGTTTTGTTAAAAGACACCCAATATAAAGGTGGTTTACAGTAATTACTCTTCTTCTTTAACTGTACTCTTGCACAAACAATTTAAACAAAGAGGGTCGTTTGAATGTGACTTTTACGGAAAAACTATTGGGTTGGATTATAAATTTTGTAATATTTATTTCACAAACATCTTGCAATTCTGTATGAATATATTAATAAATATACAAATCCATTCAAATTCAGTTAGTTGGAGAAAATGTTGTTATTATGCAATAAAAGTTGTTGGTGCATTATTAAATAAAATGCCTTTAATTAGGAAATAGTGGTTGAAGAGTAAGCAAGCTTAATGATGCAATGGAAGAGATAATGGTGAGCCATTCCATTTATTGGATTTTGATGGTAGGAGGGACTTGCAGCTGCTTGTTGTTGGTGGTGTACAAACAGAACGTGACATATACGTGCTGATCAATTCCATTTTTCTTACTAATAAAACCTTATCTCATAATGTCAGTTTGATTTCTAGAAAATTTGTGACATATGCAGCTGCTTGTCGGTTCGATTAAATAGCGGACGTGATAGTCGGTTGAGATGTGACTCTCAAATGTTAATTAAGAATAGATGTATTTTATCGCTCCTCACATATTTAGATTCAATGCAACAAAAACTATTTGATTTGAACCAAAACTATATAATATTGATAAACATTTTAGACATAAGACGTAAAATTATAGTAAAAACTTAAAAAACAATATAGTTTTAATACTCACCCAATTGTCAAATACGGGTTCCCTCATTAACAAAATTAATAAGTAATTTTTTATCTTTATCCTAAACCCGTCGTCCAATGCCATTTGTTTCTTATCCGCGTTGGTCGGTTTTTACACGAATTTGCCAGGCGAAGTGGAGTCGAGGAGTTGAGTTGACGAGGATGATGTCCTCCTTGCTTCCCACTTCTCCATCCACTCTACCCTCCACCCTATTTTCCACCACTTCAACCCCCAAAACCAGATTCACTTACTTCCGCGGTGTACATCACTTGACACTACTCCAACCCAATTCAAGTGACCTTGATAATGCTCAGTTGCAACAACCCCAGCTCACCAACACCGACTCATCTTCTTCTAATGACGAAGCAGCCCCTAATCCAAAACCCTCCACCATTCTCCCACCTCCAATTACCCAAAAAGACCTCAAAAAGGTTCCATCTTTTTACACTCTCTCAATTTAGTTTCACATTTTTAAGTTCTTGTTAAATTATGATCCTCAAATCAAGTTTGTATTTTTAGTATTAAAGAAAATGCTACAAAAGAAGAGCCTTTGTATGTTGAAATTGTTGAATTAAGTTTTAGAGTTGTGGTTGATGTAAACAGGTAGTGCAGAAAACGGCTGCAACATTCGCACCACGTGCTTCCACAGCTAGCAAAAATCCAGCTGTGCCAGGGTCGACTTTGTACACTGTATTCGAAGTTCAAGCCTATGCAACAATGCTGCTTGGTGGAGCATTGTCTTTCAATCTTATATTTCCATCTAATGAGCCTGATATTTGGAGACTTATGGGGATGTGGTCTATTTGGATGTTCAGTAAGTAATGCTTTCAATTCTCTTGTTGACTTTACTTGCTCTCAAATTGTGCAACATGACTTTCATGTGTTAAGAAAATCTGGTCGTGCATTTTCTTGTTGCGTTGATTGGTAGAGTTGGGTAGCTTGTTTTTCATACAGCATCAAGTTCCCAGAATTTTTTTTATTTTGTTATACAGAACAATTCAATATTAGCAGTAAGAAGGTGAATAATCTTGCACGTTTGGTTAGCAGTAGACTTGAATTGTATGTATTGGCACTCGAAATATGCATTTTTGGGTCTAGTGATAAGAATATGAATGGGATCATAAGTATATTGAAGTTTGTGATCTACGAAAGCGTTTGTGAGCTTATAAGAAAGTCCCCAAGTGTAGGAAGCCTGACTTTTGCTAGTTTTTGCTTCTTTTGCAGCTATTCCTTCTCTAAGAGCACGTGATTGCTCAAAGAATGAGAAAGAGGCTCTCAACTATCTCTTTCTTTTAGTACCATTACTGAATGTTACTATTCCTTTCTTTGTGAAGTCCTTTGCGGTTGTTTGGTCTGCAGATACCGCAGCCTTCTTCGCCATGTATGCCTGGAAGGTAAAGAGCAGTTCACTTTATTAAATTTGGTTTATGTTTCAGACTCCATTCACAATCCATATGACTATTGAATTGCAGATGGAATGGCTAAAGAGAACGGACTAAGGCACCATTGAGAGCAAATTTTATCAGAACAAGTTATAATTGTTGTTAAAACTTCCGAGGAGACACAGCATGCAAAGGTGACATATCGGTAACGCATTATTTACTACCCATCAGCCCTCAAATAATACAGCAGCAGGCTTCAGTTGGTTTCTGCAACAAGTATCGCAGGTTATTTCCTTCAGTGTAAATTTATTTTGGATACCAACTGCATGCCCGATCATCTTTGGCTATGAATTTAATCTGCTTCATGACGAGGAACTTCATCCATGACATCTGTGAGTTCTTCCCCTGCCCTTGGTTTTAGCAAGTTTTGAACATTTTGTTTAAAACTCAACAGAAAACAAAGATACTCATCTCTAAAAATGATATGTACTCTACTGCACTTTCATTCGGTGAAGTAGGGAATCGTTTTGATGTTTTTATTATTAAATAAATTGGGAAATGTCACACATAACATTCATAATATTGAAAATAGTTATAAAACCTGATCACACGTTACTATTGCATGACTACTTAACACTGACTTATACAAATTGCTACTTACGTTGTACTCCATAGAACTCATCAATTTGGTTTTTTGCCAAATCCGACAATTGAAGCAGTCCTCATTTTCATCCTCGTCCAATCGATATAAGCACTCGTTTTCTTATTAATACTTTCCGATCTCGGCGTACCTTTACCGCCACCTCCGACCACTGTCATACTTCTCCTCATCTTCATCTTCGCTCGTTTAATATATTCCACAAAACGATCATTCCCAACTTGATCATGTTTGCTAACTTTCGGATCAACTCCAGAGGTTCGAACCACTTTGTCTTTTGAACTGTTAGAACCCAGCTGAGCAGAAGACGCTGGAGATGGTTTGAACCGGTTGCTAAAGGTTATAGCCTTTTTGATTCTTCCATAAACTCCATGCTGTTGGTGCTTGAAGTTGCTCTCATTTTTGTCATACATTTTTGTAAATGTAGCTGAACGTGTTGTTCTGAAGATGATTATGCTGAAGGCTGAGTTTGAATTTATATATATAATGAATCGCGAAGGTTAGTCGGATTTGTCTGTCTGTTTGATTGATTGGTGATATAAGATTCTGAATAAATTGCCTGGGAATCATATTCTTACCTTGTTTTACGACATATGTGTTCTAAGAAAAGTATAAGAATAATTTTTTATGTAAAATCAATAAAGCTCTTCTGTTCGGCACATTTGACGATCTGAGTTTGCTGTTAAAAAGAAAAGCTTTTCCAGGCTGCATCTTTATCCAAACTCAAACAAACACGATATGACAATACTGAAATAATTCAAGAAAGAAAGCTTCAAGATTACGTTGAGAAGCATATTACAATGGATGCCTGATGATGCTGTATCTGTAGTGATCATATTAAGGATAGCTATAACTTTAACATTGTGTAGGGTTCAACGTTTTCGACAGTACCAAGTTCTTTCTAAATGTTTTTTTGAAGCATTTCGCCTAAGAAAATTACGGAACAAAATGTTTGGTACATTTTGCCTAATTCTGTAAACAAAATGTTGATTTACTGTTTCTTGAACCCTACGTAACCTGTTTCTTGAACCATACTTGGTGCATAAGTTGTTTTTTTCAGAACAAGGTTGTGACATAATTTGTTCTAGATAGATATGATATCACTTGCTTCAGAAACGGTATCTGATGGCGTTTTACTACCTTTCTGTGATGCAGATCTCCTTTTAGTCGCAACAAGTGGATTTATCTCTTCTGCATTAATAACTGATGGACTGTCGAATGGAGGACCTCCCTTGAAAACTGGATGCACATAAGCATCTTTAAGGTACTTTTTCAAGTTCAAGTTTGGTTCTGTTGCTCTTTCAAGTGTGTCCTTTACCATTGCGTCCTGTGTATATTATCGGATTAAACCCTTATTAATTATTATTCAAAAAACAGTGTAATTCGCTGGAAAGTTTTTTTTCTTGTTTTTAGCCTAATTACCTGTAGAGGAAACTTCAAGAAAGCTGATTCGAACCGTCCCTTGCAGAATTTATGGAACCATATAGTTAGGATTGGGAGAACTAGTATCAATGGCGTCGACTTGTGAACCTTTTCTGTACTCATCAGTCCCATAAATAGAAGCTGTGCTATTATCTGACCTATTATCAGCCTTTTGTGCACATCAGGCCAGAAAGCCGCCCCGCTTTCATACTTCTGATCGTACACGTTGATAATCTATTATAAGAAAATTCATCAGCATTCCTAATCAGTATACATTATTACATGTCATGAACAAGAAAATTCTATAACATTGTGAATGTATGAAAATAGTGTTATTAGTGTACCTGGTGGCGAAAGATCAAGTAAGCAAAAGCAAAAAAGCCCAAGACGAAAGGAAGCAGTATAGGAGTGATCACTGCATAAACTTGGCCAACTAGAAAATATAACTGAATCTGAGGCTCGGAAGTGGCGAAACTCAGGCATCCAGGATCCATAGCCTGTTCTCTATCTTTTTCTGTTTTGACAATGAATGTGTTTTTCAAATGATAAGTAACAAGAGGGACAAGTCTAAGGATCTCCGCCGCTATGCCTGACCATCCATCAACCATTATATATGTAATGAAGAATGTGGCCTTCATTGGTATGGCTACGCCAACGGTCTTTGGGATCCTGCAACAAAAAAAATGTGCCAACGTGAAAAAAAATTACGTGTAAAACTATATTTGTGTCAGATCAGATGGTTAAGTATTTTACTCAGTAGGGGGTTGGTTCATGAAACTGTCGAGCTGTTCGAATGCGGTTCCAGTGACAATGCTACCGAGGAATACATTGACTAATATGAAAATGTAATATTTGGAAGCAGACCTCCTTTCAAGTGATGAAAGCGATGTAAACCCTTCGACTTTGGACATTGTCATCAAAATCGTTGGAAGTGCAACAAGAAATATTTTTAGAGCAATGCCGGGTAGAAAACCTTGGATCAGAGACTTCACTGCGTCCCTGCAGGTAAATACAGTAACAGACAGTTAGTAACCTAGGAAAAAAATGGGCAAATATGTTCATTTATCGACAAGGCCGCTTACATTTCAATCATCGGCTTCAGAAAAGGAAGTACTCTTTCAATACCCTCAATATTTGCTAATGATTGAACAAAAGCTATAGGGATCATGAAAAAGAAGGTGAGGAAAAAATGGCTGACAGCCATTAGAAGCTTTCGGATAGTGAGCTCAATGTATGGTATTCTGAGGTTGGACCAATAAACATCGCGTGGCTCAGGTGCCCACTCAGTGAGCCAGATTGTAGGATTATTGGATTGCTGAGTTTGAGCGCATATTGCAGCTCCGTAGCGAGATTTGAATGACACGAAGGCCGCAGGCATTATTGACTTGGAATCACTAAAGATCTTTTCTCTCATTTCGTCTTGCTGTAGGAAACATCAGCATTTTATTCATTTCGGTTCTAATAGATACATCCAGCATATCAGAGATAAAATGATGCAAAAGAAAGCTTACTTCCTTTGTCAGCTTCTCGATCATATCACTATAGTAATCGATCGCATCAACAGTAGTTCCCATAATACCGAATAATCCTGTCTAAAAAGACAACCTCAGAAAATGGATGAACCAAAAAGAATTCTCTCATCAGACTACAATAAGGAGCTGCAAGGATTAAAATTAGTACTTTTGTAGTTGGCCTTTTTGCGGGTTTTCTTTCGTGTTTAGTCTGGTAATATACAAGCCAATTTTGTAAAGTCCGAATCTTTGCTACCAAGTCTGCTAGATCATTTGCATTGTAGACAACCTGCATAAATTTATTATTAACGAAGAAATATGCTATGAAAAACGAATACAGAAAATGTTTAAAGTATGCTGTTATGTTAATATAAATGCACACCTGATGTATAAGATACTGATCTGGATGATTTACGGAAAAGAAATGCTCAACATGTTCGCTAACCGTTTCATCTGGATCTGGCGGAACATTCCTGACTAGTACCTATTAAAGAATTTTTTGTAGTGATCCATAAAAATATATAAAGATGCAACTGAACTAATAAGATTAATAAGATGTTTTCGCTCACGGTGAACTGATCAGGACGGCGGCCCTCAGAAGCTAGAAAACGCAAGCGCATGTCGGCTACAGTCTTGTAGTCCTGGTACAGCACATGGAATGTCCAGAATGTGAAAATGTATGCCATTCCTATATGCACCCAGAACCTGTTATTTATCAGAAGCAAGGGGAGCAATAGATTCGGTAACACGAATAACTTCATGTAGCATCTCATAAAAAAATTCATTGCAAAAAAGTGACCTATTAAGTTGTTTAAAGAAATTCTCAGATCTTGAAAAAATCCTCACCTTCTTGATCCACGAGGAACATTTGATATTGAGAGCTTGTCAATATTACTGTATTGTATATCGTCCGTAGTCTCCAGTCTCTCCCCAGTGACATTTACAGGAACCAAAACGAGCAGTGACAGTACGGTAAGAGGTACAAATATTTTCAAGCTGCAAAAAATACTCACAAATCAACATGATGTAAAGGTTTGAAAGCAGGAAATTCTCAATAATAACTGCAAGTTAAGAACCAACTGACCCAAGTAGATAAATGCGAACTTGGACAGTGGAATCAAGACCAGCATGTTCAATAAGTTCCTGTTTAGGCATTTTCAATGCAGCAGGCATCCAATTAAGAAACCTTAGATATGTTCCAACCTCCAAATTCACAAACCGGCTTACGAATGCTCCGGATTTTGATGGACTTTGTCTTAGCCCCTTCAGATACCATTTTGGAAAGTAAACTCTATCATTGAGTGGCTGTAGTCTCAGAAAGGCAAATGCAGCTAGAAATGCAAGGACGGAGAGTATATTTATCGCTGCGGAAACCACGATGTCTTGAAGTGTAGCCATCTATAATTTCTTGACCTAAATTATGGATGTTGATTCTAATCTGAAACTCAAAAATCAGTCACTCAGCAAAACATAATCCAAAGCATTGTCCATAATTTCTAAGAAAAAACGTTAATGACACATTTTCGATACCAATTTCTATGTGGCATGTTATCATTTATCAAGAACAACGTGCATGTTTTGTGCTTGTGCATGTGAAATTATGGACAATATTACCTTAGCCAGTGTCCCTGAAAGGATCGGAATTAGGAAGCAATAGATGATTTCCGGTCAGTTGATCAGATCCAGAATAGAGACGCGGGAGGCTAAGCTAAGAGCTCGGAGCTGTTAGAGGTGAAAAATGCAGTGATGCAATAAAAATAACGGTTTCATAACAGAAGGAAGCACAAAGGTCCCGTTCCCGTTGGGATCCGATCTATTTTTGACCTTCCCAAAGGTCCGTTTCCGTGTCTCCTTTTTCGGTTTTATTACAGTAAGACTTAATAATTTTATTATATAAATTATGGGGAAAGAGTTCTAGAGGGACAAAGTGCAAGACGAAATAGAATATCTTGCTGTTGATTTCTATTCATCCAACAGTTAATATTAATAAAACTAATTTCAAACGCCCGTGAATATTGTAAATTCAATCATCTAATTCAGTTAGATTCAATTTAATTTCAATCGTTAAATAAATCAAAACTAACTATTGAGACGATGTCCTAATATCTACAAAAATTAGATATCCTTTTAGATTTTAACTCTAAATCTTTGTAATTTCAAAGTCTATTGATTATCTGGATTCTTGGGACATGAGGACATTGAGGGATTACGTGCCAAGCTTCAGTATCTGTTTGATGTGGTTTACGAAAATTCATTTATAAATTAATCTAGTTTGGAGTCATGTATACTTATTGCTACACTGGATGGCAAACTAACTTGATTTGAGTTGCTATCCATCAGTGTTTAGTGCATATTTAGGACATGAATTTTACAATGGGCAATGAAGTGATAAACAATGTGGTTCTCTCGGTAATAATGATATCATTGAGGCAAACAAGGACTTTATGAGAAATGCTTTCGAATGATTCATTCTCTTCATTAAGCTGTAGAGTTTTACTTATGAATGCAATTTGAGATATCATCCTTTTTCTCCAGTTAGATTGAAGGAGTTGAGTTTGAAGGTTAAGTCATAGTAGTGGCTCACCTGTTTGGCTCTGGAAGTCATCAGTGAAGAAATCAAGGTTCGAGGAAGAGCCCGAATTAATATTCTAGTAAATGTTTTTGCTTTGGAAAGTGGTATTTGGACAACGATGATACATACGCCTCTCTCTAGGCTTCGTATGAATCTGACGACGTATCATCTGGCTCTCAAGTACTATACCAGGCACGACGTGTTCGTGGTTATTCGAGCTTGTACGACATGTGTGGGGTTTCACACATCCGAAGCAACCGATGATCGTGTGATTCTTATTGCTCCGATGGTGGGAGGAGGGTCAGGAGACATGGTGTGATGAGATATGTGTTATTTTTTCAAGGAGGCTAATCTGAGGTCTAAACTGGAGGTGGCATTCTCGACGAGAGAGAGAAGCTAACAAATATTTTAATTAGTTCCTACGTCTGACGTTTGTAGAGATATTTATTTGAATGTGTCTATTATCTCTCCTTTTGTAAGAATGACAATGGTAAGGTCAGGAGAGGAAATTTTTTAGGTATAAAAATTATTTGTTCACCTAATGAACTTATTTTCTACTTTTCATCATGGAGTCTTTATTAGGTTTAGGAGTGAGAGCGGAATAGTTGATCAAGACGGTGATGGCGAGGTGGGCTCACGTAAAGGTATAAAAAATTTGACAACTCTCTAATTTGAGACATAAATTATTTTTTTGTCTCGTGGAAAATTTTGGCGGATAAATTTTTATATGAAATGACTACAACTAAATTTTACGTATGAACCGTCATCAATTTTTGTTGATATCTTCCTCTGTAATTGCTTAAATTGAGTTATAAAATGGATGTATTTTCCAAACTTAACATATTTCATTCTTTTCTCCCAAACTAACCTACTTTAAAATTTCAAACTCTTTTTTTTAAAATTTTTTTAAAAATGTTTTATATATTATATAAAATAATACTCCCTCCGTCCCCTTAAGTTTGTCCAATAAGTTTGTCCAAAAGCATATATTTCACGGTCTTTAAGGTAGTAATGAGTGTAAAATATGTGGTTGAGAATGAAAGACTTACAAGAATTTGAGAGGAAATATAAAATATATGGTTGTGAATGAATGAAAGTCGATAAACATTAGGGGATATCTAAAAAGAAGAATAGACAAACATTACGGAGCAGAGGGAGTACCACATAATTTATCCTAAACATGACCAACACTGAATAGTCAACAATCGTTGACTACGGATCCATGTCAAACTCGAAGAAGCAGAAGCTCGATTCGCTGAGGACGGCGGAAAACTCTATCAAATACTTCGTCGTCGATGCGTTCACCGATGCGGCGTTCAAGGGAAATCCCGCAGCAGTTTGCTTACTCTACGAAAACAACAAGACCGATGAGTATCTTCAGTCGCTCGCTATGGAATTCAATCTCTCCGAAACGTGCTTCTTAACTCCGGTCTCCGATTGCGACATCGGATCATCGTTTTCCGATTCTCGAATTCCGAGATTCCTTCTCAGATGGTTCACTCCAGTCACTGAGGTTCGATTTTTGAAATTTGAAACCCTAATGCTCTTTCAAGAATTCTGTGTTTTGAATTTTGTTTGTGTTTTCTGCAGGTTAAGCTTTGTGGACATGCAACATTAGCATCAGCGCATGTGCTGTTCTCGAACAATTTAGTGGATGGAGATATGGTGGAGTTTCTAACGCTGTCTGGAGTTTTGACAGCTAAGAAGCTTTCGTTGGAGAGTAATGGAGATTTATATATTGAGTTGAATTTTCCGGTGGTTAAGACTGTGAAGTTTGATGATTTTGATGAGCCCTCACTAGTAAAAGCGTTCAGTGATACGACTGTGGTTGACGTGCACATAACCACTTCGGAGGACCTACTTGTATGGTGCCTGTGCCATGCCTTTAACCTTTTTTGTTTCTTGTAGGTGCTGTTTATGAAATTTGCTTTTCTTTGGTTATGCGGACAGGTTGTGCTTCCATCTGGAAAAGCTGTTGAAGATTTTCAGCCTCAATTTGATGTGATTGGAACTTTGCCAGGAAAGGATGGCGTCATTGTGACTGGAGCTGCTAGTTCTGAATCTGAGTTTGATATCGTCAGTCGCTACTTTTGCCCCAGGTTTGGCATCCCTGAGGTAATTTTTGTGGCTACTGTTTAGAATTGGTTCGTAATTAATATCCCTGTGTCTTAAAATATATTTCATCTACAGATAACACTGTTATTTAAAATGTAGCTTCTTAAAATTTTGTTGAAACTGTAAACGATACTGAAGCTGAACTGCTAAATGAGACAAGCCAGTTGTAAGTTGTAATACTAGCACAATTAAGTACTACTTTATTGTGATAGAATGCCAATGTAGAATGGAAACCAGATGAGTATAAATAGAGAATTTGATTTTAACTGAAAATTATTGAGTTTCAGGATCCGGTAACTGGGAGTGTGCATTGTGCTTTGGCCTCATACTGGAGCAGAAAGTTGGGCAAACCCAACTTGATTGCATATCAGGTCCTTTTAGGTTTCCTTTCATTTTGTGCACATCAACGCTGCCTCAAAGTTGATCATATGTTTCTACTAAAAATATTCTGATATGCTGTGTGACATTTTAAAGTCTTCTCAACCTGTCAAATTGTCCATGAATTCAGGCATCATCGAGAGGCGGAAAGCTTGAGCTGCGCCTAGATGAGGAGAAACAGAGAGTCGAGTTGCGTGGGAAAGCCATCACTGTCATGGAAGGATCTATTCTAGTGTAATCTGTACCAGTGTGGTTCATCTCAACTGCTGCTGAAACTATTTAGTTAAGAAGTACTATGTTTCTCCATGATGTTACATTAGCTATTGCTGTATTTTAACTGTTATCCATTTGAAGGATCAAAAGATATTTAAGTGGCAAAAGTGGATTTTGTGCTTGATTGTCATACTGAATAAAATGAGAAAGTTGATTGCAAATTTGAGGACGTAAATTGAGAAATGGAGTGATCTGTTCATTAAATTGTTCTTTCCATTTTGTTTCTTTGCTACGCGTGAGTGACCACGATGACCACTCTCCTAAAATCAAGCCACTTATTGCACCACAGCCCATAAAGTCTGTTTAAAAGTGGACAACACAACACAAAGGTCCCAAAATCAAGAAGTGTGAACCCACTAATCAAAACAGTTGCAATGTTAATGTTTTATTATCAGTTTGGATATGTAGCCAGATGAACTTGTGCATTTTTTTCAAATTATATTTAAGCCTATTGACAATGATTTAATTTTGATGATCTTTAATTGACGAGGAGCACTAAAGTATATGTAACATCTCACTTGTTCATTTTCATCTACTATTTTATCAAATTGATATCACATGTCAATCACTAATTAAGAAGTAGACATATCCTTTAAGGAAAAAATTCAAGGAGGACCAATACATTTATGTGAGACGGAAGGACATCATCTTAACAGTTGATTTCGATCGATCCAATGGTTAATATTGATAACCGTCACTCACCAACCGCCTCGTATTTTTCGCTAATTCATTAGAAATTTAAATATAAACCAATTTAATCTCAACCACTAGATTAATCTAAATCAACGGTTGAGATTAAGACTTTATGTCTCACAAAATTTTTATGTCCTAGATTCAACCCTATCATTTAATTAATAAATTAATGTACAATTAAAATATAATCTTGTTAATATAATTTAATGATAAGGGTGTGTTTGATCACTCTTCATTTTCACAACTAAATCACATCTCAAATCTATAATGTCAATTACACTTACACCCCAATAACTTAACATAACTTTTTCAATAAATGAAAGCATTTCTTACTTCCTCTACCCAACTCCAACTGGCCACCACCACTTTTCAGTTTCCATCCATATCTCTCTCTCACTTTGAACTCCTCAATCTCCACTCCTTCACACCCACATGTCTCTAAAGCCCTAGCAACCTCTCATCTCCAAACCCATATGTTAATATTTCCTCTGCAAATTCCTCCCCCAAATCCAAAATGACCCACCTCGATTTCCTCAACAAATTGAAACGTTTAAACCCTCTTGAACCCTCATTCCTCATTCTCACCTCCATCCTTCTTCTTGCACTTGCTTGCTTCCTCTTCTTGGATTACTCTTCAGTCTCCAAACCCTTCCTTTCCACTACTTCTCCTCGTCATCAGCTTGGGAACATTCCATGGACAGGAGGAATACCAATTGGGTCATCACTGAGTGAGATGGACATCAACAACAGCAAGGTGAGGTTGGAGTTTCTTGAAGATGGTGGTGATGGGTGTGATGTGTTTGATGGGAATTGGGTTTGGGATGAAACTTATCCTCTTTATCAACCACAAGATTGCAACTTTATTGATGCTGGCTTTAGATGCTCTCTCAATGGAAGGCCTGATAGTTTATATACTAAGTGGCGCTGGCAGCCTAAAGATTGCAACTTGCCAAGGTTTGCTATTTCAATTCCATTTCTTCACATTCAAGTTTGGATTTTGAGAAATTCTGCTTCAGAAATTTATTGTATTTTATTACAATATCATATTGCTGGAAGCATTATTGTCTTTCCCATGTGCTTCCATCCTTCGAAATTTAAAGCTTTGATGATGATGTGGTAAGCTGTTTCCCTTTGATCTCAAAGCTTTTAATTCGCCAAGGATTATCTGTTTTGTTTAAAGGATGATTAGATTTTGAACATCAAATGTAAATTTTAGTTGATCGGTTCAGCTCATCACATTTGAATGTATATATTTTGATGAACTTATTTTAGTCATTTGATGATATATTAACATTTAAATCCATCTACTACTGTTAACAACGTGGTTGACGTGAAAAATCGATTGGAAGGCTAAATTACTTGTGTTTTGGGCCGCAGATTTGATGCAAAAGTGCTGCTGGAGATTCTGAGGAATAGGAGGTTAGTATTTGTTGGAGACTCAATTGGAAGAAATCAATGGGAGTCACTCTTGTGCATGCTTTCATCAGCTGTTTCCAACAAGTCATCTATATATGAGGTCAATGGAAGTCCGATTGAGAAGCACAGTGGCTTTTTAGTGTTTAAGTTTATTGATTTTAACTGTACAGTGGAGTACTATAGGTCTCCATTTCTAGTTGTTGAGAGTAGGGCTCCTATTGGAGTTCCGCATCAGGTGAAAGCAACGTTGAAGCTTGACCTAATCGAGTGGACATCTCCACAATGGAGAGATGCGGATTTTCTTATTTTCAATACTGGACATTGGTGGAATTATGAGAAGACAATAAAATGGTACGTAATTCATGGAAGATGTTTATTCAGAAACTTACGTGTATTATCATCTCTCCATGTGAATTATGGTTGTGAATCGGATTTTAGCTCAATTAATCAGATTTTGATGTTTTTCGTGAGTCGTGAGAGACTAGCTTCTAGAGCGCATTACTGCCATCATTAGTTATAGTATTATGAAACGATGATTAACTTTGTGCTGTATTTTAGGGGATTTTACTTCCAAGTAGGAGAAACAGTGATGAAGGAAATGACTATTGCAGATGCATATAGGAGAGCGATAGAGACACTTGCTCGATGGATTGACACTGAAGTGGATACAAGCAAGACCAGTGTCTTCTTCCGAACATATTCTCCCATACATTTTAGGTTTGCTTCAGTTATATGTTTATCTATGCATTTTTTTCATCAGTTGATTTGCGACAAATCGTTAGAAATTTCAAGAATTTTGCAGAGGGGGCGACTGGAAGAATGGCGGTAGCTGTCATCTAGAGACATTACCTGAATTCAAGCCTAGCCGAGTTTCATTTGAAAAGTGGCCTCATTTTGACATAGCCTTGGACATATTATCAAGATATCCGAACATGTCAAAGAATGTTAAATTTCTAAACATTTCTCACATGACAGCCTCAAGAAAAGACGGCCATGCGTCTTTGTACTACTTAGAACCTGGTCTGGGGCTTGCACCTCTACACCGGCAAGATTGTAGCCACTGGTGTCTACCAGGCATTCCCGATTCCTGGAATGAGCTGTTGTACGCTCTCCTATTAAAGCAAAATCAAAAGAGTATACAGCCGGAGCCGCTAAATTCAACTGAACATGTGAAGCCGTAGTATAATGTATATGATCTCTGCACATATATTTGTGGTTACTTATTATATTCATCGTACCCTTGTGCTCGTGTCTTTTTCACTCGAGCAATGGAAGCGGAATACCCTTGTCCCTTATTGTGCTCCAGATAATGTCAGCTTATAGAGCTTGATTTATCTACAGGCTACCGATGTAACAAAATGAGCGTGTATCTAGGAATATACTTGAGTCTACATATAATAGCGCAAATTGCTAACATTAGTTGAGACATTCCTTTTGATGTTTTTTGGAGTCAGCAAACAGCTTATTTAAATATCATATGCAACAATATATTTGACTCTATTTTAATAGGGATTGGGAAGAAAAAGAATCTGGTGATTTTTATTACAAGCACAAGTAGTTATGTCGCAACCTTATAATTTTAGATCGCAACAAATAATTTTGCTACACTGAATCTTTTTAATAGTACTCAAAATTTGGATGTATTGCAAAAGGAGTATGTTTATTGGACTATATTTGATTCTCCAGATATTGTAATTGTTAGTAAGGCAGTAATATTCTACTGAACAAGAACTCAAAAGATCAAATCCCTCTATTTAAATAGCAGTCAAAATTTGAGCAACTCTACACATCATCAAACTTCAATGTTTAATCACTGATCAATGGTTTAATGTTTAAACTTTAATTATGTGCTCAAATATTTAAGTACAAGAGATCAAAGTTAATTAATTCTTGTCTGACTTGGATCGTATCTCCAGCTTCATTTAAACAACTTCTGCGCATTCTTTTTTCTCAGTTTATCCAGTCTATGATCTCACCCACTCCACCTGAATATCAAAGTTTTCCAAACTTGTAAGAATCGCAAATAAAATAAAGACATTAATGACGCAAAGAATCAAAATAATTTCTGCAACTCCTTGGCAAAGCCAAATATAATTCTTGTAACCTTGCCAATCATCTGAGTGGCCATGGCCATTATCCCTTTGTACAAAACAATGACTATTTGAAAGAGAGGGAACAACCATAGGACTCGATCAAATCAAAACGAGCTGGATATGGTCCATAAATCAGCAAGTTTTGAACTGGAAAACAAATTCAATGCTATTGTTAGATTGTAAAAGATGTGATGATTGCCACTCAGTATCAAAATGACAAACAAAAGCAAGGGTCATATTTTTTGACAATGTCGAGGCTCATGGCTATATTTTGCTCCAAAGGAAATAATTTCTTGCCAAGGAAGTTGTATCATCAGTAGTCTCCCATGCAATCTCAACTGTTGACTCAAACTGAAATGGAAAAGAGACTTGTAGTGTAGCAGGAACAAAGCTCGTGGCACCACTCTCAGTTGACTTAAAATGGAACCCATTTTTAAAGAAGAATCATTCACTCAGCTAGACTCTAATCTATTGACTAATTCAAAAGACAAAAAACGCAAAACATATGTATCAACTGAGGTGTAAGAAAAAGAAGGATGCATAATGGAGTTGTGCCCCACCATTGCATAAACAACATTGGACACCCAGCAGTTGACATACATGATGATCACATAGACCTGAATTGTTAGGTTCACATCTCCAATGTTAGGTCCTATCTCCCACATGATCCAAAGCTAACAAATATTCTCGATTACACGCAAACACATCACAATTGTCTACGCAACCATGCAAGCAAGATAAGTTCATAATTTCCTATAACATGCACATCGTGTTATCAAATAATTCACATCAGCTAATGTAAAATTGTTAAGTATGCGAATGCAATTTATTGCATATAGGAATCAGATTACCAGAACCCTGGACCTGAATCTGAAACCATTTTATGGTATTCAATTCCACTTGCGAAACATACCGAAAGTGAATAAAAACACTTCCAACATTCATCATAAAGCAAATTGACACAATAAGAGGTTACAGAAAGAGCGCATACTTAATAGCAGACTCTGAATCCGATACCTTCAGTTACTGTACAATCACAAGCCTTCCATCACCACCATCATCAGCTCCCTTAGGCACCACCACTACCAACTCACCATCAACACACACAGCACTCGCCATCTCCGGCCTCGTACATTCCGGCAGCCTAAATCTCCACAAATCAATCCCAAACTCATCCATCTCCAAATCCAAATCCACAACACTCTCCTCATCACCAACACACACAACGATTTTCACAACACCAGGACAGATCTCAATCACCTCCGTCCTTACATCACTTCCGATCTCATCAACATCAGCCGCGACAACAAATCGAAACGAATTAGGGCTTTCGTAAACCGACACATCTGCGGATGATCGAAACGGAAGTTCTAACACCTTGGCGAAGATGTGAGGGAGACGACGTAACTCTTCTGGCGATTGTTGAAACCGGCTAGCCTTGTGGCTTCAGATAGGACTGAAGCGACGTCGTAGCGTAAGGCGATGTTTGTTCTCATCGGGATCGGGTGAACCTTGCTCATCTTCGGGGACGGAAAATTAGCAGAGAATCGATGGATATTCCTGATGTTGAATCGGAGGGCGGATCGCCGGCGAAGTCGGATTGGATTTGGTTGCGGAAGATTGAGTGAGTTATGAATGCAGAAGATGACTGCGTGGGGTATATATGAGTTGGGGTCAGTATGTAAATATATTAAAGTGTACGTACCGTATCGAATTTGTTTTTATTGGTATTTGGTCAACTTGAATTCTAATAATTATTGTTTAATTATTGGTTAATTAAAGTTTTTGTCCAAGGCCAACAGAGTGGTGCTCTGTTGGTTGAGGAACCTGACAAAGGAACTTCATGGCCAGGGTTCGAACTCTGGCCTCACCAATTTACCTCAGATTTTTTCTGGGGCTTCATTCCTTCCGCTACGTGCGAGGAGGTCTTTCTTTCCTTCCGCGCGAGCGAGGAGGTTGTGTGTGTTGTGCAGGAGGCTTGTCAATGATTGGGTGAAGGTGTCCGTTGTGACCTGTGCTACTAGTGATTAGAATATGATTCTCATGTATGAGATCTTAGACGAATTGTACCCATTGTAACCGCTATCAAAAAAAAAATTTTTGTCCAAAAATGGTTTTTTAATTACTAATTAAAGATATGAAATCATTTGGTTCAGGAACAAAGATAATGGAACAATGGATTTTTTGTCCAAACTTTCATACATCTTTTATAGACTCTACAAATTAAATCTTCTTTTTTCAAAATTGATCTATTTTAAACTTTTCTTTGCAATTCAACTATTGATAGAGTGGTTTATTTTATTATATATTTATTTTATATGAATAAAGTTCAAGAGAAACTAATAATTTTAGTGAGATGGAGAGCTTAATCTCAATAATTGGATTCTGATTAATCTAGCAGTTGATATTAAATTAACTTTTAATTAAAATTAAAATAAATTAGCAAAAAACAAGGAATGATTAGAGATTGACCGATATCAATATTAATTATTGAATTGATAGAAATCAACTATAGAGATGATGTACTTCTGTTTTATATAAATATGATTGTCCTCCTTGAACCTTTTCGTATTTAATATATAACAAAGTTCCAAAAATGACTACATAAGGGCAGTAAAAACACAAACATATTTATTAGATTGTCAATATTTGAGTTTCCAAAAATCCGATTATACAAAATTGGGAAGCACGGAGCACTTTGATGAAACATTAAAAAATGTCAAACTTACGTAATACTTATTCATTTTCATTACATCAATAAATTAGTTTTGGTACAAATAGAGGTGCTACAACAAAATAATCTCAATGCCCAACGGGCTATGGCAAAAAATTCATGATGTTTGATTCTCATTAAGTTAAATTCGTAAGGTTACATCCAAGGGGTTCGGTTCCTTTGCGACCTCCTTCCAAACGTGCATATTGTATTTTGAATCATTTGTATTTTTACTCAACTATATGTACTGCATTTTTACTCAACTATATGCACATCACATTCGAGTCTGCATTTTTACACTCACTAAAAAATAAAAATCGTACACTAAAAGACAAAACTTATAAAGTGTAAAATTAGGACCATTGGATCAATTCCAACAGTCTCATATGAAAATTATAGAATCGCAGGATTTTAGGGAGATGTAATTGAACACTTTCCTACATCCAAGTAGACATTACAACAGAAAGTGACAAGTTGATCTAACGCCTTGTATCTCTAGTCTTGTAGCTTCCATTCCATATACAGTCTATAGATGCCAGAAGGCACTCTAACCTCGTACAGTTTACTGACGACCTAGTTAAGAAATACAATTTTCCCAATTAAGAATTTAATAGCACTCCGACTCCAAGTGTAAGTCAAGTCATTAAGACTGATGGAAACCATATGCCCAATTGACGAACTATATAATTTTGGCGCACTGCAGAGCTTATATGCAAAAAACTAACCCAAACAGAAATGCCATTAGAAAGAACAAACAGCTATACATATACAATCTCTTCATCATTCAGATGATCATAACATCAATAAATGTCCTTTTATTTAGTACGTCAACACAGCCCAATGCAACTAATCCGAAGCTCGGAAGATGGTCAGCAGCGCCGTGAAGAGGTTGATGATATCCAAATACAGCGATACAGACGCCCATATATACTCATCATACGTATGCCTCTTGATCAAGTTATCAGTGTCGTACACAATGTAGCCACAAAATATAATTGCCGCCAAGCACCCATATATCATCACGGATATCTTCCCTAGAGGAAACAAAATCTGAATCATGGAGAAGACTATCAGTACCATAACCGCTCCAAATAGGAACGGACCAAGGAAATTAAAGTCATATCCTCTCTTCGCAGCCATGAATGTGTAGAGAGTCAATCCAATCACCACAACAGCCGTTAGAATGACTGCTTCTAGAATCACCTTCCCTGTTACACATTAAACACCGAATCAATCGAATAACCGATGTATTATAAGTCACACGTCACGTATTCAATTCTTGATGTGTATACTAGGAAATCACATCTCTTATTTTACTTGAGCTAAAGGTATTAAGATATTTACCACTAGTGAATGCACACGTCAAGCCGATAACGAATGCGAGCGGAACAGTGAACAATCCAAGGAGAATGAAATTGATCGGATGCTTCTGGTGATAGTAATACAAAGGACACAAAGCTGCAACAAAACAATCAATCAGTCGAGATCAAAATCAAACAAAAACACAAAACAACGAGATGGAGTTGTAAATACATACCGATGAACGGGAGGAAGATGACGAGGATGTAGAGCGCAAGACCAGTAGCGGTTGTGGAGAAGAAAACCTTAATCGGATGGACAGAAACGACGACGGAGGCGACAGCGATAGTGAGGAGGAGTTGAATGGATATGATGGAGTACACTTTCCGGATAAACGACCATCGCAATTCGGGATTTTCAAGCATCGTCGGGTATAGAGGTCGGTTTCCGACTTCGATGTCACTGCTATCCTTTCTGTACGGATGATTCCACATTTTAACAACAAATCAAATCGCTGGAAATGCACTGATGATGACGACGACGATCGATGCGGTTGGAACGGTTGAGGTTTTTGATTTGGATTGGAGGAGGTTGAGGCGTGGTGGTTTATAATGTGGGGAGTGAGAATTGCGTGCGGGTTGATTTTAGTGGAGAATATCTGCGAAGCTTCTTGAAGGCGGTGGTATTAGAAAAGCGGGAAGTTACTGGACTGGACTGGTTGGGACACGTGGGGGTGTTGTGATTGTGACACGTGTAAAGCTGGGCCATTCTAGACCTGTCCGGTTCTTTCTCCTTGCGGCTACCCTTTTATTTTATTTTCAGGCTTTTGATTTATTTTTGATTTTTATGTGTTATTTAAACTGTTTTAATTGTATGCAATTGAATATTATATAATATATGGTTAAGTTCTTGTAAAGCCCGCGGTAGCAACTAGCAATGAAACCGGGAGACGAGTTTATGTAAAAAATAAAAGGATAAAATTATAAGCGATGAATTTGATTAATTAACAGTTGGGATTATAATGATTATAAATAAATATGGTGGTTGGATTAGTGAAATTTGCGGGCGGTTGGTTTTGAATTTTTTTTTATTTCAAATCCGATCCGCCCATTATTAAAAATCAACGGAAGTGATTATGTCTCATCGTTTCACAAATATTTGATGATCATTTTTTATCTCTTCCCTATAATAGTGAGATGCAATGAGATTATTTCAATCGTTTAGATATTTTCTCAATAATTACATATTCAGGTTAAATGTTTAATACAAAATGTTTGAATGTTTTTTTATAAATATTAAATGATTTGAATTTGACACTTAAACATATTTGCATTTCGATCAGACTTTTTGGGCCTTGTCTTGGGCCTGTCTTTTTAAGCCGAATTGGGCGTTGGAATGTATAAAAATTATGATGATACTTCAGATCTTCTAAAAGTATCGAATATAAGATTTATAACTTAGAGATCCTCCGGACCCCAATTTTTCCAATTAAAGCTTATAATGAATGAGTATGAAGAAACTTCTATTGCCAAAACCCTTGGTCATCCAAATAAAACAAAAGGCAAATTGTAGACATAATTTCGAGTAGTTATAACCATTAGAAAACCACGCAACCTAGCTGCCCAAGCATTCTCTGGTTTTATTTGGTTATTGTCAAGTAAGTTCTGGTTGGTTATTTCCGGTCAATGGTGGTAGTAGTACGTAGTAGTAGTAGTACTATTGGCTTGAATAACTAATCACTTGTTCATCAGCTCCAGAAGGTACTGGATTCATCAAACATGCATGGCTTTAGATTTGAGTTTGGAATAATAAAAGTATGCTAAAGGAGAAAAGGAAAGAAGAGATGAGGGGGGTGATGAGTCCATGGTGGAGTTTTGGGGCTTGAACTTTCACCAAGAGGTAGGGTTTGAAAGAATCATAAAAATTGTGAGCACCGAATATATTAGCTAGTATATTCATGAATTTATAAAAGGGTTATCCACCCTTGAATTCAATCAGTATTTTCGAATAATGAGTATTGCTAAATTGTGCATCTTCATTTTCAGTGTACAAAATATTTGCCTAAATTTATTTTTTGGTAAACAAAGTGACAAGGACGGAAGGACCCAACAATAATTTTACATTTGAATTTTACCAATTTGCTACTGAGATATGTACAAGCGATGAATAAACCATCACGATCAGATGAGCACCGTAACCTCCATATACGCTTGTATGGTCTTGTGGGGTTTTTTTGTAAAGTTCCAAACCTCATCATCTTCCTGCTTTGCAACCATTGTGCCCTCTCCAATCCTTAATGATTTGAACATTTTGAATTCATTCGCTCCTACCTAAGCCTCTCGTCCATCTTTACCAAAGCCCACAAACTTTATTTAATTATCATCCAAATCAGAGACCTTTCTAGCTAGGAGTTCGGGTATCTTACACAACAAGTAGCAAAGCGATTTATAAAAAGCCAGAAAGTAGTAGTAATATATTACTATTTCATAGTACCTAGCATGTTTCAAATGTGGCATCAACCAATCCAAATTGACACCTCAAATATGATTAGTGCTCAAAATTTGCAACAGCATTCATTTATAAACAATATTGACACTCCCTTTCTCTCTCTCTTTCTATTTCTCTCTCTACATGAATTGGCCCAAAGAACGTCAGTCAATATGACGATCTTATAATTCCATATTTGATTATTACGGAATAAAATATATCTCCACCTATTTGGTCACTATCCTGAGCACTGTGATAATATTTCGTGCCACACCATATATATAGCTTATATTGGTCGCAGGCTGTGTACATTATTAGAAACCCAAGTTGATGTTTGATGAGCATGCAACAGTGACATTTATATAAATGCAGCAATTAGTCAAACCACTACATTAAATGTGCATATCCATCATCAACATTATTGTCTATGTTCTATGCGTGTGTCTCTCAGCTGTCAGCTGCACGTTTAGGGTTTCAGGACAAGCACATATACTTGTCTGAACTATATTTCAGAGCTCTTTGTTTGGTCAGTCAAGCAATCCAAAGACTCGACAGTGACTTTGAGAATTACTTATCAATATATCAACTCCCAATATTCATATTCTCATCCTTTTTCTTTGCATTTTCAGTTTTTGTTGTTTTGTGTCTTATATATGAGTGCAATGCTTCCACTTGTTAAGCTTTGTATGATTCTCTTCACCTTTTGTTGCCATCTTCCTTTCTCTCTCGAAGTTTTTTTAGGGCTAGCCTCTTCCTCTTGTTTGCACCTCTTCAATTATATGAAACATCAAGACAAACAACCAAAAGAGCTTATTTAGCTCTCTTCCAAACATCTCTCTCTTTGTATTCTCTGTTATCTGGCAGTTTTGTTTTATTTTGGTTTGGAGTTTTCTTCTTCCAGTTCATCTAAAGGAAAGGTCTTTCAGATATCTATTCAACATCTCTCCATCTACTACTATATATTCTTCTATCATGTTTTCTACAATACTTTCAATATTTTCCGAGGAAGCAGCTGCTGCTGCATCTGCTAGTGCTTCCTTTGACCATGCTGGACTAGCTGGTCATGAAGCTGGTACCTTGAGCTCAACATCTGTAACAGCAACACAAAGTTTTGATCAGCCAAAATCCAAGAAGAAAAGGAATCTTCCAGGAAATCCAGGTAAATATTTCTTCATCCACCGTGTGCATACGATCCAAGCTGATGATCATACCAAATAATACTTATTAGCGCTTGAAATTTCTGATCTGTTGGCAGACCCAGATGCTGAAGTAATTGCATTATCTCCAAAAACCCTACTGGCCACAAACAGGTTTGTATGTGAGATTTGCAGCAAAGGGTTTCAGAGAGATCAAAACTTGCAGCTTCATAGGAGAGGACATAACCTACCTTGGAAACTAAAGCAGAGGAACAGCAAGGATGCTAGAAAGAGAGTGTATGTCTGTCCAGTACCTACTTGTGTCCACCATGACCCATCTAGGGCTCTTGGCGATCTTACCGGGATCAAGAAACACTTTTGTAGAAAGCATGGTGAGAAAAAATGGAAATGTGAGAAATGTTCTAAGATCTATGCTGTTCAATCAGATTGGAAGGCTCATTCTAAGACTTGCGGGACTAGAGAGTATAGATGTGACTGTGGAACCCTCTTTTCCAGGTACATAAGTTGCATTGTTAGTACTATTAATCATCTAGCTCTGAAACTCTGATATACATGAATCGTCATCATTTATGCTTTGCACAAAGATTTTGGTACATTCAGTGTGTTGCATGATTTAGTTTGAATTATATGTTCAATGCTTTGAATTACAATGTAAGTTGTGTAGTTTGATTTTTCTTGTTTTTGTCTTGGTGCTGTTCTTACGTACTTACACAAGAGTGGTAGGTGTTTTCAAGGAATGAGTGAAAAGAGCTTTAAAATTCTGCAGTGTACAGTATTAATTGCATGAAAATGGAGGGCAATAAATACTGTGTCTGATACAAAACCATTTTGTTCAGTCTGCAGACCTGAAAGGCTGAAACCCTATTTCCTGAGAACTCTAAATCTTTTACCCAAATATTGAAATCCAGAAAACCATCTTTTCATCTGTACCAAAAGCAGTGGATTTCTTTTTGTCTCTTCTTTCTTTTTTGTTACGGTAGTTTGTAATGCTTGTTAGAGATTGTCAAGTACTCTCTCTCTGAACTTTGAATATCCATCATGATCCAAACCACTGTACACTGATCTCCTCTGCAAATAGGACCTTTCACTTTCACCAATTTGCAGCTTTTGTGAATCATGGGCATTGGTTTTCTTAGCCTTGACATTGATGCATACAACATACACATATATTTGTGCATTCTATTATGGAAGTAGGGTTTTATTTTCTCTGTACATTTATATTGCAGGAAGGACAGCTTTGTCACACACAGAGCGTTTTGTGATGCTCTAGCTGAAGAAAGTGCGAGGCTTTGTGCTACACACAGCAACCTTGTGACGTTCCGGCAAGATCATCATCATCCATCTGCAAATGCTTCTGATTTTAACCTAACAACAGGAAACGAATCCTTGACGGCGGCTTCTCTCTACACAATCTTTCCAAAACAACAAAACCCTAGTCCTCACATCTCACTTGGATGCAATCCTCCATTTTTCAGCACACAGAATCATCAACTGATCAACACCAAGTCAGAGCCCTTCTTCAGCTACTCGGCACCATCCGCAGCCTTATCTGCCACAGCGCTGCTGCAGAAGGCAGCCACGGTGGGAGTGACAGTTGGATCATCACTAGGTCAGACCATGATGGGGAACCACCTTAGTAATTTTGATGTTGGACAGACTTCATCCACATGGCGGAAGAGTGATAGTCTGACAAGGGATTTTCTGGGACTGACAGCTGATGATGAGCAACAGGTGGGGCAGTGTACTAATGGAGAGGATGAGTTGGTAACCTATACTGGAACAGAAGGGAGTGTTGGTGGTGTAGGTTTAGGTTTTCCAGGACGTGACCCTTCCACGTTCAAGGCTACAGGATTTGGGTCCTGGAGAAACTGCTAAACGTCAAGATTTGTTGGACACTTGTGTTAAACTTGACTTCTCAAACATGAGTATTAAAGTGAGCTTGAACTCAGTGTATTTTAATTTACAATTTTAATATGATAAAACTCGGACATATAATTTTTTGTTAGACTGTAAAACAGTCTTTAACGCTCAATAATAATAATCCAACAAGTAAAACTTACAAAATAACAAGAACGTCAGAAAAATATAAAACACAGTACAAAAGTTAAGAAAGTTGATAAATATTAACTGTAGAGATTCAATCAGCTAAAAAGCCTGCAATCAACTAAGAGGAGCTTCAGTAAAACGAGCGTGAGTGAAAAGGTAGGACTAGGTTGTTGGCTTTGGTTATGCAACTATAATGGCCATCTCGGTCGGTCATGGTGGTCCAGGGGTAAAATGTGGTACTAAATACTCTACTAATAATGAAAAGTTAAAGAGCATAAATAAAGGAAAAGATAGTCGAGGTGAAAGAAAATTTTGTCAAACCAAGACCTTTGAGAGTTACACATACTCATCATTTAGTTGAAGCTGCTTAGACATTTTTTGTATGCATATTCTTGGGTCACCAGTTGCACACTTTCTCAATTTCTGTGCATATAAACTCGCCCCACAGCTTTCCCAGCTCCTCATTCACTTCATAACTTATTTGCAACCTTCCATTTAACAACACAAGTAATAACAACCCTTTCGAAAGGATTTTTCCATTTTAATAATACATCGGCTAGCACCCACACTGCACTGACCAGGAAGTAGATATACCTGAAAAACAAAGAATGGAGAAAGATCAAGTAGACATTATAACAAGTAAATAAAATACTTTAAAGGAATGACATGGGGATTCTAGTGAACAAAAAGAAGGGTTGTGTGTACTATGGGTATATCCAATTGCTTTTGGAAAGCTTGTGGCAGTGGCAGGATGATTAAGGTACTTGCAATTACATACACACTAAAGATCTGCCTGCAACCAGGCAAAAGATACCATCTTTTTTATCTTCCTCTTCTGCACAACTACTGCACAAACCAAAAGCTTAATCTTCTATTCTCTTTTTTCTTTCAAAACACATAATACCACATACATGTCATTTTCCATGAAGGAATCTCATCCCACAAACTCTTGCTTTTCTCACACTCTTTACCTTCCTATCCGAACTATCATTATTAAAAAGCTTGGTTTTCCTACTTTTCTCATTCGGTATATTCCGCCATGTATCTCCTTGTTAAAAATACTCTAGTTTGAATTTTATTTGAAAGTTTAAGATATGGTGTAATTTTGTAACCAAGTTTCCAGGACACGCACTATAATTAGTACTGAAAATGAAAACTAGAGACTATGTTGAACAAGAATATCATTATTACGATCAGGACCAGTGTCAGCAACACGATGAAGACATAAAGAGACAGACAGTGTAGAATCAAAAGACTTCCGTTGATTACTTGCAGGTTCCAAAAGTTTAGGATTGCAAATAAATAGTACTGGTCAAGCAGTAGTGTGTGTTTCATACTACAGTTACAAATTCACTTTCAGAGTTGCATACAGTTATAACATGTTAACGATACTGACCATTCATTATGAATTTATGATGATACAAGTAGCCTCACATGCATATCAATACTTCGATGATGATGAAAAATCCTCAATAAACTCAGGCTGTCGATTATGGATCTGCAGAACGCACAAGCAGTTCTTCAACATTAGGAGAAACTAGTTGCCATTTTAACTCTTTTTGATTTACAAATATATAAATGGAGCAACAACCAATTAAATTTATCACCATCGAATAATGTTTTTAGTATATATACATAGAGGTTGTATCATGTGGAACCCCCTCCTTTTCATGGATCCATGGATCTCCCTTTGCAATCGTTGATTGCATTTTCTGTTTGCATTTTGGACGCACCAGATTGTGCCACGTGTTTGCATTTTTGAAATGCACACGTGCGTTGCACATGACAAATGCACACGTGAGTTGCACGTGCTCATTAATGCGCTGGCACAATCTGGTGCGTCCAAAATGCAAACAGAAAATGCAATCAACGGCTGCAAAGGGGATCCATGGATCCATGAAAAGGGGGTTCCACATGATACAAACTCTATATACATATCATAGTTACTTTTCCTTTTTCTAGTGCAAGATAATAAAGCAGCAAGCAAGCATTTTTTATAGTGAAGATGACATCCATTGTTGAATTGACATCATCAGATACGACATAGAGATTTTGGAAAAACATACTCCTAAAAACAGACAACTGATCAACCACATTTGACAAGCATTTATCTATCAGATCATATGTATCCAGTGATTGCAGCTACAAGCAAACATTAAATTAAGATATGAAGAGAAGAATAATTACCACAAAACTCTTAGTAATAAATAAATGCGTAGAAAAATGATTACACTGAAAACGTACACCATTAATGGATAGGGAATTGCATGATTCGTGAAAAAAAATGCGATACGAGACTCACTGTCCCAGTGATCAACTCTTCAGTCGGAGATAGACAAGTTATGCATTTTGTTTTTATAGGTGTATTTTATTTAGTTGCTATGTTGATGCTTGGGACAGATTCCAAACATTGCAGAAGCTTGTGTAATGTTAAAGGCATTATGGATGGATACTACAGAATCTTACAACTCGACCTGCTAGATATTAAAAAAATAAATCTTAATCAAACCGCATAACAGATATGTGACTAATTCTGTAACAACTTTTTGTCATGCTAGTCCATGTTCATATGTAACGGATGATCAACTACACCGCCTTACCTAGAGAATGAAAATGTACATTAACATTTTGAGATCAAGCTGGGTGGATATGCTGCCTATGTATCCGAATCCGAGGATTCAGTTGTTTCGAGCATTGGATACAACAGCATGACTCAAATGAGAGTCTTTAGAACAAAATGATATAGAGGAGCTCTGGAAGCACAGAGCCATCTGACAGTACTTACTGGAACACTAAATGTAGTTAAATGCTTTCTGAACTGAGTGGCTAACAATGAATATCTGAGGGTTACTGCTTTGTCTTAAATTCATTGCTTTCAAAAATCCATGAAGAAACCCCTCTGATGAAAGATCGTCTGCATGTGAAATAAGAACCAGGCTCAATCATCATGCAAGAGAATATAAAAAACTAGAAACCCAAATTTCAGAATACAAATTTCTTCTAGCACTATCTAGAATTATAATCTGCTTTCTGGTTTGGCATCTCGAAGAAAATGTGCTTTGCCTAAAAACACATGATAATCATCAATCCAAGAAGGATTGCAAGTCATAAAACTAACCGGTTACTACTATGCACACTTCTGAATGATTTCATCAAGCATCTAAATAGGAGAACATTTTCAGCTTTTGCAATTGGAAGTAAAATACCTTGAGTTTCTTTTTTTAAAGTGACGGCTTCTTATTATTTATCTTACTCTTTTTCCTGTAATGACAGTAAAATCGTGTTAATGACACCCGTTAGCAAAAATGTTTGCCATATAACAAGGTGCAAAATGAGGTGTTTTCATCACACGTAATAAAGGAGCTTCAAGGGAATATTCGTACTGTTATATTGCTTAATGTTCCTGCAAAAACTACTGCCACAGCGGCAACGGAATGGTTTTGTCAAACTGTCCGTAACGTCAAATTTAATGCCGTACTCCTGCAAAAAGGTAACCTGTAAGTTTGAAGTTCGAACATGAAAACACTAATGTCCAATAAATTTCATTAAAATGCCAACCATAAAGAAGAATAGTGACATTCAATAAAAATTTCTGGTCCTATTATAACAGTCTAACATCCCTTACTAAAAATGCGTCATTGCGGAAGAAAGGAATATAAGGCATAACCACTTTAATAATCACTATTCCATAATGACTAATAAGTATTTTTAGAACAAATCGTCTCTTTGTTAGTCTTTTCATAAGGAACATGCACATCCACTGTTAACATCTTCTCTACAGGTGACATTAATTTTTTCGATAAACAAAACCAACTTTCAATCAGTGCAAGATCAAAATTATCAAAGGTACAACAACTCTAACACGTAGGAAATACTGTACCTGTAATGGAAACCGTCGCTTTAAAATTCAACAAAAGAACGATGAAAAATACATTCAGATAATTTAATGAATGAACACTTGAAAATTCTATACTTCAGTGGTCCTTACCCGAGTTAGCTCCTCGAGGGCAGCAACTTTTCTAGATGTAAAGAAGGCAACCTGCATGATTTGAAACATTAAATCTAGTTGCTGACCTTTTAGTGGTTTACATCATCAAATATGGAGTAGTAGGCCATCAAAAGAATTCTCTTTATTTATAACGAATAGTATAATCCGCACAGACAATCAAAACGAGACAATAATATAATACCCGATGATAGTGATGATCTGGTGTCTCCACCCTAGTAGGAATAGCAACTAAATTGGCATCAGTGCATCTGTTAAATGAAATAAAGCAGTAATAAGAAAAAACGACCACCCAGTAATGGTTTGATGTGAGAAAATACTGCACGCAATTGGCAATAACACTTCTCACGCTGAGACACCTAGAAATATAAATGGTGAAGAAAATTAAAACTTCGACACAGGTAGTAACGGAGAAGTACCTGTGGTTGATGAATCTTGCTACATTTCCATAAACAGATGCATCGAGGCAGAGAGCCTTGTCCTTGTCTGCCTTGAGTTCTTTTAATGAGGCCCAACCAGCATCTAATACCATTGTGGATGGACAGTTTCTAATGTCCGACTGGTATCGAAGGTAAAACTCTGATAAGGTCAAAATTTCGCCAACAAATTCGCATACAAATGCCCCTTTCGGTAGGTCCTCAAGGGTCCTGAGACCCCATCCTTTCCCGGCAGAGGTCATGAAAACCTAAAATATATTGGAGTCAATAGGTGAGACAATGCAATAAAAAACCCCAATATAATTCTTTGGTGACCTATTTAAAAGTGTAGAAAATGTAACCTGCAATTTGTAATTAATGCCTTGTTGCACCCGTCGATTTGTGCAATTCTTACTACAGTGACATCTGAGCCAGCACTCATTAACAGCTTTTCTTACCAGATGACCTTGACATGGTTTCAGAATATCTGTATCTGTCCCAATCTCCAATGGGCATTCTTCACAAAAGAACTGTTTGTGCTTTTGAGGATTGCGGGTCATGGATATGCTTTCTTCTAAGAAATCTTCTTTCAAGATTCCCCCTGAAGCATACATGCATCTTTCCCCGGTAGTACAAGCACAAATACAGGGTGCCTTCAGTGAAAGGCAGTCTCCAACACAGTTCGAACAACAATCTTCTTTCCTAATTTGAGCAAGAGAAACACTAACCACGGCATTTTGTCCAACAAGGCTCTGTGGGATATAGCAAAAAGAGGGAAAGGGGACATCATTAAAATGGTTGACAATTGATATCTTGAGCTTTTCTTCCCCTTTCGTTATATCAGAAACATCTAACAAGTAGGTGGATTTTTTGGCTTCAGTGTAATTCCGTTTGTCTGTATTTATGATGTGTGGCGTTCCAGTTGCTTCCTCTATGACTTCCTTTTCCTTTGCACTTTCAATAAAATCGTGAGTTGTACCGCCTTCGTCGTGGTGGACACTAGTACACAAGCCATTTCTGCATCCTGAAATAGCGAGATCTTCTGGAAGAGGTGACACAGCATTGGCCATGCCGTTTTCTGAGTAATAAAATGTCAACTTTTTATATTCAGGTTGTATCACTTCATTAGCTGAGTTGCATACTCTGACAAACTCTTCTTCAGTATCTTTCATGTGAAGCTATTAAGCCTCATCATTCTTTCAAAATTGTAAACTATAAAATCCTACATACAGATTCTATCATAAAGAATACTACGAACAGAATGATATTATATTATGAGTTGCAGAAACACAATATATCTTAATTTCCCCAAATAAGAGCAAGGCAGAGTAGTAGTTATATGCAAACTTTAAATGCGTCAACACGTAATTGAATCAGTACTTTCCTTATTAGGGTTTTAGCGGTTCAGATAAGGTCGTGAAAATAAAAACGTCACTTGCCGTTACCTGTTTGTTTTCCCCTTTTAGAGATTCCAACCTCCATCAATGGAAGAGAATCCATCTTATCATCTTCTGCAATGCTTGTAGTATCAGTAATGTACATCTTATTGGCTGTTTCTGAAAAATATGAAAGTTGTCAGTTCGATTTGCCTCATAATCTTTGCTAATTGTTTTATTAATTAACTGTTGTGTATGCCAAGATGATGGATAAATGCCATTGCAATTACAATCAAGAAATCAGATGCGCAGGGAAGGCTTGCAAACTTTTATAATGAAGAGCATGCAAAATAACTTTTAGCTAGGATTATAACAGATATAATATATGAGGCATATTTCATAATTTCAAGCTCCAGAGAAAAATGATGACATGTATGCGAAATAATAGGTATAAAAGTCCAGATATCACATCGTTGACTGCATATAGACAATTTGTGAATCTGCCTGCATCAACTCACTCCTATGTCTTGCTTATAGAGAATCTCAAAGTTATACTCCCTTTATCACACTAATATACCATACCATACTGGTATGTAGTATCTCCAAGAAAAGTTGCAAGTGCTAGTCTTTCTAACCGCTAGTTACTTGCTACTCACCTTATATGCTCAATGCCAGTAGATCATTTTCATTATTAGGTGACTAACTTATGAATGAATGAGGCGAGATCTTTCACAGTTAGATACTGGATAGAAATTATGTCCAATAAAGACCAAAAAATACAAGGTTGGACTACTCAACCATTAAATGGTTACACAACTAAGCTTATTCATTTTCAAGAAAGTAAGCATTATCTTTTTAAAAAATTCAACAGAACCAGCAATTAACTAGGATAATCACACACAACATGTTAATTCTACACAACGCCCATATCCAGCCAGATATGGCAAAAAATGGCAAACGGTGAATAGGGTAACTAAATAAAAATGAAGTAACCATAAAGAAACTGTATATCATTTTTTCATTAACTTTGGTTATGCTAAACAATAAAAAATGTATACCTGGCTGAAAAACTGTAATTGGCAACCCCCCATAAGGTATATCACTTACTTCGGGCTCAGTTTTTGGTTTAATTAAGGTGCATGTATCAGCCACTGCCTCAGGAATGATTTGGGGCTCCATTTCTGGGTCATTTGAGTACAATAGCTGAGGAGACCTCTCAGAATAAGTTCTTTTTTTATCACTGGGATGTTTAGAATCTTCTATACCCATTTCAGAAAAATGCAAAGCTTCATTTGTTCTGCACGGCAGCGGGGCCTCTGATGCTCCTACTATAGCTAAAGCTTTTGATGATGAAAGACGTCTATCTCTCTGTCTAAGGCTTGTGGGGGGTGATTCAGGCTCTGATTCGTCCCTTGAATTTATATTACAGATAGCAAGCTCGGATGGTTCCAATACAGCCTGCAGTGGTTGAAGTTCAATATCTGCAAGTGCCGTGTCATGATAAAAGTTTTCACCTTGGAGGGAGGTACCGCAGCTGTTAGCATTGGCATCTTCAATTGTGGATATATCATGATTTTCATGAGTTGGTCGGAACCTTTTTAAGGGTTGTTCGGGCTCGTGAGGTACCTTCAAATAAAAATAAACGACACTGAGTAGTTAACATGAAAAAAATTACCAACGGGAACCACACGCCATCACATTTAAGTTGCAAAAAAATATTACGTACATCATTGTCAGTAGGTTTCCTCTTCTGCTCAGCCACCATATAAATTAAAAATTGTGAACAAAACAGTAATTGTGTTAAAAATGAAATGGATGAGTTCATTAGAAATTCAAATTGATTAATTTGTGAGAAATCAAACTACCCGGTCATCTTCACTCTCAAATATAGCATCAATGAGAACCCTATAGTTTTCATCCTCAATGTATGCCCAATTCTTGTCATACACCTTCAAAAGATTTTTCAATACCGGTTTCACCACATCCTCACCAAGTCCCAACTCCTTCATCGCACGAAATGCCTTTCCAACTCTTGGATTCGATTTCGGCGCCATAACTGAAAATCTTAACCACGACCTTAACACAGCAAAATACACACAATAAAAATTAGATTAAAGCCAATTCACCCAGCAACACCTTGCAGTAAGCAAAAATAGATACATAAGCTCACAAAGTGTAGCACTACAACCCTAGGTTTAAACAAAAGGGTCAAAACTACTACAACATTTTTAAATAATCCCAACAACATTTCAACTTTCTTGAAATTACGAACAGGATCAAAGACATTGATGAATGTAAAAGCACATGCACACGAATTTGATGAAAATAAAGTTACAAAATTGACATGATTTGAGCAGTTGTTATCTACCGTACACAGTTGACGATGTTAGCAAAACAATAGAAATTAAGTGGATGAAGAGAAAATCTTACCGGTAGAAGCGAATGCGGATGAAGCGGCGGAGGAGGCGTTGAAGTGTTGGTTTGATTTGATTCGAGACCGGAGCAAAGCAAATGAAATGGAGTGAAGATTTTTTACCTGAAAACTCAAGTTTCCAGAATTTATCTTACCTTTTTCGATAAATCATAATTACTTTATATATAAAAAAATTATTATTTCGTTTTGTAAATAAAAATGCAATTAAAGAAATGTTCACAAAGTGAAAAGGTGATATAACAACTTATAAGAAAAAGGGTTTAGTTCGATAGAGAGTTAATTTTTTGTAAGATAGAATGATTTAATTTTAATTAATGAATTTGGTAATTTGACGGTTGAGATCAGAGTTTTTTTTAATAAATTGGCAGCTGGATTTACAAAAAACCTAACGATTGAGTTTGGTGGTTTTTAAGAAACTAAATGTCATCATTGTTAGTAATCAACAATCAAAATTGTGTTTCACGATCCTACATTTATTATGCTCTAGGAACAAATGTTACAAAGGGTAAATAATGTTAGACAGTAACACATTTTCTTATTTGTTCTTTTTATAAATAAAAATAAGAGATTATTTAAAATCATCATTCTCAATGATCCCGTATTTTATTCGAACTCTATTCATGACACGGCCACTTTAGTATTTTGTATAATAAGTTATTAACTTGGGAATGATCAAAGAATTTTGATTTACAATATGGTCAATTAAGTCAACGACTAAGTTTTCAGCAAAAGACACTGAAACCGGTGGTGGAGTGTCACAATTCAATGATTTCTGAATTGAAAGGGTGTTAAATCAAAAAAAAATTGCAATGGTTGTTATAATTTAACAATTAAGAAAATGGTTTTCGACAAAAAATATCTTTAAACTTTGATAATATCTTACTAGTTATTATTTCCTATATAATACTAGTTATTTTATTATGTAATCTTTATCTTATTATCAATAAAACAAATTGAATTTATCTCAACGCTGATGAATTTGAGGTTATCACGGATGCACTCTCGTTAGCCTACTGTACTTATTTCCCATCAATTAATAAAATACCACAGGACAGAGCAAAAAAAAGAAAATCCCTAACTCCAAAAATCGAATGCAAAAACAAGGATTTGATTTTAAGCACTTCTTC
This sequence comes from Sedum album, assembly GCA_006409495.1. Lineage (NCBI taxonomy): Eukaryota > Viridiplantae > Streptophyta > Magnoliopsida > Saxifragales > Crassulaceae > Sedum > Sedum album. The sequence continues at coordinate 145,028 of QZGG01000119.1, forward strand.
AATTTCCCTTTGCAACTGCGTCGTTTTTATCGATCAGTCTCCGGCGATCCCAATCGCTGCCGCCGCCGCCTACTCAGTCTCTTTTCCTCCCGCTCGCCACAATTATATCTTTTCAATTCCCTTAATCAGTGCCCGATTGGCACCGTTTCGTAAACCCTAATTCTCGAGTATGCTACAATTCGATGTAGACGACGACGGCCGGATTGTTCGACGATAATTTTGGTTAGCTCTGTAGATATTTAGGTGAATTTTTGAATTATGCCAATCGGTTCTTTGTTTGTGAAAAGTCCGCTTAGGTTTTCTTTACTGCATTTTCCTCTGATTGGATTGTGTGCATGTGTTATCTTTGAAAGTTGAGGAGCTTGTAAAGTATGTTAATTTGAGTTATTTGGATTCTTTGAGTTTTGCAGAGGTTGAAATTTCAATTAGTTTAAGTAAACAAAGGAAGTTCAATCATAGAGGAAGTTCAACTGGTGTTCCCTGTAGTAATTTTGACCAGTAACGTTGTGTTGGCCATTTTGTGTGTCAAAGTACATAGTCTTGATATAAAAGTAGGGATAGTAGATGATTGGTTGTGGTTATGTAACATTTTTAATGTAATTGCAAAAACTTTGGTTGGTGACTGAACTGTACTCCTCAATTTTGTTCTGTAATTTTGAAGAATGACATTAACATATTGAGATTCATGTAGGGATGCAAGTGTGACTTGAGAAGAATAAGTATTTTTAGTTGAAATGGCTGCCATGGAGCCCATTGATATATCATCATCCGACAGTGACGTAGAGATGACAGGTGCCATAGAAATGTCCAGGCCTTTGAACAGGAATCATCAATCTTCTATCAATTCCAGAATTTTTAATCCTGATGCACCTGGGCCAAGCAGATCATTTGTAGATGCAGGTTATCAGATGTTGCTCAATCTGTTTTTCTTTTTCTCCCATCTTTCAAGTATGGCACGTGACAGAACTCAGAAGCATTTGCCAACATTTACAGGATACGTCGGGAACCCTCAGAAGTTACCACCATCTCACCGAAGAGATCCGTCTGGAAGAAGCTTCTCAAACAGCGACTCTTTTTCTGAAGATCCTGGAAAAAGGGTTCTTCCATCTTCGCTTCAACCATACACCCCAAGAAGTAATTCTGTTAGAATTGGAGAAAAAAGAGTCAACCCTCACATACAGTCTATATCTGAAAGATCACAGCCTGGTTCAACTGATCAGAGACACCATATGAATGGCCGTGATATTTACCATATGAATGGTGCGGTTGATTTAAAAAAGAGTAGGCTCTTACCCCCGACATTAATGCATGGGAAAGCCACTTCGGTTCCCCAATTTGCCAGCACAAGTGATAGTTATTATCATACCGCTGGAAACAATTATTATCGTCCCACAGCAGAAAATGAAGGGGACGACGGATATGATGAGCGCCTGATCATGCGAGCTGTGATTGAGGTAATCGATATTTGATGTGAATTTTTTGAATTATTTCCGTAGTATCTACTTCATATTTGAATCATCTTCTAACTAAAAGTTAGTGTGGTCGTACCGTAATGGTTGATTAGAGTTGAAATATCCCTTTTCAGTATTTAGTAATGGTGCATGACTGCCTAATAATAGTTTGAAATATTGCATCTGATTTCCTTTAATAATGCAGGATATTAATCAACCTGTGAACGAAGCACAACTTCCTGAAGGTCTTCTCTCGGTTACTCTCCTAAAACACCAGGTAAGCATCTTGCAGTTTTCATCTATTGAATTTAGCGTGTTCTCGCTCTAACATTACCAAAAAAAATTCTTCAAGTAGAAAATTGCACTTGCATGGATGCTGCAGAAAGAAACTAAGAGTTGTACCTGCGCTGGAGGTATACTGGCAGATGATCAGGTCTCTCTCTGTGACTTATACTGGTCGTCATTTGAAAATAAGTATGTTGATATTTGGGCCTAGTTGAGCGTTGTAGGAGTTTAAGAATCTATACTTGCAGGGTTTAGGGAAGACCATCTCTATGATTGCCCTTATACAAATGCAGAGATATATGGATTCAGAGGCCAAGTCAAACATCACTAGTAACTGCACCCCGGAAGCCTTAAACTTGGACGATGATGATGATAATACTGATGTTGCGCATGTCTCTGTCGACCTGGATAATGAATCTCAACAGTCAAGACCCACGCCGTCTATTGATATTTCAGCTGAGAGTTTTAGTAGGAAAAAGCCAACTGCTAAGACACTGGTCGTTTGTCCAGCAAGTGTGCTTAGACAATGGGCTCGAGAACTGGACGAGAAAGTTTATGATTCAGTGGAATCTAAACTTTCTGTTTTGATTTACCATGGTGGTAATCGGACAAAGGACCCCACTGAACTTGCCAAATTTGATGTTGTTCTCACAACTTATGCTTTAGTGACTAATGAAGTTCCAAAAGAACCTCTAGCTGATCAGGAAGACCAGGAGGGTCCTGATGGGGAAGCTAATGGATTACATAGTGGATTTGCAGCTATAAAGAAGAAAAAGAAAGAAATATCGTCTAAGAAGAAAGGAAAGAAGGGGCGGTCTGATACTGACAGAGACGTTTTAGATTGCTCTGGTGCCCTCGCCAAAGTTTCTTGGTACAGGGTCATATTAGACGAGGCCCAAACAATTAAGAACCACAGAACACAGGTTGCTAGAGCATGCTGCAGACTTAGAGCCAAAAAAAGATGGTGCTTATCAGGCACTCCAATCCAAAATAGTGTTGATGATTTGTACAGTTACTTTAGATTCTTGAGATATGATCCTTATGCTAAGTACAAATCATTTTGTGCCGGAATCAAGTTGCCTATATCACGTAATTCAGTTCAAGGGTATAAAAAGCTTCAAGTTCTTCTTAAGACGGTTATGTTGCGACGCACGAAAGGTAAGCTTTGTATTTTATTTAGTAGGAAAGATAAATCTAACTGCCTATGCCTGACTCATATATTTCATTCTTTTGAGCGTTTTAGTCATCCATTGGCGTGAAAGTCTACTGGATTATTCTCTTTTTTCAAACATGTATTCTCACTCTGAAAATGAAGTATTGAGTTGGGTCAGTTTCACTTTATTAATTATTGGCTAGGATAAAATATCTGCTATCTGCAATTCTTTAGTTTAGTTACTCAGGAGCTATATGTAAATAAAGTTGTCCAAATAATGCCATCCAAGCCATAGATACTGTTAGAAAATTGAAAACCAATTCTCTCTTATGGATTTCTATGAAATGTTAATTCATCTGCTTAGCCCTGAATGGAGATGAATACTGCACATTCACGTTTTTCTTATAGTAGTCAACTTGTCATTCATAGCTAGGGTGGTAATGAATCATTGTTTATGATACTGATATTGTGAACTGGTCTTCCAGACACTAGTATTGGAGGAGAGCCCATAATTAATTTACCGCCTAAATCAATAATGTTGAACAAGGTTGATTTTTCCCCCGAGGAGCGTATGTTCTATTCCAAGCTTGAAGCAGAGTCGCGCTCACAATTCAAGGTATTCCATTGGTTTCACTTGAAACAACAAAAAATATTTTAGCAAAATGGTACCTGAGAATCCTTTGGATCTATTGGTGATAATACTTTCTACCTCGCAGAAATATGCTGAAGCAGGAACTGTGAGCCAGAACTATGCAAATATTTTATTGTTGCTTTTGAGGCTGCGTCAAGCTTGTGATCACCCACTTCTTGTCAAAGGAGTAAACAATGATTTTGTTGGAAAAGAAGCATATAAAATGGCAAGAAAATTGCCAAGAGATATGCTCTTTAATTTATTGAATTTATTGGAGAGTTCTAAGGCCATATGCCGTGTATGCGATGTGAGTGTCTTTTAATCTGGTGCCTTGTTGAATATTTCTCGTCACCTTCTTGTTTTTGGTTTCATCGTTAACCTTGGTTAAAAATGTAGTCCAATTTTTCCCTGTTCTCTTGCGCATAGGATCCACCCGAGGATGCTGTTGTCACCATGTGTGGCCATGTCTTCTGCCACCAATGTGTATCCGACAGCTTGACTGGTGATGATCACACGTGCCCTGCTATTGGCTGCAAAGAGCAACTCGGTGAAGATATTGTTTATTCAGAAGCTACTCTTAGAAAGTCTTTATCAGACTCATTAAGTGATATCCCAGAGAACTCTGATTCAGTTCCTAAGAAATCAGTAGCTTTTGAAAGAGATTATTGTTCTTCCAAAATCAGAACTGTCATAGAGTTTTTAAACTTAATGAATAGTTCCCGGCCTGTGCTAAATGGGTCTGGTCCATTTGATGTCGACTTGTCCTCAACAAATGGAAATTCATATTCAAACTCAAGGAATGAGCTTCCAGAAAAGGCTATAATATTTTCTCAGTGGACTGGAATGTTGGACTTGTTCGAGACGTCCCTCAGGCAAACTACTTTAGTATACCGGCGATTAGATGGCACAATGACCCTCAATGCTAGGGATAAGGCTGTCAAGGATTTCAACACTGATCCTGAGGTATGCTTCTAGTCATTACATGCACTAGTTGTTTTTCTTGTGCAGTCACTTCTAAGTTTCATGTATTTATTATTACTCGCTAGTCTATGCAACTTCAGAGATGAAACTGGGGTGAGTTTGATTAGACTCATTAGAGTGTTTGTTTGTATCATGTTGATGCTACTCTGGCTTTTCTTTGCGAGAGAATTTATATTAATTTGCTTCTCTACTGTATGTCAAAAACATTACAGGTCACTGTGATGCTCATGTCACTAAAAGCAGGAAATCTCGGCTTAAACATGGTTGCTGCTTGTCATATTGTTCTTTTAGATCTCTGGTGGAATCCAACTACTGAAGATCAGGCCATTGACAGAGCTCATAGAATTGGACAGACACGTCCAGTTACCGTGTCACGTCTTACTATTAAGGATACAGTTGAAGATAGGATACTGGCTCTTCAGGTAGATTCACATTCCATTGATATTGATTAGTTGTCTGATACTTGTGCTCTTAATTTTCTGTCCCTGACATGTTTCTTGAATGCTTCTACTTATTTTTACCAGGAAGAAAAGAGAAAAATGGTGTCTTCCGCATTTGGCGATGGAGAAGATCGCAGTGGTGGCACTGCAACCCGCTTAACCATTGAAGATCTCACTTATTTATTCAGGTTGTAAATTACACAGGGGAACGTCAACATATTTAGACTGGAGCCGTTCGGGGCCTTGATGGTTACCAAAATACATTTTCTTGATCTGGGCGTGATAATTTTGAACTCCTGAATTTCGACTATAGAAGGGTGGTAGGATTTTTGAATACCCATCTAATGGCTGATCTTTCTTTTGGTGCACTAGGCATCATCTTTGTGTCAACCTTTTCTGTATACTAGGCAGCTTATCTCAGATGACTGGTCAGCAATCTAAAGGTCCCTGTAATATGTACATATTCCATCTGAACTGTGGTGACAATGTTTAGTACAATATTTAATTGCTTCTTTAGAACTTGAACAGTGTCATGAGTTGGTTCCCCAATTTTTCTGATAAATCTGATGATGATCAGAACCATTTCTTCTAACAGGGTCTCATCAAAACATCTGTATCAGAAAGTATGTGCACAGACTGAAGAAGCAATTGAACTGAATCGGCCGGTGTCGAGAAATTTGATGCTTAGTATGGAATTTTAATATGAAAGCGGTTGAAATACGGTAGGATGGTGCTTTCATGTATGACACAATGATCCTCTAACAATGACATATCACCATCCAATAATATTGTTTTGTATTGTACAAGTTGATGACCTGCATTTGGCTTTTCCCCGTGACAACATTTATATTAGTTTGCTTCCCAAAAAAATTACAGGTTGCTTTTTTCTAAATTGAGTTGGCTTCAGTCATTGACATTTAGGGTCATTGTTTTTGCCAACTAAGATAAACCTGATGTATATAAGTCATTGAGATGCTCATTTCATTAAAAGTGGAGATCTCACTTAAAGACCTGATAAGAACAAATGTAAAAATTGAAGAAAATAATAAATATACATTCCATGAAAATAATTGAATTCTTAGCAAAACACACCGTCACTTGATACTCTAGTATATAAAGCTGTCATTTTAATTTGACATAGAAAGTTGTATGTTGTATGAGATCTCATTTTCATATTCGCATGACCATATATATTTATAATTTTGATTAAAAATAATTTAACATAAAAATAATTTTGATTAAAAATAATTAAAAAAAGTTAAATCACTTCATTTAATTACAAACTTTTTTAATTTTAACTATAATAGTATTAATAATAAAGATTCTAATTAAAATCATCAGCTATCTTGAATCCAACTCATCAAAAGCAGTTAATTGAATTCTATATTCATTATTTTACAAAGAAATATTCTAAATGAAACATCAGATGGACCCATTTCAAATTCCCTACACAGCCTAAATCTTGAAGGACAGTAACCTAAATTTATTTTACTATTCCACCCACAAAATCATTCATCTTAAAATTGTCCGCAAAACATTTCCCAAAGCCATAAAGCCTGAGAGTTAAAATTAAACTACAAGACCCACACAACAGCTGAGAGCACCTGCCACATGTTCGACGAAATGCCTCAACCACAAACCCCTTCCACACACAACCTAAACACCCTTCTTTAAACACCTCCACCTCTACCGCCGGGATCTGGCCTCACATTCTCACCTAGACCGACTCCTGGTGACTTCCTCTTCTCTCTCATGTAAATAATTAATTTATTAACAGACAATGCATTATGTTAAGCACATGGTGTGTGGCTGAGTGAGAGTCACAACCAGCCACATTTAATTTATTTTCTTCAAAACTGTACAAAGCCCTCATTTTTATAATCCAAATCTCTCCTGCCAATCATTTTTGTTGGATAATTTCACATGTATGAATACTGAGTATCAATCTACTGCTGTTGCTTCAATTGCTTGCTCTTTCATGGTGGGTCACTCTGATTAGGCCTGGCATCAATTATTCTTGGTACAGACTTTTTCCAGCATTGCATTCCTTCATTTTTCTTCAATGTTAGTGAGTGTTCAGATTTATCGTTGTCTTCTTCCTTTCCCTTTTGTTTTGTTTTTGTTTCCACTACTTAAAAATGGGACCTTTTTTATCTTTCTGTTAGATCATTGCACCTGCTCTTTAGTTTTATCTATTTCGTGCTGTTTGCAGTCGTTTTCAGTTAATGGGTCTGTACAGGTAAGATTCCTAGTTCTGTTTGTACTTTGGTCTGTCTTGCTAGATCTGTGCTGTGATCTTCTTATTTGTGAAGGTGAGTATGCTAGTTTAAGTAGCTGATTTATGTGAATCTGATAAGACTGTTTGCTGCCGCCCCTATCTTGCTCGTTGTGGTTTTGTTTGAGATGGCGTGAAATACTGTATCTTTTGCTGCCTGATTAGTTCCGAAAGTAAATTCAAGTTGTTCGATTCTGTCCCTGAGATTTTTGATATTAGGATCTAATCTGTCTTTATGATTCTTGAAGGGTTTTTAAGATTTTGTAATTTGGCTTATTGTGGGATTCCTACTCTGGATTTACAAGATTCCGTAATAATTCATGTACAAGCATAGCTGAAGTTGTTGGGTTGATTTCATAATTTTAGGTTTTACTTCTCTTTCTCGGGATATAGCTTATTGGAATTTGCAAGTGATGTGAATTGAAGATATTGTTAATGGCAACCCTCGTTCCTGGTGTTTTATTGAAGCTCTTACAGCATATGAACACAGATGTAAAGGTTGCTGGTGAACATAGGTCAGTTCTTTTGCAAGTAGTTAGTATTGTTCCTGCACTGGCTGCTGGTGAGCTGTTTCCAAATCAAGGGTTTTATCTCAAGGTGTCAGATTCGTCTCATGCAACATATGTGTCTCTCCCCGATGGGAATGATGATCTTATTTTAAGCGATACTATTCAGTTGGGTCAATTTATTCATGTGGAACGTTTTGAAGCTGCCTCCCCAGTGCCCATCCTTCACGGGGTCAAGCCAATTCCAGGAAGGCACCCATGTTTGGGGAGCCCTGAGGATATTATTGGGTTTCTCAATAACAATTCTTCATCAGAGTTTAAGTCTTCAGGGAGGGTGAAATCAGGATTAACAGGATCGGAAAAAAGATGTGGAGTTGAGAAAGAGAAAGAGAAAACTGCTGCGGCTAGATTGAGTAATGCCTCCAAAGAGGAAGAACCTCAAAAGAAGACAGGATTGCTTAGTAGATCAAAGTCACAATTGGCAAAGCATGCGTTGGAGGCAATCACAGTGGAAAAAAGTAGGGATACCTTTTCTAAATCAAAGTCCTCTAAGAATATTAGGTCTGTTCCTTCATCCCCTACCAGCGTTTATTCGTTGCCAACTTCTTTTGAAAAGTTTTCAACTAACATAAAACAACAAGCAAAAATCAAAGGATCTGATAAGGGGGCTGTGAAATTGGGATTGAGTGATAAAGTAAGTTCCCTTTATGGTGCGAGTCCACTCCTCAAAAATGTTACAACTGGAAGTGCAATAAAGAGCTGGGTTCAAGGGATTGATTTGGGGCCGAAGGCTTTTCGAAAAAGCTGGGAGGGGAACATTGAGGTGAAGCAAAAGGAGACTTCAAGAATGAGGGCTGGAAAATTTAGTTCAAGCTCTGAAACTCGCAGTGTAACTGTAAGTTTCAGACTATGTTTCAATTCAATAAGTGCATTCCTATTTCAGATTATCTATCTGCTTCAACTACTACATTGCTGTCTACTTATCATATTCGATGTTTCTTCCTATATCATTTTGCAACATTTCTGTCCCCAACAGTTCTGTTTTTTTGCGGTTATCTGCTTCAACTAATACTTGCTGTCTACCTTTGTTTCTTCAAAGCCCACTTTTGTGAGGTTCTTAAATGTGTGATATTTGACCGAGTCTTGATGGTTTTCCTTTTTAAGCTTATAATCTCGTATCATGTTGGTGAATGTCACTTCTTTCATTTTGCATTAATTGGGTGGATCTTATGTCTTGTTTCTCGTCATCATGTGTGTCACAATTTAGCTGCACTGATTGATTTATGCAACAGGCTCCTAAAAATGATTTGACTTCAAGTCAAAACTTTTCGATGAAAGTGGGGAATAAGAGTCAAGTATCCTCAAAATTATCAAAAGAAGAGAAAAAGACCGAGCAACCAGCTAAACTGAGTCCAGGAGATGTTGGCGAAAAGTCAGTTAAGCCAAGAACACCAATTGGCAGGAAATTGTCCAGTGAAGGTACTAATAATGGACTGGGAAGCTTGACTAAAGTTTCAACAACCAATAGAAGGTTAACTGAAACTACTGCTTCATGGGCTTCACTCCCAACGTCTCTTTCAAAGCTTGGGAAGGTTTGATTTACAAACCTCATTTGTCATTGAAAATTGACTTATGACGACTTAGCACTACAGATAGATTCATTTCATTTCAGCTTTTTATAAATGCATGGCCCAAGTAGTTAAAACATTTTAGTCCAGTAAGTAATTTTTTACAATTCATAATATATTGGATGATAATACTTCAGGAAGTATTGAAGCACAGAGACACGGCTCTGAGGGCAGCCATTGAGGCTATGCAAGAGGCATCAGTAGCAGAGAGTCTACTTAGATGTTTAAGGTGACCAGCTCTTTATTACTGTTAGAGGCAGAATCACTATTCTTTTTAATTATTCAGGATCCATATTTTGGACTTAATATTTCCCTGTTTTATTAGTTATATAAAATGATGTTAAATTAATAAGTTATGTGCTGCCCATGACTAGAATTGAAAAATGAGTTTAGTTCATTGTCATTAAAGTATTTATACTAACTTAGCTGAGAAGCTTAGCCAAATAAATAAAATTATTTATTTAATGAGTGTTGTGAAGTTATTACTGTGTAAGATCTTGACAAGATTATCACTTGTTCATTACTCATATTTGCTATCCTGACCTGTCAATTGTTTACAAGATACATTGCACTTTGTGGTTTATGAATATCAATATGATCCCTGATCTCACTTTTCAGTAGTTTCCCTTTCGCTTACCTTTTGATTTCTATTACCATACTATTCGTGCATAATCAGCCATCCATTAGCTTATGTGCGTGAAATCAACTTGAATTTGGATTTTAGTTGTTACATGCACTAATTAAGAAGTCAGATTTCATTAATGCATTTCCTTAAATCTGAAATAATGAAATTGGAGCAGCCTCTCTAAATGACAATATGCTCTTGTTCTATAGAAATAATTTGGTCCGATTTGTTTGTTTTTTGTCTGAATCTACTAGCAGTGATTGCAGATTTTCTTTTATGTTAGTCTGATAGTTTTTATATTTTGGCACAGGACCTACTCAGAGTTACGTTCATGTGCAAATGAAGATGACCCACAGCCAGCAATTGAGCAGTTTTTGACACTTCATTCAAGCTTAAACACTGCTCGGACTGTTGCCGATTCTTTGTCAAGGACTATACCATTTGATTCATCTCCTGATAATGAAGGCCACAAACCATCTGAGGAAGAACTTAGAATTGCGTCAGAACGACGGAAGCAAGCCACCTCATGGGTTCATGCTGCATTAGCAACCAATCTATCCTCCTTTTCGGTATATACCAAAGACCTTTCGTCATCTTCAAATGGAACATTAGCTTCGACTAAAAGTTCAAGCTCCCTGCCTGGATCCCAACCCGTTATTGTTCTTGAAAGCTCCGCTAGAAATACCCCTACCCAAACGTCAGCTCCTCAAGAAAAAGCCCGCCCGTCAGTCAGTTCTAAAGTGGCTACTCCAGGTGCTGCAAGGCGGTTATCCAATGGCTTAACTTCTGCACAAAAGCCCATAGCCCCTCCTCCACCTCCTCCCCCTCTAGACTGGAGTCGTGGAAATGGCCTGGATGAAATTACTGATCTGACTGACATTTTGCAGACAGAATGTCGGGAGTGGTTCCTGAAATTTGTTGAAAAATTCTTGGATGCTGATGTTGGTGCATCTTCTTTATCTGACAATGGCCAGATAGCTGGAATGCTAACCCAGCTCAAGAGCGTCAACACTTGGTTGGATACAATTGCCGTACCAGATGGCGATGATGACAATGCTGAAGCAACCAGCTACGACAATATACCCGCGGACACAATTGACAGGCTACGGAAGAAAATCTATGAATACCTCCTCACACATGTTGAATCTGCAGCTGCAGCAGCTATCGGTAATAGCATGCAATCCCATCCCCAACCACCTGCACTCCCATCATCAAGAACCACAACTGAAATGAAAACTAGAAGATGACACACAATTGCAGGCCTCCTCTAAAGCGCCAAAAGAACTCGAAACAACAGCATCTATATGCCTATGATGGTAAATGGTCTCATGTAAATATTTCTCGAGTCAGAGGGTTGAAGAAAAACCCAAGGCTCCATTTATATGGCTTGAAATTTCAAGTTGGTTAAAAATTACAATAGCTCCATGGAAATGGGCGACATTTCTAGTGTTGGTAACTACAAATTCAAGTTGTATACTGTCTGTACATTTCCATTTATTGCTAGCATACTATGTTCCATTTTAGAAGCAATTTCATTTTTTACAACATATATTTTTCTATGAATCTATTGATACCTTATAAAAACGACATCATTTTGACATTATATTTTTAAATTATATTGGTTCATCTCGCTGCAAGAAATAAAATATTAGCAAATTTATATGACTCTAAAATGACATAAAAGTATTTAAATTCCAAACAATATCACTTTTTTTTTTGCATCTCTTAAGAAAAACCACTTCATCTTATACTTTTAATTAATAAAAAAACAAAAACAAAAATGGTGCGTTTAGTTTACCCAAGAAAATCATTTGATCCACCCGAAACGCGTTCGCTGGAAGCCATCATCATATCACAAATTCTCTCTCTAATTTCGGAAACGAATCTTCCGCGAAGAGAGAGAGAGATGCAGCAGGCGATCGCTAAAGCCGTACCATGCGCTATGGCCGCTTCCTCCTTCGCTCGTGTATCTTCTTACTCATTATTCTTTTTCACTTATTTTTTTTCTATTTATTTATTTTTACGATCTATTCGATGAATCTTCCGGTCGTTTCCTGATTTGTGGATTTCAATAGTTAGGGCTTGTAGTGGTGGTCGCTCTCAAAATGGTTGGTTACTGAAAGATATTAGTAGATAATTGTAATTTTGATGTCCTGGTTTTTTACAGTTATTACTTATTTACCACTGCTATGCTATGAATGAATCCAGCTTCATTCAAACCACTTGCAGTTGTTAGGTAGGTTTAGTTGGGTTGTTTGAATTTTGGAATAACTTATGCAATCATCTCTTTTTGTTTATTTGGCTATATACCTACTCATAAAGACTAGGTTTTTGAATTTGAATGTTAGGCAGTAGTTGGTTTAAATAGATATTGTGTTGTGGATGTTGATGTGTTGTTAATTAAGCTTGCTAGATGTGTTAAGCATCTGTTTTTCGCAACTTGATGGTCGATACAGACTCGTTATGTTTTGAAGGGTTGATGAGGAGCTGAATTTGCTTTTTTTCCTGGTAATCATGTGGCAGGTCAAGTGTAGGATTAATTTATGGCCAGGTTTTAGGCAGCTTTGTATTCGGAAAAATCTCTTGTATGGATTCATGAGCATATTTTCCATGCCGTTGAAGACATTGAGAGGAGCTAGCCGGTCACTTAAAGTTGCACAGTTTTGTAGTGTTTTGAATACATCCTCCTCTCTTCAGATTGAACTGGTGAGATTCAGGAATTTGTCAGTTCCTCACTAATTGAACTAATTTTAATCGCGTATGTGTCTTTTGGGTATTGGTTGAATCTATCACAGTAGTGACATATTTTTGTGTTTCTCATACATATGCAATTGTTCGCCGATATTTCCCTACCTTTTCATGGGGGACTGGCTGTATTTACTAGCAGCATTATAATCAAATGGATTTTGGAAAATATTTTATATACTGGTCTCGCTTTAACCATTATTAGTGTTGTTTGCTATTCTCTAGGTACCATGCCTCAAGGACAACTATGCATATCTCTTACATGACGTAGATACAGGCACTGTTGGAATTGTTGACCCATCTGAATCACTGCCTGTGATAGATGCTCTTAGCCGTACTGATCGAAATTTGACCTACATATTGAACACTCATCATCATTATGATCATACTGGTGGAAACTTGGAATTAAAAGCAAGGTATGGTGCAAAGGTAAGGAAAATTCTCATCTCAAGAAAACAATTACCAAACCTAAAATTATTTAATTGTGATAGTTAGCGACTTAGCGTCATATTTACCAGTCTAAGTATCATTTGCTGATAATTTCTTTGTACAAACATGTTTGATTGCATTTTAAGTGCTCAATCTTGTGAATTTTAATAAAAGGTGTAACATTCAGCAATGCACTCCTAATTATATAATTCACCAGTGCGAGATTTTGATTGAAGATTTCAATCTGGGACTTTCTGAAATCATTTTGTATTTCCTTTTGTGCTCATTCATGATTCACCAGTTCAAGTACCATACCCACAGCCCACAAGTAGTATATTGGGTCAACTTAAAATTCAGATGGTGACTAGGGGTCTTATAGACATCTCTTTGAGCATTTCTGTTTCAAATCCTGTAATCAGTCTGGCTGTGTGGCTTGTTTCACTTGATTGTGTCTTTCGACTTCCATTGTATCTTAATGTGAGATCCTAATTTTCTGTGGATAAAGACTTATGGACGAAGATGCGCTGGTCAAAATTGCAAATCACTGTGAACATTAGATTATTTGGTCACTTATAATAATATTAATAATTTTTGTTTTGGTTTCAATTGGCTTTTAACTAATCATATACAAAAATCATGCTGAACTAGTTGATTGAAAGAACATTTATGAATCCATGGTACGTTTGTGAATGTGATTTCATCGGTTTTGAAAATGTCTTTGAAGTATTTCTTTATATTTATAGGTGATTGGGTCAGGCACTGATAGTGATAGAATCCCTGGGATTGATATAGCATTAAAAGATGGAGACAAATGGATGTTTGCGGGGCATGAGGTGATCGTATTTGAAACACCTGGCCATACCCGAGGTACTCTTTGATTAAACTTACTCACGTGACAGACAGGTGTTAATTGGGATGGACTTCTAAAAATTTTGGAGATTAATTCATAAAGCTAAAAACTGCTTGGATTCTTAGTTAAGTCTAAAATAGTACCCCTGATGGATAGTGATGAATTCTCCGCGATGATTATCTTTTCACTTGGTTGTTTATCTGTTTTCCCATGACCAGGGCACATTAGCTTCTACTTTCCTGGGGCAGGAGCAATATTCACTGGTGATACTTTGTTCAGCTTATCTTGTGGCAAGCTATTTGAAGGAACCCCTGAACAAGTAAATTTACATTATATGTTTTCTAGGTTTTGATTATCAGCTATTACAAACTAAAATAGTAGATTTGTCTCGTTAGGGTCTTAGGGATGGTAATCTTGTCTTGAAAAGCTCAATGTTTTGTAATACAAGCCATATTTACTAAACTACAAATCTCAGTTCATTGGATTATTTAAGGAGTTCATTTCTTGTAATCGGTATATACTGCAAAATCTCGATTCATTGTTGTAACCTGATATGTGTCGTTTTCTTAAGCATGTAAGTTCTTGAAAATTATCTGAGTTATCTTAGTGGATTAACTCTGTTAACTTGTGCCTGCTCACTATTGGTTATTATTTCACCAGATGTCCTCTTCCCTTCAAAAGATAATCTCTTTACCTGAAGATACAAGTATATATTGTGGTCATGAGTATACATTGGTGAGTTGTTATTTTATATAGAAATTCTTAAATATATTTTTAGCTGACATTAATGGCCTCTAATGCTCTAACTATAACTAATGTTTGGCAATTGGCAGAGCAATTCCAAGTTTGCATTATCTATAGAACCCAGAAATGAAAAACTCAAGTCATATGCATCCCATATTGCAAATCTTCGCAAAAAAGGCTTGCCAACGGTAACTATTAATTGCAATTTCACCTTATTTTTCCGGCTATTTATGTTAAAACTTCTTGCCCTCGAACTATACTAAATATTGAATTGGTAACATATGTAGTGCGTATGATTTTATTTACAGAAGTGTTGTAGTATCTGTCGTAAGTGTGTTATTCAATATATTTTGGTTCAAGCCTGAACCATGTAAAGTGTTGGCTTGAACTTATGTGAGACACTAGATTTAAATTAAATAGTTTGATGACTGATCTTTTTGCAAGTATTTTCTATAGACAGTTGAATTCTGTGAGAACCACTGCCTATGGATAAAATCATATGATAATTCGGCAGTGCTGACAGAATGTGTTCTATAGGTTCCTTCAACAGTCAAATTGGAGAAGGCATGCAATCCATTCCTTCGCACTTCTAGTTCAGAAATCCGGCAGTCCTTAAATATTCCGGCAACAGCAACGGATGCAGAAGCACTGGGGGTCATTCGACAAGCAAAGGATAGTTTCTAAGTGCCAAAGCTCAAACAGGACCCACATTCTAGCTGCTGACAAATTGCACAGTTGCAAAATGTTGTGTTATCGATGCATAACTAGTTGCAAAATGTTGTGTTGTTGGTGCATAACTAGTTGCAAAATGTTGTGTTGTGGTGCATAAATAGTTGCAAAATGTTGTGTTGTTGATGCATAACTAGTTGCAAAGCGTTGTGTTGTTGATGCATAACTGGTTTCTAAAACCAATCTTCCAATGTGCTTTGTGATCTGCATATCATTGTTGACCGGCAACATCAATGTTCTTATGATGTTGATGCATTCGTGTTTCATAAAATGAGGTATTTTGTAAATCATCCATAAAATTTTCAATTACCAAAAATTACCTTTAAAAACACTTGGGATTCATGTGTTGGTGTACAATTATTTGCTACGAGTTATTTAAAATATACGGATATATATTCATTCTTATAGCTTAATGTAAACAATTAAAATACACACATACCAGACCGGACATCAAATAACCAGTGACTACAATATCTTAAGCTGTATTTAAGAATGTGTTGTTGATTTCATATTAAAGTAAATAATTTTCGATAACTATGCCAAAAATCCAGGAATGATTTATTGAAGTATATTATTCCCAATAGGAATTCAATAAGAAAAAGATAAAGGCAGCAGTACAAAAAGTAAAAACAATGAAATTCTTTAATTTACAAAATACGCGAAGGCAAATCATTTATTACCCGTACAAAAAAACAAAATGAAATTATTCCACCACCTTTGTATAACAAATAAATGAATTATTTGATATTCCATGCATCTTGTCTTCAATTAAAAGTATCAAATCTCATTATTTAGATTTTATTTATAGAATGAGATCTCAAACAACCAACAATAAATTAAAGCAATTCCAAAATTATGTAGTTTAGATTCAAAACTATGTAATTCATGTAAAAACTATATGCAACGATTCAATAATTTTTAATTTGTATGTTTACAAAATAACGTAGTTTTATCTCTATTATATTAAAACTACGTAATTTCTTATAAATTTCAAGTATATATTGAACTGATCTCTATTTCAACTCAAAAACCGACTTACAAGTCATATTCCCATTTCCTTGTAAAATTTACAATAAACTAGTTGGCGTAAGAAACTTATTTTTTATTGTATTCAACAATTTTTATTCAGTTGTAATTGGCAGCCTATATTCCCATTTCCTTGTAAAATTATCGGATAAGGTAGAAATTAAAAATATTTAATCATAAAATCAAATAAGTAAAAGATAGAAAATGCAAATTGCAAGAAAAAAATAGTAATAAAATAAAAAGAAAATGAAATTGTGAAGGGTATATAAATGCTCTCATCACGCGGCGTTGCTCACTCGCTGTTGTGTTGAAGAAGCTTCTTCGCTGTCCTCCAGATCTGCTAGCTCGTCTTTACCGTGTCGTAATTGCCCTCGAGATTCCTGTTCGGTCAATTTGTTGCTTCTGCGTTTTCAATTTATAATTAGTTGATTAATTGATTGATTGATTTTGTTGCTAATCGAATTTCGGATTTCTAGGGTTTTGTAATTTTACTGCGCATTTCTAAAATTCTTCTGAATTTGTTGTATTAATTCCTGCAGGAGAGATTGCTACTAGGGGTGTAACAAAATCCCGGTACCCGGTTCCGGTCCCGGTTCCGGTCCCGGTTTCGGTCCCGGTTCCGGTTCCAAACCGGGAAAAAAACAAAAAAAACGATTCCGGGACTGTCCCGGTACCGAAAATCAGGTACCGTTACCGGGACCGGTACCCAGTGACTAAATCACCGGTTCCCGGTACCGGTACCGATTTCACCCCATTAAATAGTTAAATATTAATTATAGATGCATCAACATTGAGCTTGTATACTGATGATAGATTAGGAATTCATTTAATACTCAAGAGTGTTTCACTGAAGTGTCCCAAAATGCCAGCCACGGCCATGGTCATTCCAGCGAAGTACGTGTAGGTACTAGGTATCACCAACAAATACTGATGAAGGATACCAATTGTAAGAGAGTAATGCCAAAGAGGTGGCTAAAAAGGGTTGAATTATATAGATGGAAAAGGCATGGGCTTGTTGATAATCTGGATTGCCTGATGCTCCGATTTGCATGATGTTATGCACCAGAATTGCGCATGCCATAACAACTGATTGCGCAACTTCAAGTCCATTAAGCCCAGCATGAATATTGATGGAGTTTGTGCAGAAAACTGCTAATAATCCCATATAAAGTTTGTATATCCATCCTAGATCCAATACTTCTAACCCAACTAGAGGAGCCAGGGGCTTCGGTATTATTATAGTTGCATGGCCAGCATACGCCATTAGCAGAGGAAGGGCAGCAACAGAGGGCAACACGAGCTTCACTCTCCACGGTACAACAGAGGACATCATCGACAAATCCAAGCAAGATCATGAAGCAAATAGTTGCTAATGCAGCATCATCGGAGGATCGGTGGAAGGGGTTTTCGAATTGGTTGAGGTTTCGGTGTGTGGTTGGGCGTTGTTTTGGTCGGATGGTTGTATGGAGGGTTTGTTTGGATTGAGGGTTTTATGACCGGCCATGTTTAAATAAGGGTGTTCGAAATTGGGTGTTTGAAATATCCCACATCGCTGGATGCTATAAGAAATTAGTAGAGCAAGGTAAATAAAACCCCAGCCCATTCAACCAGGAATTCGTATCTCTTTTAGCCATTTGGCTGAGAAGAGTGTAGTTATTTGGGCTTGCTTTGAGCCCAAATATTTAAATATTTTTTTCGAGAAAAACAAGCTTTAATCACCGATTGCCTTCCTCGGTAACCGGGACCGGGATTCGGGACTTGAGGCATTACCCGGTCCCGATCCCGGTACCGAAATTCGTGAAAAATTCGGGATTTTTTAGAATCGGGACCGGTTCCGGTACCGATTTTAAAAATCCCGAATTTCCGGGACCGGGACCAAAAACGGCAAATATCCCGGTTCCCGGTACCGGTTTCACCCCCTAATTGCTACGGTCTCGATTGTATTCATGTGTTTGTTTGTTGTGTTGGAAATTGTGAAGTATTGATTTGTTTGGTGATTGAGGAGGTTTGAGGAGATTGATGTGAAATGGATAAGGATAAATTACCTAGTCATGGTGGTGGTGGTCAACTGCCTCCCTCAGGTCGTTTTCCATCGTTTACTTTGGGAGGGAGTGGTTTTAATATGAGTTCGGAGGGCTCGTCGACTGCATTTCCTCCATTGGGAGGTGGGAGCGGGTTGGATTCAGGTCGATTTGGTCATGGAATGCCGTCGTCGGATTCTGGGAGATTTAGTCATGATATTAGCCAGATGCCGGATAATCCGCCGAAGAATATGGGACACCGTCGTGCGCATTCAGAGATTCTGACTCTTCCTGATGATTTAAATTTTGATAGTGATCTTGGTGTGGTAGGTGTGATGGATGGACCTTCATTCTCTGATGACACTGAAGAGGATTTGCTTTCTATGTATCTTGACATGGAAAAGTTTAATTCGTCCTCACCGACATCTTTTCCGAGTAGTGATACGATGAATACCACAACTCCTGCATCACTTACTGGAACAAATCAATCAGTAAATGCTGCGGGTTCTTCTGGTGAAAGACCGAGAGTGAGGCACCAGCACAGTCAATCTATGGATGGGTCTTCGACCATTAAGGCAGAGATGCTCATGTCAGCAGCTGAGGAGGCATCTGCGTCAGACTCTAAGAAAGCAATATCTGCAGCTAAGCTAGCAGAGCTCGCTCTGGTTGACCCAAAACGAGCCAAAAGGTATATCCTTGCCATCATCAAATAATGATTATTTTCATTTGGAAATTCATACGTTTCATGCAATTTGTCACTTAGTTATTACTGCTGTCTTATCCATTGTAGATAAATAGACACAGAATCTTGGTATTGTCTGAACTCTGATTGACAGGGGTATACAGCAAATCAGTGTAGATACAGTGCTCAAGTGTGTTAGAAACAAACAGAATATCTCTTGTAGGAATCAGAGTTTTCCATGAGCCGTTTGGTCATTGCTTTGTGGAAGTTCTTAAAGAAAAATCAATCCTTAATTTTCATAAATGAATGATTTATCAGTATATTGGATATATATTCCTTTCTGGTCTGCAGATATAAAAACTGAAATTACGTGCTGTATGTTTGATGGTAAATTTGATGATTAATCTGTCCAAAGGTTCCGATTTGGCCTTTACTTGGAGATTATTAAAATGTAGGAATTTGATGT
Organism: Sedum album; assembly: GCA_006409495.1. Classification (NCBI taxonomy): domain Eukaryota; kingdom Viridiplantae; phylum Streptophyta; class Magnoliopsida; order Saxifragales; family Crassulaceae; genus Sedum; species Sedum album. The sequence continues at coordinate 164,695 of QZGG01000119.1, forward strand.
ATTACTATCTGCTTTTATTTTTTTAATATTACTTAGGAATTTATCCAGACAGTGATAGTAAGTGCCTCAGCAGTAGAAAATCATTTGGTAGACTATTTGCTGATGAATAGGTAGGGTCATCACTAACTAATGTATACATGATCTGATTACATTATAAGAGGATATAAATATTGGTGGCGGTTACATTCGTTGCTGGTTACTAGTTACGATCAGTTTTTCCACAACTGGCTAGATTTATGCGAACTGTTAATTAAGATGCCCATTTTTAACAAACGAATGAATCATTCTAAATCATTTTATCTGTGCTACTTGTAGGATTTGGGCAAATAGGCAATCAGCAGCCAGGTCAAAGGAAAGGAAAATGAGATATATAGCTGAACTTGAAAAGAAAGTACAGATGCTTCAAACTGATGCAACATCACTGTCAGCTCAGTTGGCATTATTGCAGGTAAATATCCTACCGTCCCCATTTTTTCATGAAATTTCGACTGTTATGGCATTTGTTGTGCTTGCTTTGGACCATTTGATATATTCCTATCGTGAAAACTTATTTGTTCTGAGGGGTTTGTGATGAGCAGAGAGATACAAATAACTTGACTGCTGAAAATAGTGAGTTGAAGCTGCGCTTGCAAACCATGGAACAGCAAGTTCATTTGCAAGATGGTAAGTGTCGATAGGGCTCTTACGTTTTTCATATATGCACATTTTCACACAAGTTTGCCTTCCCCTTCACTGTTGTAAATCTTGCATGGTGTAGTGGGGTGGATGTGATTAGGGGAAAAATTTATGCATGGCTGCTTCTAATACTGATGCACGTCCTTAAATTCAAAATGTTTTAATTGATGTTTTTTGTGCTTGCATTAACAATGTATTTGTGTAGCTCTGAACGATGCACTCAAAGAGGAGATTCAGCATCTAAAAGTGCTTACTGGACAAGTAATTCCAAATGGAGGACCTATGATGAATTACCCTTCTTTTGGAGGCAACCGACCACATTATCCTAGTAGCAACCAGTCAATGCATACTATGATGGCTGCCCAGCAGTTCCAGCAGCTCCAACTCCATTCCCAGAAGCAGCAACAGCAAAACCATCAATTTCAACAGCATCAGCTTCTTCAGCGTCAACAACAACAAGAGCTTCGTCAACAACAACTTGACCAGCAGCAAAATTCCGGGGGGCTGAGTGCAAGGATTGGTATGGGATCACCAGGGCAAAAAGACGGTGCATCTGAGCCCAGCGAATCGATGAAAGAATAAGAAAGTGTTTGATCTCAACTAGATGCAGACTTAGTTATTGTTATTCAATTTTAGATTTGGTAAGATTGTTCTGGAATTACAGGTCCAAGGCCAGCTTAGAATTTAATTGTTGTGTGTTTAATGTCTTTGTTTTGTTGTACTCCACATCTTTTGTTTCAGAACATGATATTATTTATGTACAAAGATGTTTATTTGGTGTCTTTGTGACTGTGAGATTTTATCAGTAAATTTAATCAAACAAAAAGTAAATTAACATGACAACCAAACATCAAGTCGTAGTAAATTTAATCAAACAAAAAGTAAATTAACATGACAACCAAACATCAAGTCGTCTTGCATGACCAGATCTTCCAATGGCCTTTGTCTGTACAGAAATTCTGTCGAGATTTACATGACATGGTATCCATGGCCGCCATCAATTTCAAGCTATTGTATTTATGTATTTGGTAATTCAGATATTAATTATTATTACCTTTTAAATAGTATAAAAAATTCCAATTTAGTCAATTTCTCCCAGTTACTGTTTTGCTCATTAACTTCCTAATTGTTGCAAAGTAATTATGTACCTCACAATGTATCAAAAATCCAAATTAAACGACAGAATAAATTAACACAGTCAAACTTATTAATGTTACGATTAAATATTTGCATCCAAAATAATAATAATCAAGCCATACAAATAATAATTAACTCAAATTTCCAAATAAATACCCTTAAATTCAGCTACATGCCATATATATATTATAAATTTCACTTTTTATTTTCTTTATACGCATGGATAATACATTCAAAATAAATAGTAAATATACCAAATCTGTTAGAATATGATATACAATCAACACCAAATAAATTTAGAATCTTTTCTATAATTTCATTACCATGTTTTTATGATTTCCTATTTGTTTATCATCTTTTTATAAGCTCACTGATTCATTGTTTTTTCTCGGGGAAGCTGACCACTGAATGTTTTTCAAATATGGCACACTGTTACTACTTGTTTCTGATCATTCTTGTGTGTCGTGTTTTTTCCATAACTGATGCTAGAGATGTATGTCGAACAGTTAAGGTAGTTGATCAGTCTGGCGGCGGTGACTATACAACTATTGGATCAGCTATACAATCTGTTCCATCTGGAAATAATGACTGGGTTTGCATCAATATCAATGCTGGCATTTACAGGTATATAATTCTAACATCGATAAACTGTGTACATTCAGATGATACAATCACTCAAATAACTGTTAAAGTATTTTTTCAAGAATATGTTCATTCTTTTTTTTCCGTAAGGGTATTTTGGTCATTTCAGTTACGATCGTATAGCAAAATGCTTATTAGGTACTCATTATTTTTCTTCTTTTTATTTTTCTCTTTATTTAATGAAGGGAAAAAGTGGTGATCCCAAAAGACAAACAATACATAGTGCTAAAAGGAAATGGGATGAAGAGAACTAAAATTGTATGGAGTGATACTCAAGGCACTCTACAAGAAATAGCTACTCTACAAGTTGAAGCAGACAATTTCGTGGCGAAAAGTATAACATTTGTTGTAAGAAAATTCATTGTTTTTGTCAGAACACTTTGGTTCAGCTCTGTTTCACTATGGTAATATTTTTCTTTTTGATATTTCAGAATGAGTATAACGTTCCATGGAACAACGGAAACCCTCGAACAGCTGCTCCGGCTGTATTTGTTGACGGCGATAAGATTTCTTTTTATAATTGTGCATTTTTTGGTTTGCAAGATACATTGTTTGATTATCAGGGCAGACACTTTTTCTCAAAATGTGTGATCGTCGGAGCGGTGGATTTCATCTTTGGCGCCGGACAATCTGTATATCAGGTATCTTTTTGCTGACTAATAGTATATACATCGATGATTACAGGGCGTACTAACGTTAAAAAGGATAGAGTTCTTGCTGCAATATGAGAAGTAACTTAGTGATCGATTTTGTGCTTAAAACTATGTGCAGGATGCGACTATACGAGTGCTTGGACAGGCACTGCCACCGGGTGTGTCCGGTTTCATTACAGCCAATGGAAGGGATAGTCCAGATTCTCCAAGCTGGTTTGTTTTCATTAATGGTAAAATAGTTGGAGAAGGATCGACCTATTTGGGACGTCCATGGCGACCTTACGCAAGAGTTCTGTTTTACAAAACAGACATGTCAGATATTGTTGTTCCAAAGGGTTGGGCACCTTGGAGCCCTGATGACATTAATTACGAGTATGCTGCTTTTTCCTCAGTTTTTTCATTTTTATGTCAGACTCATATGTAATTTGTTTCTCATAGGTTCATGTTTCTATCTTTTAGGAATAGTGTTTTTTCAGAGTATGAATGCACCGGAACGGGCTCCGATGAATCTGGCCGTGTTCCATGGAGAGTGCAGCTGAGCGAGGAAAATGTGAAGGAATTGATTTCGAGAAGTTTTATTGACTCAGATGGTTGGATTGAGAATCAACCCTTATAGGATGAGTTAGTAAATATTGGAAGTTATAGAGAACTTCTGTTTGAAGCACAATATTATCAAAATGAAATATTGTACATATTTCCTTGCTACTCAGATAAATGGTTTTATCAATTAAGTACATGTCAAGACGAAGTGGGGTTGGCCTAGTAGTTAGACACTCACTACCTGTGCCAATAGGTCTCGGGTTCGAGTCATGGGGTAGGAGTGAATTCCGATAATCCCTTTCTAAAATAAAAAAAATTGAGTATATGATTGTCTAATTTAATAATATTTCATACTCAAAGGATATAAATTAATTATATAATTTTTCAGACGTTGATTAATAATCTGACGGATGTAAAAGGTACATGCCAAACATGATCTTAATGTTGATTAATAATAATTTGACGGATGAGATTAGTAGTAAAATAATTAATTTATGTGAGGCGAGTAGACTTAATATCAAAAGTTAATTTGGATTAATTTAGCAGTTCAGATTTAATTGATTTTATTTAAAATTTAAAATGAATTTGTAAAAAAACATGAGATTGTTGAAAATTGACGGTTATTCATATTGACCGCTGGATTGATAAAAATCAACGATCCGGATAATATCCTCCCGTCTCACATAAATTAGTTTATTTTCGTTGAACCCTTTCCTTTTACATATTAGTTTTAAAGTTCAATTCAAATTTAGCCCATATCTATTAAATCTATATCTTGAAAGCAAAAATAAAAAAATTTACTTTGAATTTCTATTTATTTCTATTTTTATCAATTCAACAATTGAAATAGATAACCACCGTCAATTCTCAGCCGTCTATTTTTTGCTAATTCATTTCAATTTTAATCAAAATCAGTTTAATCACAACCATAGATTAATCTAAACCAAAAATAAGATTAAGTCTCATAGTCTTTCAATTATATAACGTCTCTCTTAATCTCAATCCAGGATTCTTTGCTCGATCTTTTTTAAATCACGTTTGGTATTATCAACACGCCACCACAATTTGTTTTCTAAACAACTGCATGTCTTGAATCAAATATTAAACGTCCATTTTGGACTATATAATGACTTGTGCATTTCAACATGCCATTAAAAAATTTTGCTACTGAACAAGAAAAAGACATTTTTGTTAAAAGAAACATTGTTTTGCAGCACTTGCTAAAAAATTAACTTGGTAATCTCCGTTGACTATGAATGATGAAATTATTGATCGACGAAAATGTAAGGAGCCTGAAAGGGTTTTCGAGTGAGTATGACATATGTATCAAGACAAGATAAGGTTATGAGTTCGAATCTCTTTTATACACTTTAAATATTTGGTCGAGCCTTTTACACTGTGATTTCTCCCTCCAAAAAAAATGTTAAGGGAAAGAAATTTTAAAGAAAATTATTTCTCATGAAAAGTGTTGCGGAAATTTCTAAATTGAATTTTTGAAGTTTTTTTTATTATGTTCATCAGCCAAACACGCACTTTCATTTTCTTTTAATTTTTCTTTTCAGCCCTCAATTTGTCCGTAAACCAAATTGAGCCTAAGTTATAATAATATAAACTTACAAACCATAAATGCCCAGTTGTATCCGTCAACATGTGTTGAAGAAGTCCTTCGTTGTTTGTTTTCTAATATATTTGTCAGAAAAACAATAGGTTTGGTCTAGCAATTTGGCAAGTATGGATAGGAATCAAATGTCAACTCTCCATAAATTAATGAAAAATACAAGAAAAATTGCAGCTGAGTAATAATATGAATATCGAAATGACACACACCAGTTTGTCCATGTGCACATTGTTTGAATCCACTGGACACACTTTTAATTGCACTGGAGTAGTACTTTTAATCATTTTGTAGAGAGCTAAACTCCACTGCTTTAATCTGAATTTAGATTCTTCATTTTAGGTTTGTTCGTATACTCTATGCATTAATGCAAAGTACTACTGATTCAAAGTCAGACAAAAACACTGGTGCACATGAGCAACTTATTCAACATTCGAGTCTGTTGACCCTTGAACTCAACAAATATTTATGTGATGCATAGTTTATAGGGAACAACCTTGCTTCAATGGGAAACTGAGTAGACTATGTGGTCTCAATACCTCTTTAAATGAGTAGGAGGAACATTCATCGCACTATTTTCCATCTTCAACTTCATTTTGGATTTGCTTAACATCCAAATCTCATTTCCATGTATATATCATCGCACGTACTAGTTCCTTAAGTGAGCTTTACAATCATATCTTTGATATAGCGGAAGTTTTAAGGGAATCGTTAGCGCAAACCCATTATAACTTTCATGGAATCCAATGTATTGACGGAAGTCCATCCATAGATAAATTGGAATCCTCTAAATATCAAAGAGATAACTCTCAAAGGTTTATTGAATCTCATATCATTTGTTTATAAGAAATAAACTAACCATATATAAGAGAAAATCTTAACTCTAACTACTAATCGATGTGAAATATAACAAAAATTATTCTAAAATCTAATAAGAAGTCCAAGTCAATTATTCCTCCGGATCGAGGGGAATCCTCCCGCATCACTTTTTCATCATAATCTGATAAACGCGTGCTCCCAATAAGTTTCTGAAGCTTCAGAGGCCTAAACTTATATTTTCACTATTTTGGCGTTTTAAGCTCATATTTTCTATAAGATCTTTACGAATAAGTGAATATAGATACAATGAGGATATTTCACATATCCATTGATTGCATTTCATCAATGATTGAAATTGCATTTCATCATTGTGTTTGACTATTTTTATATTTCAATTTCATATGTTAACTTATTAGTAATCAACGATCGAGATTATGTCACACAATTTTATAAATACTCGTATGTTTTCATTGAATATTTCTCATCATTATTCTAATCCAATTATAAAGCATTTTTTTTATAATTTAATGCATGACTTTCTGAATTCACTCCCTCTAATATCCATCCTTTTAAATATGAAATTAGATCTTTCAAATAATAATATCAAATTCAAGCCTCCCAAAGATTTTTATAGTTAAAACAAAGAAGCAGCAGCCACTTAGGGCCAAAGCCAAGTCAATTCAAAAAACTGAGTCACAATTGTTCTGCAATGTGCGACTGTTAGGAAGCTGAGCTGACAGTAACATGTACTCTAACTTATAGCAAAGTCTGCATCCATAAATATCTCTGTACACCAACTTCCTCATACACATTTTTCTCTCATGTTTTGACACTCACATATTCCTTAATTTCTGTCCCTACTTGGAGTTGAAATTTAGACATGAAATTTGGTAAGGAATTTGCATCACAATTAGTGCTAGAGTGGCAAGATGCATACATGAACTACAACTCCTTAAAGGGTGTCCTCAAAGAGCTTCAAATTTTCAAGGAGCAGACTGCACCACCACCGGCCTTGTCCGCTACGCCACGAGGCACTTTGAAGAGGAGAATCTCATTATACAGAGCTTTCAGTGGCTTGACCGGTCGAAACAACACAACTAACAAGGAAGCTGAGGGTGAAGATGATCAGGTGATACTTGTGAATGCTGGTGTGAATGATTATCAGTCAGTTTTTTTGAATTCTTCGGAAGGTGGAGGAGAGTTTGAAGCTGCTTTTTTTAGAGGTTTGGATTCTGAGTTTAATAAGGTGGTTAAGTTTTATAAAGGGAAAGTTGAGGATGTTATGAATGAGGCTGAGGAGTTGAGTAAGCAAATGGATGCTTTGATTGCTTTGAGGATCAAAGTTGATGATCCTTCCATTCTTGCCGTTGCAGCTAACGGGGATTCGGCCACTCCGTCTGTCTCCCTCTTTGTCCAAAACAAAAAACAATCAGGTAAGAATCCACTTTGTTTACAAATTGTGTGTGTCTGAAATGACTAGAGTCTAATAGAAAGGAAATGACTTGGACATGTAGGTTGGGTGCAAATGGATGTGATCAAGGAAAATGAGAGGAGCGACGAGGAGATCCCGAGCAATGGAATGACAGGCAATCAGCACGAAGTAGGGAATGATGGGAAACTTCATACAGGAGGGTTCAGGCCAGCTTCATTAGATGTATTAAATCATGTAACAGTAAATGTAGCACCGGAAACTCCTATAGGAACTTTGGCAGGTCTTGCACACCTTTCACACTCAAAAGTAAAATTTAGCAAAAAAGAGTTGCAGAATGCGGAGGAACGGTTGACACAGGCCTTTATCGAGTTTCACAAGTTGCTTCGTGTTTTAAAAAGTTACAGGTAGCTAACTCGATCTTGTTCTTCGTCTTTGCAGTCATTGGTACTTAGCTATATATCTATTTCTTTCTTCTCATTAAACTTTGCTCTTTGAAAATTGTATCAGTTTCTTGAATATTCTTGCATTTTCGAAGATACTGAAAAAATACGACAAGGTTGGTTCATCGAATGATACTTTTATTTTACTTGGTGTTCCCTTGTTTACAATGTCTGATGAAGTTCAGGAATTTTTACCCAAATGTGCCATCAGATTACATCTAGGAATGCATCAAAAGCCTATATGAACATGGTCGAAAACTCGTCTTTAGCCTCCGATGAGGTAAGAAATCATATGTGATTTGTGATCCCTGCACATTTTCTGAACAACCTTAATTTTACAACTCCATGATTTTGCAGATAAATAAGCTGATACAACGAGTAGAGACCACATTTGTAAAACACTTCTATAATGGAAATCACCGAAAAGGAATGAGTTTCTTAAGACCTCAACCGAAAAAAGAAAGACATCAGACAACATTTTTCCTAGGTAAATTTCTTAGTTTGTTTGGTTTCTTGATAAACTGAAACTGTAAACTACAGAATGAGAAATAAGTGTAGTATTTTTGATGCAATGCAGGGTTGCTTACGGGTTGCTCGTTAGCCCTTATCGCCGCAATTGCTGTGGCTATGCATTTAGGACAACTTCTAAACACTCTAAACAATATTGGACGCGATAAGTATATGAAGAACATATTTCCACTATACAGGTATAAAATCTTGCTTCTGTAATCTCGAAACATTTTCAGAGTCGAGCGCCTAAAATTCTTTATAAATATTCTCTTTTCGTGCAGTTTGTTCTTATACATAGTCCTACATATGGTTATGTACTCTGCAAATATTTACTACTGGAGGCGCTTTCGGGTTAATTATACATTCATCTTCGGTTTTAAGCAAGGAACTGAACTGGGATACCGAGAAGTACTTCTTGTTGGATCTTTTCTTTCAGTTCTCTCATTAACTGCTGTCCTTTCAAACTTAGACATGGAAGTAAGGCCTAGTTATACAAGACTTACAGAATCAGTCCCTTTGGGTCTTCTCGTCGTAAGTACTTTTCAGTGCAATCAAATTCTTTCAACCATATGAATAAGTTTTCTTCTGAATGTTTGAGTTTCTTTGTAGGTCATGGTGATTATGCTGTTTTGTCCTTTCGATATAATCTATCGTTCAAGTCGCTTCTTCTTCATAAAAAGCGGATTTCATTGCATTTTGGCACCTCTTTACAAGGTCAGTATACCTTGAAGTTATTCATTTTGTTATTTACCACATCAACAAACGATGAAGCTCATTTCATGCCGTCCCATAACTTTTATTTCAGGTAACTCTGCCGGATTTCTTCTTAGGAGATCAACTTACCAGTCAGGTATGCCTTTTATATTTTCGCCTTCGCTTGTTCTTAAATATCATGTATTCATCTACGAAAGGCAGGCTTTAGATTTTAAGAGTTCTTCCAGTAACAAAAAGAAAAATGATGGAAAATGCTGATCATCTAATAAGAAAACTTCTGTGTGCCAGGTACAAGCTTTTAGAAGTTTGCAGTTCTACATCTGCTACTACTCCAGACGAGACTTCACGAAAAGGGATAATACTTGCTCGCAAAGTAAAGTCTACGAAGTTTTCTATTTCGTAATTGCTGCTCTTCCATACTGGTTCCGAATGATACAGGTTCAGAAATTTTCTCAACAGTTAGTAATGCAATTTCCTGTTATGAAATTGAGTTTGATTTTTGAAAATGCTGAATAAAAATGCAGTGTTTAAGGCGGCTTTTCGAGGAGAAGAACAAAATGGAAGGCTTTAATGCCTTGAAGTACTTGTCTACGATTGTGGCCGTTCTTTCAAGGACTGCTCATGAACTACGGCCTGGACTTACTTTGAAAATAATAGCAGGAGCTACTTCAGGTGTGGCAACGGTTTACAATACTTATTGGGACATCGTGATCGACTGGGGACTTTTGCAGCGACACTCCAGAAATGCATGGCTTAGGGACAAGCTTCTAATTCCTGAAAAAAGCGTTTACTTTGTGGCTATTGTAAGTTTTTACAAGTATCTTGTAAGGATTAAATGGCTTCAAACAAGATATATACGATTTCTTTGAGTGTGCTTAATGTTAAATTTGGTTGACAGGTACTGAATATTATTTTGAGACTTGCGTGGATGCAAACGGTGATCGGAGTCAGAAGCGCTCCTTACGTACACCAAACAGCCATGATTGCCATTGTTGCTTGCTTGGAGATCATTCGTCGCGGCCTTTGGAACTTTTTCAGGTTTGCACTTGTTTGAACTTTTAGTTTCAGTTTTAAATGTTTAAATTTTGTGTAACATTTTTGGATGTGTAATCAGGTTGGAGAATGAACACTTGAACAATGTCGGAAAGTTCAGAGCATTCAAGTCAGTGCCACTGCCCTTTAACTACGACGACGAAGACGGAAAATCGAGATGATGGCTGAAGGGAACATTGTCAATACATGATCAAAAAGTCTGAACAACAAAATGGTCTCTGTGATTCATTGCATTTTTTCTTGTTAAATAATAAATTCATCGGAAGAGAAGAATAACACTGACAAACTACAAAGTCCCACGAAACAACGACAACTTTTGGATACTTTTGTAAGTCCTAAATCCATCTCCGGTCAACTTTCAGTCATTTTTCCGGTTGAAATCCAATCACAACTCATGCTCCAAACAACCCTTAATCTATTTCTAAGTTCACAACAGAACTTTGTTCAAAACAACTTAATTTTGAACACATATATTCTTTCTTCACATTTTGTAACGAACAGTTAAATTTTGGGTGTTTTAAATTATACTTTACATTTTAATAAATGAACGTTATCATTTTTCTTTTCAATCTCAAATTAATTCTCTCTATCATCTATTACTTTGCTTTTTTAATTTTTTCATCATCTATTATTATTCAAATTATTCTTTTTACTCAATTATTTGGTAACAACGATAAATATATAGATGGTTGAATGCAATATTACAATATAAAGGTCGTGGCATGGAATATGGTGTATTATACAAGTGACCATTTGTAATTAAGCCATTAATCTAATTCAACAGTTGAAATTAAGTCTCTCAATCACTTAAATTATTTGTTTCTATTAAGCTTTCCTCTCAACTATATTTATAAAAACTAATTGGCCATGATATATTATTTAAAATATAATGAAATAATGTGATTATTTATAATAATAAATCAATTAATTTAATGAAAAATTCATAAAAATCCCGATTTTTGCCCAATCAACCATAAGTCAAAGACTTTTAAAAGTCCGCGGGTTTTGAATATTGTGGAGGGCTGGCACGATTTTTTCGGTCGGCCCGAATATTTTACTTGTATTTAGGGCTCGAGCTTAAGGTATTCAGATGAAGCCCGACCCAGCCTAACGAACACTCCTAACTGAGATGGAGAACGGATTCGGTGAAACAAACATATAAGATATAACAAAAGCCACTCCATTTGCTTATAATTCCACTAAAACAAGTTGTGACAACTTGGATCATGAAATACCAAACTCCACCATCATTGATTCGGGTATACAAATATATATTTAAATATATTGCAATAATGTTATGGGGAATCAACTTAGAGATTGAGACTTGTCCAACGCGTCCACTGGGACTTGACAAAATTAGGACAGAAACATTACAAAGGAATTATACTCCAAAGATGCCAAGAACTAGAAAAATTCCAATTTATCAAATATGATTGGACTTCATGATCACATCTTTAGATTTCATAGAATATACAAGAATTGTTGGTTTCATGCACCACTTATTGAACTTGCATGACACTGTTTTGTTGAGTTAAAAACTAGTTTGAAAATACAATTCTGGTTACAAATTATCCATAATATCACTAATTCATGCACCACTTATTTTTCTTACACTTGGTGTTTTTCGTTAGACACTTATTTCGTATCTTTGAATTACTTTTATTTTGCCAGTTGCACTTTGTCACGCTGTAAAATAATTCAAATAGAATATATAACTGCTGAAAATGATTCAAAGATGATCAAACAATTTATGTGAGAAAGAAGGAAGAATCGTACTACATACACTGATTATCAGTACTTAACGAATGATATTTTGATGTTTTATCAAAATACATTTTGTTGCAATGTAAGAGAATTAAGAGGCCGGTGGGTAATTTGATAATTTCAGAATCACCAAGTTACCCTCGAACGTTGCAAAATCTAAAAAAGTTACTCCAAACATTTTTGGTAATTTTTTTTATTGTACGTTGCTTATCAACGTCAGAATTACCAAACCGTCCTCCGGTCATGCACATTTGTAAACTAGGGGCAATGGTAATTTGGGTATTGATAAAAATAAAATGACTACAATGCCCTCGAATATGGTAATAACTCTCTTAAATTAATTAAGAAACTCAGAGAAATATTTTCTGGCTATTCATAGCAAAAAATCTGAATTGTGAATTTCATCTAATAATTCAGACCCCATATAAATACTCAGTCTAGCCAGCCCATCTCTGGCCACAATTCAACCAATCGAGGAATCTCACAGGAGACAAATCCAATCTTACGATCAGCAGCAGCTGTCGTTGCTCCTCTGTCACCACTCAAACAATTCCTTCACATCCACCGAATCACGACATTATCGTCAACAAAACTCTGTGTGAACGCGGCGAGCATATTCCACTCCAAAGTTGCGACCTTTATATACAACTTCAAAAACCCGTCTCTTCCAAAAACCACAAACTAGAGAGCCGACGAAGTAGCGAAGGAGAGAGAAATGGGCAGCTTATCGACCAATTCGGAATCTGGGGTATCACCAATAAACCCCAATTTGACCGTGGAGGCATTGGATTTACAAACCCCCAAATTCGAGCACCAATCCGATTCGGAAACCCTGGAACACGCCTTCTCGAGAATCGTGCCGAATCGGATTAGGGATTCAAGGTTTTCGCTAAGGAAGAACGGTAGCTTGCAGAGGAGTTGTAGGAAGAAAAAGCAGGTGTTTTTAGAAGGTTATGGTGATGATGATTTGACGAGGACTAAGAGCTTGACGGATGAGGATTTGGATGAGTTGAAAGGGTGTGTTGATTTAGGATTTGGGTTTAGTTATGATGAGATTCCTGAACTTTGTAACACTTTGCCTGCTTTGGAGTTGTGTTATTCCATGAGCCAGAAGTTTCTGGATGACCAGCACAACACCAGGTCTCCTAATGCTTCTTCTGATGGCGGGTCTTCGCCTTCTGGGTCGATGGCCAATTGGAAGATTTCTAGTCCTGGTGAGTTTTCGCGATGCTTTCAATCTTTGTATTTTTTGGAATCGTTGAACTATAATCAATTTGGAATGTTATATATTGTTAATTTCGGTATGAACTGATGTTTGTTTGATTTCTTTGTTAATAAAAGGTGATCGTCCGGAGGAAGTGAAAGCAAGGCTTAAGTTTTGGGCACAAGCGGTGGCGTGCACCATTAAGTTGTGTAAATAAATCTCTTCAAGTATATGCAAAATTGAATACTTGAAGAAATTGAAGCAGGCAGCCCGCACGGAGCATATTCCATGAGTGCATCACGTTAAGTTTGTGGTGCCGAATCTTCTTTGGCAATGCGGAGAGAATTGGGGGCTGTTGTCCCAAGTCTATATATGTGATAAGTATTTATACTCAGTTGCGATATTGGGAGTTGGAAATGTTGATGTCTTTCCAAGCGCAAGCATGTTATGGAGGACGACAGCTAGATGTTTAAATTTTCCTACTTGTTATACTACTACTCTATGTAAAGCTGAAACTATTGGTAACCAATTTCAGTACTTGATGATTAAAACTCATCCTTCCTGTTCAAGTTGGTTCCCCTTTGTTTCTAAGATCTTGCTTCTTACCCCTAACTACCCATTCTTATGTATCAAAACTATTTAGTTCTATGTTTTTTTCAGACTGCGTAATTTGAAGTTGTTGCAAAGTGCTGCTAAATGTTCCAAAGCCAAGTCATGTTGATACAAATGGCCTCAGTCCAGCAGTGTCTTGGTTTTCAGAATACATTAAACTTTGGATTTGCATGCACTGAAATTGAAGTAAAGTGTCTTTTCGTCGTACAACAATGGCTAACTCCAGCAATCATTTGAGCTGACTTGAAACTAAATGATTCCCCACGTTCTGAAAGTACCAATTCTACTTAGCTTACTTAGGCTGCCGGTAATTACTTACTCCCTCTGTCCCATAATATTTGTCCACTTTCCATTTTGGGTGTCCCCTTAAGTTTGTCCACTTTCTTTTATTCTCAACCACACATTCTACTTTTTACTCATTTACTTATTAATCATTTATTTTCAACCACACATTTTATACCTTCTTTCTACCTTAATTACCGTGCATTTTGTGCTTTTGGACAAACAAAGCGGGACGGAGGGAGTAGAATTCATACACAACTATAGAGTTCTAAAAATATAAGAAATTGACATGGTCTGTCACATAGGAGTAACATCACAAGTGATCTAAATTGTAAGCAACTCTAAGGATGGAAATAGTTAGATATTTTTAATCTATCTTTTGCAAGAAATTGATGAGAAGTAATGTTACTTTAGGATTTGACTAGTAAGTAGAACAGGAACACAGCTCATAGTTTTAAATATCAATTTATATTCAATAAATCGTAAGTCTTGATCTGAACTGTGTTTTATAAAATGGTAAACTCAGATGTTATTCAGCATGTTGGGTGTTCAGACTTCATATTAACCTCAGTGATCAAATCTATTTCTAACATAGTAAGTTTTTTTTGTAATGGGAACCCGGTCGCTACCCTTCAGCGCATTAAATAAACTCATGATTAGCCTGCAAAACACGCAAATCAGAAACAACCACACTGTAGACTCGAAGTGTTTAGCAAAGATTCAAACTCAGGATTTTGTCCGTTCTTATCCTTATGTCCACTCAGTAGGCAATAAGAGATTTAAATTCTAATCGAGTTTTTATTTGACTAATAAAAATAAATGAAGGTTAAACTACTCGGTTTGTTCATAAAAACGCTAATTGAATCCAATTGTGTAAGTTTTGGTGTCGGAGAAATGAACAGCGTTTTCTACGCAGAGACGTATCATCCGATCCAAGCCGGAAGCATCGACGGCACCGACGTACTTCCTCACGACAACGCTGTTTACAGAGCTTTACTTTCCTCCTCCGCCGGCCTATGTATTTCTCACTAACTCCATCCGACTCCTTCCCTTTTTCAAATCGTCTCTCTGAATTTAGGTTTTTGATTTTCCTTCAGATGATCCCTTCGGCGACCGTAAGGTCACCGGCGACCCTTATTGCAGCTTGTTCGTTGGCCGCCTTTCGCATCTCACCACCGAGGACACTCTCAGGAAGGTACTCTCTTTTCTATTTAGGTTCAAATCAGGAACCACTTTGAATGTGTGATTTTGTAAAACAATTGTTATTAGGCTATGGAGAAGTACGGTAGAGTGAAGGATCTGCGGCTGGTTAGACATATAGGTAATTTATTAGCTATTTTTGCTTCTACAATAATCATGGGCTAGGAGGATTTCTGTTCTGATGCACTCGTTTTTTATTTTAGTGACTGGTGCATCGCGTGGCTATGCGTTTGTTGAGTTTGAAACAGAAAGGGACATGCGTCGCGCGTTCGAGGTGTGTCTGTTTATTCTCTTCTGTTTTAACTTTCTGTTCCAGAGAAGAGCATCAGGCTTGGTTTGGCTTGAACTATAGTGTGTTTTTAATATGCTTGACGACTCATTGGATCATATTTCTGAAAAAACTGGTCATGTTTTCCCATTACTGATATGAAAAATGAAACTGGTAATTTTGCTTTGTCACTTGGGAAAGTATGAAAGGTTGATACCATTTCACATGTCTTTGTTTCTCTAACAAAACTTGGGATGATAAATTCTTAACTTTTCACTCTTTTTAGTCTAGACGTGATTTCTGAAAAGACAATTTTTGCATATATGTGACATTTGAGTATGAACTTTGTTGAATTGAATATCAGTATGAATAAAAGAGGAGTCTTGTTAACTAGCATGGACAGCTTTCTAATATTTGAGTGCTTGTGTCTGCGTGCCCTTGTTCGGCTATCTTAATTTCAAGCAAAATGGCTTTACTGCGTATGTACTGATATTAGTTTTTCATGATACTTTAGGAGGCGCATCATTCGTTTATTGATGATTCTGAAATCATAGTTGATTATAACAGACAGCAGCTCATGCCTGGTTGGATTCCCAGAAGGTTAGGTGAGTCATTTTTGGTACTGGTTGAGCGTAAATTCAACAGGGAATCTCTTTTGTATCTGTTTTAAATTGATTTTTACTAGGTGGGGGACTTGGCGGTAAGAAGGAATCCGGTCAGCTTCGTTTTGGGGGACGCGAGAGGCCATTTAGGGCTCCCTTGTAATATTCTTACTTTCTATTCATACTTTTCAGTAGATCAGATAGCACCATATTTTTGAATTGGGTTAATTACGGATAACCACCCGTATAATATGCTATATTCCACCAAACCACCCCTATATTGTAATAATACATTCCACCACCCTTATAAGTATAAAATTTCCAATCAACCACCCACGTACTGTACTGTCACCGTTATCGTTAAATATATTAATTTTTTAATATAATAATAGTATTTTTATTACAATAAACCACCTCTATAATAAATATGTTTCCACTTCTCCACCTTTATAATCAATTTTGTTTCCATTTAACCACCCTCTCCGTTAACTGCCGTTAACTGAGGTGGTTCTTTGGAAAGTTTTTAGTTATAAAGGTGGTCGAATGTAATATTACAATATAAGGGTGGTGGCATGGAATATGGCATATTATGCGGGTGGTCATCTGTAATTAACCCTTTTGAATTTGATGCTGTGAATTTCAGGCTGATATCTTGATAGTGTAATCTATGGTTTAATCAATGTAGGCGACCCATCCCTCATGAAGAATTGAAGCGACTTGGAATACCTCCTCCACCAGAGGGAAAATACAAGTCTAGATTTCAGGTATTATATTAAGATGCTTTTTTGTTTATGATGAAGTTAGCTTTCTACTTTTAAGTATTATGCTCCAGCTGGATATTGCTGCTGATAAGTACATGAAGTTTACAAGCTTGTGTTTATAGGTTCCATCTCCTCCAAGGAAAGATAGGACTTTAACCGAAAAGAGGGATGCAAGTCCTGATCGGAATGATGTTCAGCATTTTTCGAAGAAGCATTCTACAGAAAGAGAAAAATCCCGCAGTAGATCGATAGACAGAAAACGTCACTCCAACGAGATGTATAGGAGGGAAACAAAAGATTATTCTCAAGAGGAAGATGATCATAAGGTAACAATCCAGTACTCAAAGAAAAGGCGCTCAGATGATAAAGGACATTTAACCAGGAGCTCAATTGATGTGGAAGACGAGTCGGGAAGGGACTATGCAGAGGAACATTCCCCTATCAGAAGAAACAAGGACAGAGATAGGGATACAAGCAGAAAGAGAACTAAGGATAAGGATGAGCGTCACGACAGGAGTTCAAGGGATAGAGATGAACACTCCAGCAGAAGATCAAAAGGTGATCAATCCAGAAGCAGTGAAAGATCCAGGGATGGTGAAACCAGGAACAGAAACAGATCCAATGACCACAAAGAATCATTAGGCACCACAGACATAGTAGTACTACCACCCATTCACATCACAAAAGACATCATGCTAACAGCAAGAGCCCCTGACCACTTGTGTGCGCCTGCTTCCTTTCAACATAACCAGTTATATATTTCAAGCTGCTTGCCGCCTCAGCAAACAAATTACTGCAGATTTATTGTCATATTATTTGATAGTCACAAAAAAGTTTAGGATGGACCTGTGACAGCAAAGTTGATAAAATTCAAATGCAGTTGCACTCATCCAAGTCATTACAAGATACAACTACCAAATCTAACAAATTGTCTTTGCTCCTTTAAATATAGGAGTATATTTGTCTGCGTTGATAATGGAGGCCTTTTGATCAGAGTAACAGATGATTCTGACAGCAAACAAGTTATATATATTGATAGCATATGACAGCGAGACATGACCATTTAGATTTCCCGCTGAGGCGGAGGATATGGAACCTTCAGAAGTGATTGCAGAGCTTTGGACACTATGGCCATATTCGGTCTGTATTCAGCTTCAAACTGCACGCAAAGAGCTGCAATTGCTGCAAACTGCAACTCATGGGAAACAAATAACCAGTCAGTTGTATCAATTTATAGATAAGGCCAGTAAAATTTTGGCAAAAAACCTTAGCAACTCCTTTGGACGGGTATTTTCCTTGAAGCCGTGGATCCACGCATTCCTTGATTTTATTTCCACTCAGCTGCGGAACAGCCTACAGCCAAGCCACCACCATATTAGCTGTTACTAGTATTACCTGAAGGTTAACCTAAGAAATTGTATCAAAAGTTACCCATGTCACAAGACTCTGCTGGCCCCGGGGCATGCTAGGATCAACCGGCTTTCTCCCGGTGAGAAGTTCTAGGAGAACAACACCAAAGCTGTATACATCACTCTTCTGTGTCAATCTGCCAGCCATTGAATACCTGAAGAAATTTTAAAAAATTGTTTAACGGATGGACATAATTCCTAGTCTGATCTGCAATCTTGATATAATTTAATTTTGAGGTCTGGCGTATAATTAATTACTCTGGAGCATGGTATCCGAAAGTTCCCAGAACTTTAGTGGACTGAAGCCGAGCAGCAGTGTCGGGGGACTGATTGTTGGGATTAAAATCAGCAATCTTGGCTTTAAAGTCTTGAAAAAGGAGAATGTTACTGGATCTGATGTCCTTATGTGTAGATGAAGGTTGAAGAGTTTCATGCAGAAATTCCAGTCCCTTCGCTGCATCAATGGCTATCTTAATGCGCTGCATCCACGTGAGCGGAGGACCTGGCTGAGCCCCCGACCCACCCTTTCTTCCTGCAATCCTTAACACTTGAATATTTCAAGAAGAAAGAAAATAGAATAAGTGTTGGGAGTAGAAATTTATTCTCCTTACCGTGCAAAATGTCATATAAGGAACCCATTGGTGCAAATTCGTAGGCCAGAACTCGAATATTTCCTTCTAGGCAGTATCCCAACAGCTCAGTGAGATTCTCATGTTTTGTTTTCGAAACCTTAGACACCTGAAAAGGGTCACATCCAGCAAAAGTGAATGTTAATAATTTCTAAAAAATGAATCAATGTGTGCTATATACCCGGACTAGAAACTCATAATCAGAATCAGACTGTGGAGAAACATCAAGTTTTTTCAAAGCCACAGCTCGGCCATCGTCTAGAGTGGCATAGTACACTCTTCCATATGATCCTTCACCAATCAATGTAGTTGAAGAAAAACTGTCTGTCTTCACTTTTAACTCTTCAATCGGTAGCTTGGGCACGTCGATAGGCGGTGGTGGCGAACTTGGAACCTCATATTTGATTGGAGCAGGCACTTTTGATCCCCTTGGTTTTCCTGATCAAAAGTTGAAAAATGTAACATGTTTATGTTCCAAAAGTGGAAATGCCGACAACCTAGTATAAACAAAAACATAAGTGCTTCTGAAAATGGAAATATAATGAATTTTACCAACTGCATGATTTTTGAGGGTTATGAAGAACTCTCGATCATTTCCAGCATTCTCTTCTTCATTTGCTGAGCAACAAATAAGCCATCTTTGCAACCGGTTGCCTGATTTCATCCTTGTCAGGGGATAATGCTTTACAGGGTTATCTTTCTTAACATCCGCAAAGTATCCATAAGCCGGTGAATAAGCCTACATTGTTTTACATCAACAAGAGGAGCACATAAAATGTCGTTAAAATACAAATAACAATTCGTCGAAACGAAAACTACAAGGATATGATATTACCAGATCATATGGCTGCTGGTATTTTCTATCAGCAGCCATTACAAAGACAGCTTTGAAATGATCAACAAAAGAAAAAGAGATGCTTTCAGATCCGAATTCCTTTCAGAATCCTCGCAATTATGAAACCTACAGAGTAATTGTTTCCTGAATTTAGCAAACTAGAAAAAAGGGATTCAAACCTAAGAATAACAAAAGTTCATGCTTTAAATTCTTAAAGTATATCATTGGATAAAAACACTTATGGAATTAAAAAAAGATTAACATTTGCCTTCAAAATTCCTTTTCAGTAGTAAACTTGTCGACATAATGAAGTATATATGAAATGTGCTGAAAAAATACCTTAAAACAATCAACAAGCTCGAGCTTTGGTACTATTTTCAGAGATCACCGTCTTTGAATGGTTGCTAGTGAACTCCTTTATAGCACGATAAGGGTCACATTGCATATCGGATTGTCCGTTGGAAAGTCAAATGTAATTTAAACGAATTGAAATGCACCGAATGTAGGGTGTCCAACCGGCCCGTTAGCCCGAAAGCCCGCAAAAATCCCGAGGCCCGGCTCGGTGTAAACCCGGCCCGGCCTGCTCGTCGGCCCGATGAAAGCCCGAGCCCGCTTTTAAAGGGTCGGGCTCGGGCTTGACTTCTCAAGCCCGCACGGCCCGAAAGCCCGGCCCGACCAAAAGCCCGATCAAAAAAATAATATAATTTGTTAAAATAATATTCATCTTCTATCATTTTATTTGTATACCAATCGATTTTAATTATAACAACATCCAATAAAATAGAAACATAAAATATGCAACCCAAACTTTAACATATCTAAAAGTATGAATACAACAAATTAAACTAGAATATTATTTATGTGACTAACATACTTAAGTAAGACGGAAGAATATTATTTCACCTTGAATTCTATCAATCCAATAGTTTATATTGATAATCATTAATCTACATTCACTCTGTATTTTTTGTCAATTCATTTAAATTTTAATTGAAAAATAATTTAATCTCAACTGCTAGATTAATCTAATCCAATAGTTGAAATTAAATCCTCCACTTAAGTTATTTGTTTCTATTAAAATTTCATCTCGAGGCAAATATCAAAAACTATAAAAATACTTAAAAAAACTATTTGTCATGATATATTATTCAAAATATAGTGAAATATATATTATCTTTAATAAAAATAATTAATTAAACGAAAAAGCTCGTAAAAAACTCGATTTTGGCCCGGTCAACCATAAGTCAACTGGCTTTTAAAAGCCCGCGGACTTATGAATTTTGTGGAGGCCCGGCCCGGCCCGATTTTTTACGATTGGCCCGAATATTTATCCGAGTTTAGGGCTCGGGCTCGGAATATTCAGGTGAGGCCCGGCCCGATGGACACCCCTAATTGAATGCGATGGGTGAGAATTTAGAACGACGCTAGTTCGAGGGAATCAAATGTTTTACTGAGTTTTGTTAGAGTAAACAAGAATGTGCCGGCACACTATTGTCCATACTAACAATGTAGAAATAATAGATATTGAGTCGCATAGAGTGAAATGCAAGATCATTTGATCATAAACGACATGATGTGGGTAATATGTGCTGGATTGAACAAATTAGTAAAGATCATGGTCAAACAAGTTGTGAAAGATCGTTTGAATTTGATTACAGCATCAAATGTGGTGCATTCCTTTTTGTGGTAATCATGAGAGTGTTGAAGAAGAGGTATTCAAAACAAGGCTGCGTGTGAAAGTATTGCGAACTTTTGGTGGAAGCTCAAAAAGTTCGATAAACATTTGTGTATGTAGCGTCCAAAGTTTGTAGCCCGAAATTGGTCGTCTTTCATCAGTTATACGAGAGTAGAATGTAGGATTAAATTGATCTATATATAGAGAGAAAAAAGACATTAGTAATTTACTTTTCCAATCAAACAAAACATACAACGTCACTGACAGTGGCACATACATTTGCCTTATTTAAGAGCAAACCCTATTTTTAAGGTACACTTATAAACTCTTGGGATGAATATTTGCCTTCTTGTTTATAAGTTATTCGGCCTCACATATCATCCCATGAGTTAAAAGGTAAGTAGTATCTAGTTCTCAATCTCTGGGGGTCCAACTTGGGCACCTCCATGTCCACCTCCTCCGTGGTGTCCACCGTGTCCTCCTCCTCCATAGTGTCCTCCTCCACCTCCACCTCCGTAGTGTCCTCCTCCTCCTCCACCTCCATAGTGTCCGTGTCCTCCTCCGTAGTGTCCTCCATAATGTCCGCCATGTCCATCCTCTACAACAGCTTCTGAAAAAATATTGAAAACATATCATGATACTATTAAAATCACTACTCAAAAGGTAAATATTCCAAAATAATGCCCATTGAAACTAAACTACTAATACTATTTGCATGATTTACCTGTTTTATCTTCTGGGTGTCCTCCGTGGCCGCCATGTCCTCCATGACCCCCATGCCCTCCGTGACCTCCTCCACCATAGTGTCCACCGTCTACAACATCCTCTGAAAATATATAAACAAAATTATATTAATTATTATCCCGAAGTGTACATTTATATATATAACCAAAAAGTTTTCAACTATTTGAATTATCTAAGATTTATTTTAGTCATTCACTTACGGGTTTCAGCTGCTAGCTCACGAGCTGATACCTCAATTGCAAGAGCCACAGCAAACAAAAGACCGAATAAGATTAAAGCCTTAGAGTGAGCCATAATGAGCAAGTAAAATGTAGTGTTTGATGTGTGAGTGTAAGTGAGTAGAGCGTAAAAACCAGTGTACTTATAGGCTTGTTGCTTTTGTCTGCATTTGATAGATATTGAGTGGAACTACTGATGAGTGCTGGTTGGTATGTGGATGTTGGAAGAGACCAAATCAAAATTGCTATCCCTGATTTTCCACACTGTGGGGTATACTTAACTTCATTATTGGTGAAATATGGGATAAGGTTAAGAAAAAGATTAAAGGTTGATTTGAAATTTTGGATGAGGTTAAAAACGGTGGATGATACTTTTTTTTTGATAAAAAAAACGGTGGATGATACTAGATACATGCAGTTGTGAGAAAAGTGAAGAGATGGAATGGAATTCAATGGGACGTGGAAAATTGGGTTTCATCAATGAAAATTATTTTTGACACCGAATGTGTACTAACGTCAAAAAGATAAAAATACTCTTTACATTTAATGCAAACTTAGATGGACTCAAGTGTGATTTATTCGGTGCAGTACAGATATTTGCTGCAAACATCAAAACGATGTTACTTTGAGATTATTTAATATAATTTTACGTAGTTTTGAATGAACATTTTGCCAAAATTATGTAATGAGTCGCTGCAAAGTATTTAATATAACTTTACGTAGTTTTCAGTTGTCTGTGCATGTAGCATGTTCTTGTCTGATTCTTTTTAATTTATCATTTGTGTACGATAATTAGTAGGGTTTGGTAATTTTGGTAGGGTCATATATTTGGTTCACCACATCATTTTACTCTATTATCATAATGAATAGTTGTTTGCTTTATGTATAAAAAATAATTGTTTGCTTTATGATTTGAGATACTTAAGAATATGCCAATTAAGTGGATTACTCCCAATCAGGATCCTTGATCTTATTCACGTGGGATATCTTGCTATGTGTCTAAAATGAATTGTCACGCTAATCAAGTAGAACACATCACGTACAACACAAAATTATATAAAAAAACTCTTAGCATATAGGTTGTACAACATATTAGAAATGATAATATTATATTAAAAATACTTGTCCAATTATTTGATGAAATAGTAAAAAGATGGTTCATTAATAACGTTTGTAATATCACATTATGGAATTGAGATCTAGAAGGACATGTAAATTTTGTGAGATATAAAGATGTAATATCAATCATTAGATTAGACAAATATGCGGTTGAGATTAAAGTTAGTTTTTAATTTATAAGGCGGTTGGGTTTGCGAAAAACCCTAGCGGTTGAGATTGTCGGTTACTTTTTTGAATCAAATCTCATCCGTTGGATTATTAGTAACTAACGATGGACATTATGTCTCACTGTCTCACATTTATTTATCCGTCCTCCTAGAACCTTACTCTCACATTTTGTGGGTATTTTTTGTAATTCGCCTTACTAAAAGGATATTCCCTCCTTCCCACTATGTTTGTCCACTTTAATTATTTTATATCTCACAAATAATTAAAAAGATGGACAAACTTTATAGTTTATAAGACGGAAGAGAGTATTTCTCTGCAGCAAATTTGTGGATTATAGTAATATGTTAGTCTTGCTTTTCTTTTATTAGTAAAATGTGTCGGTAATAAAGCTGAACGCTATGAGTTTGATTGGTGAGTACGGAGATAACTTGTTGACAAGACAAAATAGACACATGTATATCAAACTTGTCTAACGAATGCCGTTTTTACATTTAACTCTTTCATCTTTATCATTTTAAAGTGTGTTCACTTCGCCGGAATGGAATGCATTTCGTGAGAATGGAATGATGAATTTGGACATAGTTTCATTTTAGATTCATCCTTTCATTCCATTCCAAGTGATTCCATTCCGACGAAGTGAACACACCATAAATGTCAAATGAGATAAAACACAAATGATAGATTTCAAATGAATGCGATAAGTTCTGATACATGTAATACTCGAAGGACTGAACTGTAATACATCAAAAGTAAACCCAACTCGAAACCAAAAACTGTGGCGTGAATCTGAAATTGATGAATACAAATCCCGCCAAAATTTGAAATCCGCTCAACTCCAACTGCTTCTCCGATCGGCGACGGGATGATGCACGACGACTCCCAACGACACGAAGAACACAACTCCATGTACGGAGATGCGATTTATGCGGACTCAGCGTCGACGATCGCATCTTCTCCGTGCTCGCAAGGTCATAGATCGTCTCTCAACCTTCGAACCCTAGAAGGCGGAAGTATCTGCTTAATCTGCTTCTCAAATCTCATCTCGTCGCCACTATCTCCGACTGTACATGTCTCGTATGCGTTGGCTCAACTCTCCATTGCATTCTCTCACCGTCCGTTTATGGAGAAGATTGTTCGATTTCACTCGCATTTGCTGGTCTCGCCTTTGGTTCAAGCGCTGGTGGAATTTGATGATGAGAGGATTGCTGATCAGATTGTTGATTTGGTCTCTGAGATTTGTCGATTTGGTGAGGATAGTACGGTTTGTGGAGACTTTGTGACGCGGATTTCGGATGTGTTTTCTTCTGGTTGTTTGGCTTGGAACAAGCGCCAGGCGCCAATGGTAAGCTTTTTAGTAGCAGCACATTTATTTAATTGAGTCATATTGCTTAGCTATTATTACCAGACTTATCTTTACGAAAATGAAGTATTGTCATCCTACAAACTCAGTAAATTAATACAATACAATGTGATTGTTGTTAATTACCAGTTAGAGACTACGAGCATTAGACAAGCGTATAGTTACTAGTGTATGTGAGGGGATGTTGAGATCAATTGACTGATATGGTGTTAGCACAAACTAGTGAACGAGGACACATGAAAATAATTAAATAAGTATGTCAATATCAATGTTAAGCTAATTTCACATTTGGCGTGTACTTGGCATATGATCGGTTTGTTCTGAAGTCGTTTATATCTCTGTGAGTGCAGCTTCATTGCTTTGGAGTACTTCTAACCATTTTGAGTGATGACCCATTTGTTCATATTAGAGATACAGAGGTTTTATTATTGTACCTAATTGAAGGTCTTCAGATGCCCAGGTATTGATGTATGGAAGAAGTTCTTGAAATACAGTGAGTGTTGATAGTTAAGATGATTATTATTGTTGTAAACAGTGAGGGAAGAAGTTCTTGAAATACAGTGAGTGTTGATAGTTAAGATGATTATTATTGTTGTAAACAGTGAGGATATCAGAGGGGAGATCATGTTCGTGCTGTTCAGGCTGGTAATATATCACTATGAGTCTAGTGAGAGAGACTTGGGTGATGATTTTTATGGTCATTGTCCAAAGATACTATATGTCACTTTGGATGCCCTTGTGAAGACCCAGAGTGATGATGTGCGTTTAAACTGTCTTGGTTAGTAAACCTATGAGCTCGTGTTTCACCTTCTTTGGAACAGTAGGTTAATAATAATGTCATATAACTATGCCTAAATACTTATAATTAACTTTTCTTTTTCTTTTTGTATAATTCTAAATGTAGCACTTCTAATAGTATTTGCTCAGCGGGGGGCATTTGAAGATCTATTTTCTAGTGAAACCAGCGGACATAGTTACCATGTTCCTGATAGTTTAGTACAAACAGCGGAGGTGACTCAACATCTTAATAGCTTACTTGCGGAAGCTGTGAAAGGCCCGTTGCTTTCATCTGACAGTCAAGTTCAGATAAGAACCCTGGAGTTGCTGTATCACCATCTGTCTTGGGAAGGCATATCAGCAAGGAATATACAAGAATTGGTGGAAGAAAGCATTGCAGACTACATATTTGAAGTTCTAAGATTGTCTGGTATGTGGATCCCTGACTTATATGTAAAAACATGATTTCCTCGTCTAAATGTTTCAGTTGCAGTTTATGGATATATCAGAATATACGCATGAAAACTCACTTTGCTTCAACATGCTTGGTGTTATATAATAACATATCACACATGGGTGGTTTATCTGATTTATTTAACACTTAAATCCATAATGTGTTGATTTCTTTTTAACTCTTGTATTTTGTATCCAGAGAAGAATGATACGATTATCAATTTATGCATCAAAGTCCTTGATATCCTGTCCACTGCTGATCAAGTATTCAGTCAAAGACTTCCCATAGGATTTTCCACCTTGGTACCTATTTTGAAGCAAGTGGCTGAAGTTCCATTTCATCCTGTTCAAAGCCATGCTCTGAAACTTACATTAATGTGTGTGTCTAATTCTCCTGGTGTCATCTCCGTCCATCAAATCGAAGAATTAGGACTAGTACTAACAAAAGTGCTAGAGAAGCACACTGATGGGGAGTTAGGCATGCTCCCTGAAACTTTTGACCTGGTGTGCACATTATTTGCGGCTCTTATACACATTTCGTCTTCCACTGGGGTGGCGAATTTAGCAATTTCAGTAAAAAGAGCAGCAGAACATGCTGTTATAGCATGTCTAAGTAGCTGTGAGCATCCCAGTCAATTACTGTCCTCACTATATTTACTGAAGGAGGCATATGGGTATTGTCAATCGGGAAACTCTGCTGCTGCTGCTATCCCTGCATTTGTGGAACTCAGAAGGTGTGTCTTGGATTTATGTAAAATCAATTTGCTACCATGGATTATTGATAAATTACATGAACTTGAAAGTGAAGAAGCCATTATGGGGATATTGGAAACTTTTCATGGCATATTGCTCCCGGATCCTGGAAATGAAAACACTGATTTTGCAAGGAACTTGATTTCATCGTCTTGGTTCAGTTTTTCATTTGAATGTATGGGACTTTATCCTACAGAATCAATGAGACTAAGAGTATTTATGTTGCTTGGTGTATTAGTTGATGCCCTTCTGGGTGATGGCTCTGGCCGACCAGTCAAAGATGCTGCTTCACAGCTTCCATCTGATCCCAGAGAAATGCTGTTTATACTCCGGCAAAGAGCTGGCAGTAACCCTCAGCTGACCTGTTGTCAAAATGCAGCTCTGCTGATATTTTATGTCAGCTCTTTGTACAACGAAAGGTAAATGAATTCCAGTTTCATCATGTATGAGCTGTTCACATGATTAAGTGCCAATAACAAGATTTGTGATCTAGACTTGCAGATGAGAAGCTGGTTTTAGATGCACTTGAGCAATATATTATTGGCAATAGTTGTGATACTAGCTGCAATGCTGTCAAAATGGTACTGGTGAACACTTATGCTCTTTATAGGGGCCTAGCAAAGAGGACCTATCAAATACCTTACAGCCTTGATGCAGAAAGCATTTTATTTCAACTAATCTGCGAAAGTGATTGGGATTTTCTCACAGCTGCTATTCACGATACAGCGCTTAAATGGCTCTTCCAACAAGACAAACTAAATGAGTCCTTGTCTCTCCAAATACTGAAGTTCTGCATTAACAGTTATTCTTCTCATGATTCAGAAGACACCTATCGCCACAATTTAATCCGTTCATTTGCAGAACTAATAGAAGATGGAGATAATTATGTTGCAATGTTGTTTGTGTGCACACTGAAACAAGTTCTCATGAGTGATGGCTGCGAACAAGATGCTATATCAGTCATGCATATGATGTTGACAATGCTTTGCATCAGCCCAAGTGCTTCAAGCCATTTCTGTTCACATGGCATTGGAAGTGCAGTTCAAATTACTTACAGCCACAGAAGTTACTCTACTTTCATACCATTAGCAATGCAGTTAGTTTTTAATATCTTGAGTTGTGCCCAATCAGAAGAACTTTCTGATGATGAAGTGTGGGTAGCTATGACAGTGAAGGTAAATTCACATTCCTTATTAGCTCTATTTTTTCATCAATTCGTTAACTGATATAACTCTCATTGCAGTTGGTCGAAAATATGAGTACCATTCTGACCTCAAACAGATGTAGTAATGAAAATGTTTTAGTTGTTGGCATTCTCTCTTTGATCTTGAACCACTCTGCTAATGGAGTACTCACAGAATCTGCTAAAATAATACTGCTGAGTACTACTTCATGGGTGCCCGCTATTAAAAATCTTGTTGACGCAACCTGCTCAACAAATCAGCAGAACAGTGAAACGAATGATGGCAGTGCTGATACTCTTTTACTTCTGCTTTTGTTGCAGCATTTTTCACAGAAAAGGTAAAGAGATTTGTTTCTTTTCAGATTCTGTGATTTAGTGCTATGCCCATCTCTTACTTTGCTACAGTTTGTCTGTTGTTCTCCCAAGGTACCTCAATTGGAAACATTTTCTGGATTCTTCAGGAGAACTTCAATCCTCACTAAGCTTCCACTGCAAAGACTTATGCAGACTGCTATATTTTGGCTCTCCGTTGGTCAAGCTTGCAGCTTCTGATTGCCTTGCTAAAATATTTGAAAATATAACAAAGGAGATGCACGATGGTAACCCCTTGAACTGTGGAACAGAAGCCCTAATGGCATTTATGGCTGTCTTCGAGGGATTTATCTTAAGCACCGACATTCAGGTGGCCATGAATTGTGCTCTTTGTTTTACATATGTTCTGCAGTGGAAAAATTCGGATGTGCACAGAACAACCAAAATGAACAAATGGTGCAGGTTCATTACAGAAGAGTTAGTAATGTCCTTGACTGCGCCTTGTTTAGCATCCAACTCATTCATAGAAAACTGCAAGGCTGCTGCATGTGTTTCGGTGGCTGTGCTAAGGATGGAAATTGTGCCCCCATGGGTGAAAACAGTATTTAATGAAGCTTGCATAACTGGAATAGTTGATAATCTTTCTCCCAGCAATATAAGTGCAGAGACAGTCATCCTATTCCAGGAGTTGTTGATTTCTGGTTACCTGAATCCTGGTCACGTCGCAACCATTGAGAAAGTGCTGCAGGTATTTTTCTCTCTATAACCAATCTCTCTCACATCATCAAAGATGTTTTAACTGATAGTTGGCTCATGATTAAGGTTCTCTTGACACTAACTGCTATATACCTCAAAAGAGTTTTTTCTAACAGGCTTGCAGAAAACATGCATACTCCATCAGCACAGATGAGAGCAAAGAAAGAAACCTCCCAAAAACATTGAGCCGCTCCTCAGTGGATGCACTTATAGCATGTGACATTTTGATTCACTTAATGTTGTCTGAGTCATCACCAAATCAGGGTTCAAAACTGCAACAAAATGACCAAAGCAAGTTGATTGAAGCCATTGATATGTTTTTCTTGAAGGCAGCAGAACAAGATTCTCAAGGATAATTTGAAAATAAAATCTGTAAAAACATGACTCGGCCTGTATTAAGAATTTCAAACCATGATGTGAATGCATGCCCACACTAGATTAACAACGAATGCAAAGTAAACTATGCAGTGCAACAGTAGACATGAACTGAGATAAGAAATCAAGTAAATGATAGGTTACAAAGAGATGAACTCATCATTTGCTTGTTTATCTCAAAAAGAGCAAACAGTCTTCGAAACATGTCTCAAAAATGAGCTTTTCAGATTTAGAAAATATAATTTGAACAAACAAAAATGGAAATAAATGGTTAAATCATACAAACATTGTTTTCTCCTCCATCTAAAATAAATTGTACCAATAAACTGCCTTCCGAACCACATTTTCCTTCTGTAAATCTGATCAGATTCTTTTTAGTTGTACTTAAAACGGACGGGGTGGGATTTCGAGAGTTGTTCCAGCTTGTATTTGGCCCCAACCAATCAGACGCCAATGCTTTTCCACACGCCTGCTAAGTGCTATCTTTTCTCCTTTGCTTGTGCAGACTGGCGATGTCAATTGTAACTTGGCCAAATCGTTCTTAACGGCAACAACACGCGCGCCGGTAGACATTGACCCAATGTTTAACATCAGTATTTCCTGTTTGGCCAATTTTGAAACCTTCCCTTGTCTTTCAGTGCCTTTTGTCCTAACACCCAGTAGTCGGCGTAGAAGAAAAAAGTTCACCTGCAGCATTCAATTGCAACATTTAACAAAAATTACTAATAACCTTGTGAAATATCATATTACAAAGGGTGAGGCAGGTTACCTCTAGCTCAACAAACACATCTGGGAGAGATCCCACTTCGCCAAGAACCTGCCCAACGAGCCTATCAGCACGAGTCAGAGTGGGATCCATGGTGGTACCAACTCCAATGAGACCTCCAGGTACAGCATATTGTAGTTCATTTTGTTCAGCATAAAGGGAGACAATTCGAGAGTATATGGGCGTGCATTTGATATTTCCACTCTCATCTTTGACCACGATACCAGGCCTAACCTCAATGAACTGATTTACCTTCAACACACCCTGAAATGATAGGCTATATTAGGAAGAGTCATATTAAAAGATTGTGATACCACAACAAACACATCTAATGTTGTATGAAATATATCTCGTCTGAAATCATCCAAATATAATGCTAAAATTATCCAAATCAGGGTAAAGTAGAAGAAATCAGGCTTACTAATAAGAAAATTGTAACTTATAAATAAAAAGTTATAAACAAAACATTAATTATTGATAAGATTCAGTATTTTACTCGTTGCTGTAGTTTCAACTGATGATGATAACAACTTCAAACCAGTAAAAACATTTAAACATATCAGAAAAAAGACAACATTCAGTAATTAATATGCAGAGGTCCGCAGACACCTTTGTAAGGAAATAAAATATCCAAGAGCTAATAAGAAAGTCAAGTAAAAACATACCCTGAGAATACTCCCACCAGCAACGCCTCCTCTAATATCATCAACCTCATACCCAGGTTTATTCACATCAAAAGACCTAATGACGATCATGTTGGGCGGTGAAATGAAATTTCTCTCAGGGATAGGGATTTTTTTCACGATGTACTCACACACAACATCGATGTTATACTTCAACTGGGCAGAGATCGGCACCACCGGTGCATCGCCAGCCACAGTTCCCTTAAAAACGGAAAGTTGTATCAGATGGTTGTCTAATAATAAAATCAAAAAATGCACTTGGATACGAGAAATACCTGAATGAACTTTTGAATAGCTTCATGCTGATTAATAGCAACATTTTCTTGAACTAAATCAACCTTATTTTGTAGAATTATTATATGATTCAGACGCATGATCTCAACAGCTGCCAAATGTTCTGAGGTTTGTGGTTGAGGGCAGCTTTCATTGGCGGCAATAAGAAGCAATGCTCCATCCATAATAGCAGCTCCATTGAGCATAGTGGCCATGAGAATATCATGCCCCTTCATTGAGGAACAAACAAAAACACTAAATTTTCAGAAAACATTAATTACAGCAAAAGTGCATGACAACAAAATACCATTGCACAAGTTATCATTAAGGTGTTGGAATAGGGAGAACTACTGTTTTGGGATTGGCAAGAAATGAAAAAAAATTACTTTAGATTACTTGTTATTGAATAAACTTGACTGACGATGTTGCTGAACACAGTTAAATAAATCGAATAACCACTAGGCTCCAATCAAAGAAGAAACTATTTCTTCAGCATTGGACAGCAGTAAATAGCTTCTATTACATAAACACAACTACATATACTTACTGGACAATCAACAAACGATACATGTCGAAGCAACTTCATCCTGCAGTTATCGAATCCAGGTACATCGCACAATGGACTATCTTCCTTACCACTACCATAAGCCCTGGATAACAATAACACTATTAGAGCAAAATAATCAGATAAACTACATGACCCTATCTCACAGACTCGGGGAGCTTACTTGTAACACATTGGACGCGGACACCGATCATCCTCACACTTGTATATTTTTGCATTCGCATATCCTAGCTTGATTGTAATATTACGCTCAAGCTCGTTCTTGAAACGCACAGTCTGTTTTGATAGAGTAATTCTAAATCAGACTTTAGCAGACATCAGAGTAACAGAATTCTAACCACAAGTAACATAATACATTAAGTATGTATAAATGAGAAATGGATCATAAATTTACCTGTACTCCTGAAATCGCTTTGACAACCGTTGACTTCCCATGAGCGACATGACCAATTGTACCTACATAAATACATAATTCAACTAAATTAACACACCGAAACATTCAAATACTTCACAAATTAATATAAGCAGCTAAATCCCTCTCAAAATACCAATATTTATAGTGGCTGCCGAGAAATGACTTCAGGAGACAGCGGATGCAACTTAGTTACATCCAACGTATTCAGATCTTGATCCATCAATCCCCTTCGAGCCATGTTTACAATTACAAAAATTTGAGCTGCCAGAAAAAGAACAAACGTCAATGCACAAAATAAATTAAAAATAATCAAAAACTAAGAAAAAAGCATCTCAAACTAACCGATCGATTCTCAAAACCTCAAAACTCAACTTAACGAAAATCAACAAACAATCAAATCCGAAAGATTCGTACCTCGACAAACCGAAAACCCAAGCGCAGCTCAAACAGCGATAGACAGAGTCGACAGCCGAAACCGGAACATGTCGAGATTCCATTCCGAGGGTTCCGGCCCAGGCCCAATTAGAAATACGAGTTCGAACACTCTCGGCCCATTTACACATCTCTTCGACTGCAGTCGTTTGCTGACGTGGCACGGAGATTGAATAGTACTGAAACAAGTTTTGATGTTAAAATTGAATGTTTTTTTGAAACGAATCACTGTAATTAAATGTTACATCATTTTGAAGTTGTTAGAATTCTGTCACATTGAACATTTCAACAAAAAATCAATATATTAGGAACTGCTAATAATGTTACAATCTCAAATGATCATCTTTCAACAAAATGTATCTGAAAATCTAAATGAATATTGACCAGGGAATATAAGAAATTTGATTGCACTTTAGAGTATAACTTAAACCAACTCCTAACAAAAGCAATCAAATGGTTGTCAACTTTTTAAGGTTCAGAAACCAAAATAGCATCCCAGATAATGTCCATGTCCAACGATGGCATTCTGCTCAGTTGAATACCACATTCCATCTCTCCCACCACAACCTCATTATTAAACTTTCCGTCCAACTCGAACAATTCCCTTTTCACCATCTGAGTATCTTTATTTATCAACGACGTTGCTTGGGATGGTTCTAAGGACTCTGGTGGCAGAGGATCATCCATAGTTTTAACTTTCTGAGGTTTTGATGCAATTGCTTGTAACTTGGCTTCAAGGAGTGCTTTTGTAGACCCACTTAGAGAATTTGTCTCTAATTTATGCTTTTGATCTGGAAAGTTGAGTTGTGCATAGTCACCTCTTAAAAAGTAAGCAGCTGTGTCATAAGCCAGGGCAGCATCCTCTGCCGTGTCGAATGTACCAAGCCATACCCTTGTTCTGTTTCTTGGTAATCTGATCTCTGCTACCCATTTTCCCCAATGTCTTTGTCTGACTCCTCTATATGCCTTTGTTTGATTAGGCGATGTGCTTCGCTTCTGTTGCGGTGTCTGAACATTTGTGCATTTCATAGGCTGTGTTTTTCTTGCGTTAAGCCAACGATTTGTTGAAGTCTGATTGAGGTTTAGCCAGTGGTTTGTGGTGGAATGAGCCCGTTGCGATACTGGGAAAATCGAGCTTGTTGAGGCTAATGACACCATGTTCCTATTTTCATGCAATTCAGATTCAACTGGTGGACTAATGCTAGGCTGACTCTGCATGAAATGATTGAAGTTTTGGGATTTCGCATATGAAAAAATGTTCTCATGAACATGACTTTTTTCGACCAAGTCAGGAAATGGCTCCAGTAAACTCTGAGGCAACGTCATACATAGATCAAGAGGTGTGCCAAACATTGTTGGATGTCTCATGTCAACTTGTTGCAGCTGACCACCGTACTGCCTCGTTATATCGCTAGACGTCAGAGAACTATCTTGATCGGTGGATGAACTCGAGTCGTCCGAGCTCGAAAACAGCCAATTATCTTCTTGAAAAGAATTCTTAGAACAAAGCTTGGATCCTATGAGTATGTCATGGCAACAATCTAGCATCATACCATATGGATGATGTTCCATTAAAACAGAGCTCTCTCTAGAAGTTGAGCAAAAAGTGAATGAAATTGTGAAGATGGATGAAAATGAAGTGAATGGAAATGTATATATATACTAACATATATGACTTAAACCTTAATTAATCAAGTAATGATCGGTCCAATAATGAATTGCATTTTATTATAACGATTGTCTGTCTCATTCTTCAGATCTGTTCATTTGTTACATAATTTATTTCACCATCTTTGGAATTAGATTAATATTAGAATTGACAAATTTCTGACATAGTGAATTTTCAAAAATGATCAATCTCTTTTGTGTAAGAATTTAGCCACGTACTCTGATTTACAAGGTGAAGGAGAGCTCATTATATTAGAAATTCGCATCTCTGATGGCAGTGAAAGGTATTTTAATTTGCTTAATTAATAAGATTAAAAACAATACATGTCTAATTTCACCATCACTAATCTAATTTGTGCAAATCTCTCCATAATAATATTAGAGTGAGTTGTCTAATGGAACACAGCTTATACCTATGTCATGCTTGTTTAACTAGGGTTAGCTTTTTGTACTTGTGGGGAAATATTATCAACCCTAAAATGGATGATCAGATGCATGAATGTTAGCACATTCTAACATATTCATGAATCACTACTTTTGTTGGTACTTATAACTGTTACTACTGATTTTTATACAGTTTTTTTACTAATCAAGACCCAAAACCATGTGGATTTGGCAAGCATCCACATGCCTATGATCAGCCTTTGTTTCTAACTTTAGTAACCTATATCAACATATAGAGGGTACTTGGTTAGCTGAACATTAACAGCTTTAACAGAATGTCAATTACAAGATAATGCAGTGATTAAGACTAACCCCTTTATTATATTTTTGTGAGCTGAAGGTACATACATGATACATCCACAGTCCATATACAGCGAATTGTTTCGATTGTAGCTACTTAACTATCTTATCAAGAGAACTTAATGATTAGGAGTTGGAAATGGGTTAGCTAGGGTTAGGGTTTCTTAATGAATAAAAGCAAGAAGTTGTGATGAAATCATGGTTGTCTTTATCAAATCTGTAGGACTTAAGTTAATGAGATGTAATTAGGGTATGACCTAATTTAAAGATGCGACATATCTGGCTCTTCTCAGGCGCAACAACTCTTAATGAACATGTCTTTTGGGATGAGCTTGGAGACGCTTAAGTGAGATGAAAAAATACTGTTGGAGCTAACTATGTGGGGGTCCACCATGTTTTTGATCACCTTAAGATTAGTATAAGATAACCGCTCATCTTCGGTTTACAGGTGTTTGTCAGTTTCTAGTTAGCTAGAGACTTTTTATGGATGGAAGATAACATGTACAGTACTACTTTACTACGGAGTATATGTTACATACATTTATTACCAGCAGGGTTTGGATCCCAAATAACCCTTCAATAAATGTAATTCACAAACGAAATTATTTCAAGAATCTTAAACTGAAATCATGCAAGCTATTATAAAATATATTTATAAAAACAAATATAGTCAGAACAATGCAACTTTGCTTGATGCTTATGAAATTAAAATCATTTTTATAATGAAATGACATCATTTAGACTTGCATTTTTACAAATTGTTTGTCATCTCTTAAAGATCTCATTCCTTAATTCCTTCTGATAATGCAGCATGATAAGAGCGTACATTTCAAACTTTCAAATATCAGGAGGCCTTTTGTTAGGTATCTTTTTTCATTAATCGGTTTCTTCAAGATTGAGATGGTTCTTGATTTGAATGGCCAACAGTACAATACAATTTTAATACTTAACTATCAAAGGATTAAGATTGTGAAATGTCAACTCATTTATTTGGTACAACTTAGTTAATCAAACTTAATTATTTTCATTAGCAATTATTTGGTGATCAGTAGTGACAATGCTCATATTAATCTTAATTTAGATCTGGTCAACTTTTATACGCATATCTTGACTTATTATTTTATACTAACATGTAAGGATGTTCAGTTATTAAATTTATTTGTTGTGTTTTGAATATAGAAATTAGAAATAGAAGAAGTCAAGTAAGACCACTTTATTCATAAGACAGTAAGATATCATGCTCTTCATTTTTATCGACTGATATTACTAACTTTCAAACTCATTCATTCAGTGATTTGTACAATACATCACCAAATATAATAATTGTTATTATAATTATAAACTAATCACAATAGTCGACATAAAATGTAATTATAAGAATGGGTTCAAGATCTAAAGGCATTCAAGTCTTAACAAGACGGTGAAAGTTAATCTCAACATATGATTTCTTTTAATTCAACGTCTAATATTAATAATAACGTACAGTCTAACCTATCTGTATTGTACTAACTCATTTCCTAATTTATTTTAAAAAATAATTTTAATGGTTAGATGGAGAAAAGTCAATGATTATAATTTTGAATGTTACTGCCTCCCTTGTTGCAAGTCCTGTTGGTATAAAATTTATAAACGTAAGTAAGAAATACTGAATTTTTTGTTTCATTTGAGGATAATAATTTTTCTTTTTGGTGACATTGTAACAACTAAAATTACAAAATTCTTACAGAATTCGGTACGTTGACTAGAAAAGTTCAAAATTAATCACGTAGATATGGAATTCTTACAGAAAAGTTCAAAATTTACAATACTTGTACTATTTAACTCATTCGTGTGCATATACACACGATTTCAGGCAGTTTTTACAACCTTAATTTGGTTGATTTAAGAAGTTAAAATGAATTTTATTAATCTTAAAAAATAAAACTGAAGTATAATGCAATTAATTGAATATTAAAAAAACAACAAAGAAATTATAAAATGGATTAGATAATTGACAAATTTAATCCAAGAACTTAATTATTTTAATTCGCAAACTTGGTTCTCATGATCCTCGCCAGATTACCGAACCAAACCACTGCATTGCAAACTCTCTGTTGGATCAAAGATAGACATACACATATTGAAGAAAATAAGTGAGTTATTAATCTATTAGGAACCCAAGCTTAATTTTTATCCTACCTGTGAGAATCTTGTCTTTCACAAATCACAAGTGAGCCAGTACTGTTGTGTCATCGCTTTTGGTAGAAGTCTTATGAAATCATCTCCTTTATGCGCTCATATTACACTCATCAGCTGCATGCTCATAGCCGGAGAACTTTAATAAATGAAGATAAAGAGCACTATGACACTCGCCTTAGTTGTTAGTGTTCGCAGCAACTGCAACCACCATAACCATACCCCTAGCTAGTTTGTTTTAAAAAGCCACAGAGACTAATTAACAAAGTAACA
Source organism: Sedum album (assembly GCA_006409495.1). Classification (NCBI taxonomy): domain Eukaryota; kingdom Viridiplantae; phylum Streptophyta; class Magnoliopsida; order Saxifragales; family Crassulaceae; genus Sedum; species Sedum album. The sequence continues at coordinate 202,378 of QZGG01000119.1, forward strand.
ATATATTACAGCATAATCATATCTTCCTTGTACATCTCTCTACGTTTATAGACAAGTTGAGCTAGCAGCTTTCAGCTGGGTCTTTCTACAGTGTCCTCTGTCCTGGATTAGTCGAATTAATATTTAACTTAAAGCCACCTCATTGCTGCCCTCTTGCATGTATATAGAATAGTTTTTCAGAATAATTTGATGCTGAAGTGAACAGACAATAGAGTTTCAACATAATTTTTGGGTTCCCTCACGAACTTCTCTAACACTAGATCTGATTGATGTATATGGATGAGAGTTTCATATTATATGTTATTCATATCGATGATAATAAACGTCCAAAATAGTTGGAAGAAAGTTTTATAATGATTAGTGACATGGTCATGATAAGGGAGAAGAGTGCATCAAAGTAGGAATCATTTGATTCCTTTCTTTTGTTTCTATCCTTCTCATCTCACTAGGTCATTTTCTTCTTGCTCCATTTTGCTGGTTTACAACCTAGAAAAATACATTACATCAGTTTGCTACATCATCATGCCTAAACCATGACACAACATTTTTTATTTAACGTCTTAGTAAACGAACGAATCAGGCATTCTCTACCCATGGCGCAACATCTACATTTTATATTTCACATCTGATGTGAAAATGAAAACCAAGTCCCAAAGCACATTGAAAATCCTCCCAACATGATAAGAATTGTTTAGAGCAATTGTAGCTATAAGAGATTTGGTGAACCATTGATGCAGACAGTGTGCAAACCTGCATTAGCTAACATACAATAAACAACTGTTGATACGTAATTGAGCAATTGTAAAAGTTAATTAGTTGAAGAAGCAATTGAGCTAGTAAACAAACCATTTAATATACGTAAACACGCAGCAATGTTCATAAAAGAGGAATTGAGGAAGATGACACCAACAATAACTTATTACAAACAATATATAAATGTTATCATCTGTGTGAAAAATAGGTCCGGTTTGTCATGGCCAACCTATCTCCCTCTCCTAGTACCACATCATGTCTTCCACCACAAGCAAAAGTAAACTAAATCAATGAGCAAACTCTCTCTCTCTCTCTCACTAACTTACTTATCATTTTTGTTAAGGTTATCATTGTTTTAAAGTTAAATATTATTCAGTTAAACAAACATATGTTTGTCACACAACATTATGCGAATATATTAACTTACAAAAGTGTGCAAAGTCGACGGATTTGAATCTCATTAGCTACTAACTCATATATTATAAGAGGTACAGAATAGAAAAGGAGAGATGTCAAGGGCATTGAACTAATAGATGATTGACAGTTGTTGAAATGTCGATGACTCATCGCGTTGTTTGATTAGTTTAAGTTGTAATCTAATGATGGTTTAATATGATGAAATTTGTTGTATGTGGTAGTGTGCTGTATGTTATCAGCACGCTTACATACAAGCTTAGCTGTTGGCTTTGTTTGATTTGAAGAACACTACTGATTAGGTGTTAGACATGTTCAGTAGATATGCTTGTTTATTTGGATTAGCTCCCATGTACATGTACATGTACTACCCATAAAGAATCAATAAGTTTGAGTAACAAATTATAGGCTATCTCTTCAATGATTCCCCCAATGCAGATGCCAACTTGCTGTTACTAAACTTCTCCAATGCAACAGTAAAGTCAGTAGATTATAGTGCCTTCCCGAATGATCAAGGTTATATGGGAGATGCTTGAAAGGGCATTTGCAGCATAGCCCTGATTTTGACGGTGCCTAGTCAGGAGATCCCTCGACAAACTAGTCGTTAGATGTCACCTTGAATTAATAGTTGTGTTGTGGCTTCCCATCCTTCATTACACCATATCTTCATGTTCTACTCATTTTCTCATGCTACTATACTCTCAAGTCTCAAGCCTCCATTTGCGAAATACAAGATTGCAAATAAAGTTGACCTGCCAAGTTGAATATCATTTTTGTTAAATGTCTTCGAGTATGTCATATAGGTGAAGTCCTGTACTGATCCTAAAAGAAATTTCTATTTCAAATATTCAAAATTCAACAAGCAGAACCAGAGCAGTTTTTTTCTGCAACAGATTTTTCCATCAAAATCAGGGCAGTGCGGCTTTGTTGCATATAGCGTAGAACCTTATATTTATCTATTTAACATGTAACAAATCCTGAATGTCAAAAATTCAAACATGTTTTATTTAAAGTACTTGACATCGACGTGTACAAATCACACAGAGGTATACCTATAGAACTTGACGCACTGCATAATTACTGCGGTCATGGCTCGATTATAATCTTCCCAGTGGCGTGGCCACTAATGCTCTTGGCCCAAGCATCTTCAGCCTTGCTCAAGGGATGTTTTGAGTCAATAACAGTTTTTAGTTTTCCCTCCTTTACCAAGTTTATGAGATATTCCAACTTGTCTTTCTTTGGAATCAACAGTAAAGGCACCAACTGTTTCTTTGAGAATGTAAGCTTCTTGAGAGCAAAGGTTAACATTGCACTTGGCCCTGGAGTGATGTCAATGACTTTCCCGTTGTCGCTTAAATTTGGCTCGAATGTGGACCAAGGAATTCCTGTTGCACAATGGATGACTGCATCGTACTTCTTTCCTGAGGGGCTTTTAAGTGCGGCTCCATCAGGGGACTTGTAGTCAATGACTTCATCAGCCCCTAAGTTCTTAACGAGATCAAGGTTGCGTGCACCACAAGTAGCCGTAACATGGGTGTTCCCAAGCTTTGCTAACTGGACAGCATAATGACCGACACCACCTGAGGCTGCAGTGATTAGGATATTGGCCTGTTTACCACTTCCGTCAAGCTTGACACCCGCAGCATCAGTGAGAGCTTGAAGAGCGTGAGGCCGGCAACAGGTAAGCCTGCACCATCAGCAGCAGACACTTCCGATGGCCTTGCAGCAGTCAGATTAACTTTTGCCACTGCAAACTCGGCTAGTCCACCTCCGTTCTGAGTGAGATGAAGAAAATAAGCTTTGTTTCTCAATTTAGTTTGCACAGCTTAGCCTAAGCATCGGGCGCTCAAAACTTAAAAATGACAATCAAGTGAAACCAAAATAAAATCATCATAAACACCTTCGAATACAAGAACATAAAAAATTGATATTGCTCAAAATTACATAGCTCCTAATGCTATATTAAAAATTTAGTAGTTTTAAACAGTTTTTGGAAATCAAAAACAAGCTGAACAAGGAAAATACCAGATGACTAAGAACTGCAACAACTTTATCCCCAACTTTGAAATCCTCGACTCCAGGTGAAACATCAACAACCTCACCAGCCACATCCGTCGCTGTTAAGGGAAGATAGGGAATGTGAGTGAAATGGCCATCTTTACATCATATACCCATTGCAGCTCATAAACAATTGGCGCATGCTATTCATTGAATCAAAGTAGATCATACTTTTCCCTCATCGATAATGAAATAAATAAAGTTTATAAACAGCAGAAGGACATTAATTGGGGACAGCATTTTTCACCAAACTACCAAAATGGTTAGAAGAAATTCCAAACCTACAAGTAGAAAGTTGTATATCCATGCATAAGACGACATATAGGGTCTACAAAAAATTTAAAGTGCAGTATTGGAACGAGATTAAAATCTGTATTATATGTCTAAATATTCATGCTCAACCCAAACTCTGGCAATAGAACTGTACAGTGCGAAACATTCTCAATGGTTCGAAATAAAATCTTCATCAAAATCAATACCTGGGATATACGGAAACTTGCGAGGCAAAAATGGCCGCAGCATACCCACCTGAATCTTCCAATCAATTGGATTAAGACTAACCGCTCCGATCTTTATCAAGACTTCATCTTTTTTCACTGATGGAACCGGTACCTCAACATGCTGATGACATCAAAACAAAGCAGCGAATTCTTTAACTAACAAAATCAGCTTAATTGATTAAAATTGAATATGAAGATACCCATTTAACATTTTGAGTTGTTTATATGAATATGAACACATAACTGTGACACAAAACATCAAAATCTAAGTCTAAAAAATATGAACAAACAAATTCAATGGATAAAGGAAGGACCTTTAACGCTTTGGCTCCTCCGCCGTAACCGTCAAACCAGAGAGCATGCATTAGCTTAGAAGACGGCGCCATGCTTTGCTTTTGTTCCAAGTTCCAACTGAGATTTATCTCCAAGGGAATTCAGAGCGATGGTTTTGTTGAAATCCGAATGGATGACGTGGCTTTGTCATGACCGCTTTCTACAAACCTCTCTAACATTGGTGTTTTGTGGTAAAACGGCTACGTTTTGGAATCCATAGCTTGTTATTTTTTCGTCGTACCATGCCTTCATTAGTTCATTTGCAAAAGACAAGTTTTCAGGAAAATATTCACCTTCCTATCCAACCACCTTGAGTTGGTATTGAACATTTATTCAAACAACTGAAATTAAATTTAAATCATTTAGTCAATCACTATGCAAGGTTTTCAGTTCGAATTCCTACTTTTAAAGAATGAATTTTTTTAATTCGGTCAATTAACATTATTACGTTCAACTATGGGTTGATTCAATACGCATTCGAAGAGCATAGTAACTAAATTTTTCCTTCCAAAAAATTTTGAGTCCTCATATATCGAACAATCAGTTATAGCGACTCAAAACTAAATTGTGTGAAAGGGTATGGACAATGCGGCTTGATTTATTAGTAATAAATAGTTAAAACAACTTTGTTTTGATGTGACTTGTTGTACGCTGTAATTTTGTCAAAGAATAGATATCAAAAAATTTATGGATGTAAGATATCAAAATTAAATTACTAATAAATCACTAATTAAATTAATAATAATTAAATCACTATTTTAAAATCGCCAAAATATCATTTCAAACATTGATATTTATCTATTAGAAAATCATTATTGAACCATTTCTCCAACAGCATATGACTATTTTCAATTTGACTCAACCTCTAAATTAATTAACAATTAAAATGTTAAACACACATTTTATAGAAATTAAATAATCTCCTACGCCCTAACTTTATTAAAAATAAAAAAAGAATAAAAGGTATTAGTGAATTAATTAAATTAACGACTAAAATTTAATCATTCAATCTCACAAAAATATAATATCTCATATTATTTAAAATAAATAATTGAAATGATGTAAAACTATATCTTGATGATATGAACTTTAACATATTCCAAACATTGATTATAAAAACCCAAACCTCATCAGCCTGATCACACTCCCCATCTCTCTCGTCGCCCTAATCTTAAACCCAACCCTCCTTAACGCATTCCAGCGACGATGCACGCATCCCAATCCTCATCACACTCCATTCTCCTCCACCGCCGCCCACCGTCCCCATCCCTTCCTCCATTCTCCGCCGCCCCATCCTCCCTCTCCTTCCGCCCCTCTTCAACCCGTCGCACCTTATCCATCTCCGCCTCGTCATCATCATCCGCGGCCGTCGAGGAATCGAAATCGGATCTCAGCTTCTACGAATTGCTTGGAATCTCCGAGTCAGGATCGCTGATTGAAATCAAGCAGGCGTATAAACAGCTAGCTAGGAAGTATCATCCGGATGTATCACCGCCTGATCAGGTTAAGGAGTATACGCAGCGGTTTATTATGGTTCAGGAGGCGTATGAGACGTTATCTGATCCTCGAAGAAGAGCTATGTATGATTGCGATATGGCAGAGGCGTTCATCTTGCCTTTTCCGCTAGGAGACGCTACAGCTCTGATGAGGTCATTGTTTAATTTATTAGGATTTTATTGTTCATTTGACGCGTTACCTTAAGTAGTTTCAATTCGAGTTGCTAGATGTCGAGGATTGGGTTTCAAATCGAGTTTCAATTCAGCGTTTACTGATTTGTTGATTTGATTTGATTTGAAATGTCAGGATCTTGAGGGCAGAGTGAGTGGAAAAACCAGTGGAAGTCACAACTTTCGGAGCTTAAGAGAAGAAGTAGTAGCAAGGAAGTTGGTGGTGATATGTCTTGGGGAGCTCGAATGAGGCGTCAAAGGAGTGAATCATCATCAATGGAGTTATGAGGATGATGTGAAAATTTCTCTTGGAGTTGTATATATTCACTAGGTAACGTAATGTTTTAGCTAGCATAAGTATCCCGGCTTGAACATACCGGCTTGAATATGTATAGATGTCGAGTTGTCATTATCTTCCTCGTGAAGAACTTTGGATCATATATGTGAATCCATCTCGCACCCATAAATGGAATAAGACTATAAGAGAGTTCAGTTTCCATATTTTGTTGGCCTGTTTTTGCTGTATTTTTATGTACTTAATAACAGATTCTTCTTTTCCAATTGGTCATTTTTGGCTTCTGCATAGTGAAGTTGTGTATGAATGGCATGCAGATGACTTCCATGGACTGTTTTGTAATCATATTTGGCTTGCTTTTGTGAAAGACACAGTTTTGCTGTTTTCAAGTCTTAATGGGTTCTACTTTAAGGATTCTGATCTCCTTCTCCATGTTCCATTTATTTCAAGTGTACACAATTGTTCAACTTCAAACCACTCAGAACCACACTCTGGTTTGGTTCCACACATTGGTTTTCAGTTCCACACTTTCACACCTTTGTGGCCACTCAATGCTCTCCAACAAATTATACTTTTGAATTGTGGCTTCGCCTCAAGGGCATGTTTCGTCAAAGTGATGTGTACAGTAACTGACTTTGATAGACAAAGATGTGTGAATGAACAATATCAACATAAACTACGACAAATGGAATGCAGAATTTAATGTCAAGGAATCGAAGATCTATCTAGAAGAAGCAGCAAATATGGGACCATGGTACCAACTGATGACGACCTTTATATATCAATTGTGAAGCAACTCCCACATTGGATCTTTGATCGTGTTCATATGAGTGACCCAAGAGAGAGTGGAGCTTGAAATATGAGTCTGCGTTCCTATCTTTACATGCACATCTTATCTTTAAATGCTCTTCTCCACTTGTGTCATCAAACCTCAATTACATATTTCTCAATCCTTCCTTTCCATTTCAAGTATTTAATCTATTTTATTATGGTTTTTATTATCAATATTTTGTGTATTCTTTTAAAAATTTAACAACATATGTATTTAAATCGTAAAGGTACATCGATTTTTTTGTACTTCACTTAAGTATATACTTATCAAGAGTAAGGATTTAGGAGGACAGGTAACTTATGCATATTTTTTTAATAATCTATCTAGACCACGCAAGGAATATATATACTAAAAAGTAGTTGTAAATAAAACTAAATATATATGATTTGCTTACGGACCAAATCCAACTAAATTATGCTGTCTTAAAAAGTTGATTAAGACAAACTTAGATTCCAAGTAACCTAATCAAAGGATTTATTCGATTCAAAGGAACCAATTGCACTTATTTAATGATCTTAAACCTTCTGTGTCGCTCAGTAGGTTGCCACTAAAGAAACCATTAGTGTTTTGCTTAAAATCCTTAACCCTCTATATTCGGAAACTTAACTATGAAGTAAAAAATACTAACAATATACTCTCAAATTTTCAACTTTTTCATATAATAAGAGGGTGAATATATTCTGTAAATATAGTGCATTAAATTGTCCCAACAATTGTTACGATCACTTATTAAAAAATAATTTGAGAATGTATCATATGTTGTTTAGGGAAAAGTCACGACACTCGAATTAAATACGAACATAGAAATTTGTTAACACATGTATGAGAATAAAGGAATCATATATTTAGTTAGACGATGATAAACATTAGGTACATCGTACAAGTGACGGTGTTAAGTCAGGTTAGCATCATAAATAAAAAATCCTTCGACCCCTAATTGTCATTGTATTAGTTACAGGAGAGTATAGATTTGACGTGCATTGAGCCAACGTATTCTCTAAATGTAAAATCACTTTATCAAGTCATCAAGGAGAAGTTGAGCATTAAGGAAGTTAGCTCAGGTATTTTTATTGGATAATATTCTTAATTTTTTGTGGAAATTGTAAGTGTCAAAGTAATATATAACTAAATTCGTTAATATTTGAGCGTAATTTTATTTAATTCTTTGCTTGTTAATATATTTACTAATATATATTAAATCTTGAATAGAGATCTGAAAACCAAGGCATAAACTTTATTACTCAAGGATTTGCAAATAAGGGGAAATGATTGAATGGGACAATCAAACATATGAACGAAGTTGACACTGAAAATCAAACACACTATGAATGTAAATGGCTCCTTAATTATGTGTTCCTCTTCCTTAACTTTGGTATATGATATCAAGGCTTGTTTTCTTCCTTGTCCTCCGCTATGCTGAGATTCTTCATCATTAACTCAGCTTGGGGCGCAGTCGGTGTTAGTGGAGCAGCTGCAGCTGTTTCAGAAGATCCTGTACTCTGCTGGTGCTGGTGGGAATCCAGTCCAAATCCACGACAATATTGTCGATAAAGATTATGATGATGCTTATTCACATAATGTGTTAGGCCACGAAGACCCTCGACTACTCGATGGCCAACACGCCCATGTCGTCCTTTCCGATGATGAGAACGTTTAATGAGAAACTGACTAATTCCCTGATCTTCAGCATTATGTAATTTAGTTTCAGCTGATGGGTCAGCATGACAGTGGTAGTGATGGTGGTGATGGTGACGATGCTTTCCGCGCAAGACCACCACAACTTCACTTCCTGAATATGGCAATGCACCACAATGTACCTCAACTCCATCATGATGTTCTCCCTCTATTTGACCGTGACCGTGACGGTGATGGTGATCGTGAAGCCTCTTGAGGTTTTTAAGCATCTTCTTGTTCATGACTCGGGCTTCGGCTAGCTCAACCATTCTTCAAGTGTGATAACTTGCTCTAGACTTGGATATGACTAGTTCTGTAAGCTCCCTGATCCTCAATCCACTTTTATAGATTTGTCATTTTGGAAGCATCTGACATGAGAGTGATATTGATTTTCCCTGTCGCCGTGGACTCAAATTCAACTTACATGCTAAGTTTCTCTTTTTCGTGATATCACCCACGCACAAAACTTGTTAGACAAGTATTTTATTTATCTTTTTCAATCAAATCCAACCACTAACCAGCTACATTATTGACGTGAGATATTAAACTCTCATTGACACTGATGATACAATAGACGCTTGGGCCATTCGGTACAGATTTTTGGGCTTGGGCCATTCGGTACGGACTTTTGGGCTTGGGCCCTACAAAGTTAACTGAGCTAGGCCCATTTACAATACTACTGCAGCTTGAGTGAGGAAGAAGGAGAAGAGCTTTGGAGCAGTCGACAATGGCGGCAAGTTCTTCTCAGGTTCATTTTCCATCAATTCATCTTCGTAACGTCCTTTTTCATTTTAACGATTTTTTATTGAGAGCTTGCAGAAGGAAGGACTCGGAAAGTTCAAGCTTTTCTCAGACGATCATAAGAGCGAAGGGTTAGGGTTTGGATTTGGATTTGAAAACGAGGCTATTTCGAATACGCCACCGCCTCCTTCTGTTGAAGTTCTTAGCTCTGAGGTAATTTTCATTTTGGATTTCAGTTTGTTTAGATTAATTTGTTGTGAGAATGTGCTGGTGGATGTGTTGATATGTCAGGCGTCCTCTTCTGTGAGTTACACTGTGGAGCCTGTGAACGTTGGGGACATCACTTTGCTGAAGGTGTGTTTTGGATTTTGCAGAGTGTTGAATTTAAGCTATTTTGTTTGTAAATGCGTAAACTAACGAGAGTGAATTAGGTCAGTTAGCCTTTTAATGTCGTCTTTTTTTGTTGGCTAGGGTCGAGTTAGCACAAAGGAAGTGCTGGCCTTGTCAAATTTAGATTTGGTTCCGGGGAAATATGAAGGTTTGTAAAGGGAAGGCTGCCCTTTTAATGATATTTGTCAACTTCAGTCAAGCTTTATATGCATGTGTCGTATGTGGTTTAGGAGGATTGAAGTTGTGGGAAGGTTCACTGGACTTGATTAAAGCACTTCAATCTGACGTGCGAGATCAGCAATTATCATTCATTGGGAAACGAGTTCTAGAGGTGAACTTTTGTATTTTGAAGTGATCATAGACTATTTTTATCAAGAACACCAACATGTACTCTCCTTTTATTTGCATTGATATTTTGGCTGGCAATAAATTGAACGGGTCATATTAAGCGATTATAATTCTGTGTTAATGGTTCCAAATGTATGAAACATAGCAGCACAAATTATCATCATGTGTTATATGGTATTTACGGTTCACAACTTATATTATTTATTTTTGTTATTATTTTAATTAGTTTGCCAAATAATATTCAGTATCCGTATTGTTAGACCGTATTTCTTACAAGGCTTTGTGCTGGTTTGCAGCTTGGATGTGGCCATGGATTACCTGGTATTTTTGCATGCCTTCAGGTATGTAGCATTGCCTTTATCATTTTCTCAATAGTTACACGCTAAAAACTGATACTGTGAAATTTGGGCTTGTTCCCTTAGGGTGCTGCAGTTACACATTTCCAAGATTTCAATGCTGAGGTGTTGAGATGTCTCACTATTCCAAATGTCAACCAAAATCTCGCAAAGAAGGATTCAAGCTCAGATACGGGATGTAATCAATTCAATGGTCCAGAGATTCGCTATTATGCTGGTGATTGGGGTGATGTCTACAGTATATTTCCTCTTACAGTGGAGCAAGAACAAATATGTGGTTATGATGTTATATTAATGGCGGAAACAGTTTACTCTATCGACACCTTCCAAAATCTCCACAACCTTCTCAAACTGGTAAAATAAAAGACATTGTTTTTGTGTACTTTCTTCTACATTCCTTGATTTATATCAACCTATAACTTCATGTAGTGCTTAAGCCGGCCTAATGGTGTCATCTACATGGCGGGTAAGAAGCACTATTTTGGGGTGGGAGGTGGAACAAGGCAATTTCTGTCAGTGGTGGAAAAAGACGGTAAGTTGTAATCCCAGTGCTGATGTCAAGTGTCATCTATCATGTAGTACAAAGTCAACACGTGCATCATTTTGTGTTCAAGATACTAAGCCCAGCTATATGTCAAATCAACTCAGTTTATTTGCATTTCTATTGGTCTTATTTGCATGTCCCCATTAGTCATGGGATTTGACTTGCAGTATTTTCTGGTACAGGGTTTTTCATGGCCAAACTGGTGGCAGAAATTGCTGATGGCTCCTCTAACGTACGGGAGGTCTGGAAACTTTCACTGAAGTAGGAACGCATCTGAAGTTTTATTTGCAAGCAATTAGGCATTTGCATGTGAGAGGCCTCATTCTTCATACTTGGCAAGTGATTATGTAGCCTCACCCGAGCCACATTGGCGTTTGGCGGTTCCTTTACAGGAAATAGATATTTCACGGAAAACATGCCTAATATTGCTCGAATGGCGGGTTCAAGCTCTACATAGGTACTGCTCTGATTGTAAGACTTCACTTTAACAAATGATACTGTTTCATTTTACAAATTTTTAATTGGTTATTTTCGGTTTCTTTTTTTATACATATTTTGGGTCTCATTTTTTGAAGTGGGCAAAAAGTGTCAATCAGTATCTCATTATTGAAGGAACTTCTAGTTGGTGGGTTAGTTTATTTTATTGTTGAAAAAATCGTTGCACCATCAACTGCACCAATCCCGCCTCAATTTAAGTATCGAGTTCATGTAGGAGTTTTCACACTTACGGTAATTTTCCACTTAATTAGCAATTAAATTTACAAGTCAATGACATTCTTTCTGTCACTTTATCGAATATATCCCTCATGAAACCCACCTGCTTTGGACCAGATTGACATGCACCCGGGCATTGACAAGTCTATGTGACTAGCAAACCCCCGAGCTGACCAAAACTGAAGAGTACCAACCACATGGCCAGCACCGCAACATGTGCCTCAGATTGCTCCATGTGCAACCTATTAACACAATTAGTCAGCGAAACATGTCAGATGTTCTACATTAATAAACTCGAGTTGGGTGGGATCGATCGTGGCACATGTCAGATGTTTGGCATATTTCCTGTCACTTTCAGGGACAAAGATGTATGTGTCATACGAGTACGACACAGCAACACGTGCAATAACAAAATCCATGTAATTCCAGAAACATAATGTAATTTTGAGTTGAGCAACTCAAGAAGTACACAACAGATAGAATCAAACCAACAAATTTGTTTTTAAATATGAAATGATTCATTTACAGATCACAATGCCTTTTTAGTTGCTCTACCCTCAATCTTTAAACTTTCTTTCCCCACCTGACCTTGACCAGACTGTACACTACCAAAATCTCATCTCATTACAAGTGATGACAATCAGCTCAAGAAAGAGCACATGCAGAAAGAGTTAATGTGATCAACTGAAAGGACCCATAAGAATTCCAATGCATGCGAACTGGCACCAACCTGGATCTTCACGCGTCTTTGAAATCAAATAATGTGATTTTCCCTGACTTCTCCCGTGTTGGCATGGAAATTGTATCCCTGACGGGTCATCGACAATCGTTTGAATTGAATGTGTCTGCAATGCCAGAAGGTTTTGATGGGATACTCGATTGAGTATCCATTCGGCTGTTGAAAAAATCACTATTCATAGTTGAGCTGCCTTCATCAGCCTGCCATCTTTGTAGAGCTTGAGGTAAACTCATGTGAAGATCAATGGAATAGCTATCATCTTCTTCCTGTGAAGTAGGTTTCCATTGTTCAACTAAGGGACCCAATACATTAACTGCATGACCCATATCTGGTCTTTGAAATGGATCGCGTGCTGTGCAATGTCCAGCCAACTCCGCAACTTTACAAATGCTAGCATATGTTTCCTCATCAGGCTGTAGTGTTTGATCAATGACTTTTAATAGGTCGTCCTTGTTGATTAGAACTCTGCGGAACCATGTAACCAGGTGAGACTTTTCCTCTGGCTCCTTGTCATCCAAAGCCTTTCTACCAGTTAACATTTCCATAAGCACCACACCAAAGGCAAAAACATCTACTTTGGTCGTCACTCTCCCAGTGGCTGTTTTAAACCAAGAAACAACCATTTAGTGATTTAGGTAAACAAGAGTAAAATTTTGCAAATAATCATACAGTCTCTCAAATGATCTAACAGAAAATTAAAAGTTATCTTGTTTTTAGTTAACAAATGATTTGAAGATCAAACCACACTACCAGAGTAACAATATTGCAACTGAGACTAAGGAATGTCAAACATCAATGCACATAATCAGGAAGATCCTTGATGTACATTACATGTGTCCACAAATATATTCTTTATGTGTCCACAAATATATTCCTAGTGTTATCGTAAGTGAAAATTTGGCATTAAACCAACTATTTGCAGCGCACACAATGTCAGGCAATGGTCAATATTTGATATCTAAGCTTGCGTAGCTTATGACTTGTTTCCTGTACCAAATTAATTAATAGAAATAACCTAACAACTTCGAGTAGTGACATGAGCAATGGAAGCAACAGAGAAAACTTACCGGCATACTCAGGTGCAAGGTATCCAAATGTTCCTGCCAATTTTGTCTCCATCGAATATTTACCATCAGGTGCACTTTTGACTAATCCGAAATCTGCTACCTTGGCCCTCATGTCATCGCCGAGTAAAATGTTTGAAGGCTTAAGATCTCTGTGAATGAAGCTCTCACGTGCCAAGCTGTGCAGATACTCAACTCCCCTTGCTACATCTAACGCTATCGTTACCCTTTGCTTCCATGTCAAAGGTGAGTAACCTAACGACTTGCATTCAAAAAGATGCTGCGCCAATGTCCCTTGAGGCATATACTCATAGACCAAAAGTCTTTCTCTGTCATTGATACAGTATCCAAGAAGAGCGACTAAATGCCTATGTCTGACTTTTGTAAGAACTGCAATTTCTGCCTTGAACTCTATGAGACCTTTATTACCCATTTCATGGCATTCCATTCTTTTTACTGCAATCATTGTCCCATCATGCAATTCACCTTTGTACACCACTCCAAATCCACCTCTTCCCAAAATATTGGCTTCATTGAAGTTTCCAGTCACTTGCTTAAGGACATGAATGGAAATCACCACATTGCCTCCCTCAAAAACTTGAAAATCATTTGTGTCCTCGCTATTTTGGCTCTGAAACTGAGAATCAGTAGGTGTTCCATTATAACCATTGCTTGTACTTGGCTTCATGTACATGGCAACATCCTTACCATTGTCAGAACTTTCCACCCTTCCAAATTTCTGTAGCCTTTTCTTGGCAATGTACCGGTAAAGTACGAAACTGACAATAAGCACAAAAAGTACGACACCGATAACTATACCAACAATCACCGCTGTTGATAGACCTTTTGAAGAGGATGGACCTGAAGGTGAAGTGGGATCAGAAGAACCGCCATCATATTTTCCAAACAAAGAATTACCCGCAGTATTCACAGTGACACCCTCTCGGAAAGGTGGCATTTTCCCAGTTATATTGTTATTGGACACATCTAAAACCTTCAGCTGAGTCAGGGTTGTCAAGCTGTTAGGTATCGAACCAGTCAGCCTATTATCATTGAGCATCAAGTTCGTAAGCGATGTGAGACTGGCATATGCAGGAGATATCGTCCCAGTAAAATTATGCTTCCCCAAATTCACTCTAGTCACATTCTTGCTTACAGTATCACACGTAATAAACGGCCATTGACAAGCATCGTTACCCGACCACGACTCTGCTAGCATAGCAGGGTAACCCATAGCCCCTGCAGCCTCAAGCAACACCGTAACCTGCAAATCACAAGGCCCAGGATCCTTCTTACAATAATTATTATTCCCAACCATCGAAGTAACACCAGTCCCAAACACCGGCACAGGACCTTGCAACTTATTATTCTGCAACGTAACATTAGCCAAACTAGAAAGCGTCATCAACGAAGGCGGAACAACACCAGTCAATTGATTATCCCTAAGTTGCAAATCAAACAAACTAACACAACCAGACAAATCCGGTATACCACCAGTAAAACTATTCTTCTGTAGCCATACTTGTTTCAATTGCGTCATCTTACCCAATACATCAATAGTTCCCGATAATCCTACATTATTAAGCTGATTATTCAACCACAAATTCTGAATCTCAGATCCACCAAAAGAAGCAGGCAACGAGCCAGTTAAATTATTATACGAGAGTCTCAACTCCTGCAAACTCGGCAACGAGCCAAATACGTCCGGAATGAATCCATACATATTCGCTGAACCAGCGTAGAATTTAGTCAAGCTAGCAGATCCGGTGATATCAACGGGAAACGTCCAACCGGCGAAGGGATTGTCTCCGACGGAGATCTCCTGTAAGCTTGTCAAACCGGAGAAGAAATCGGATGGAATGGAAGTGAAGTTGTTGTTGTCTAGATAAACGATTTTGAGATCGGAGAGGTGAGCGAAGGAAGGTAGAGGTCCGGTGATGGAGTTTTTTTGAATAGTTATGGATTTGAGGTGTGTGAGGGTGTTGAGGTTGGTTGGTAACGTGCCGGAGATGGAGCTTGACGGAAAGTTGATGTTCGTGACGCGATCTGCTCCGTCGCAGGTGATGCCTTTCCAAATGCAGTGTCGTTCGGTGGAGGACCAGCCGGTGTTTTTTAGAGATGCGAGGAGTTGTTGCATCACCGCTGCTTCGTCCGCCGCTTCATCCGCTGTTGATGGTGAAAGTCCGGCGAAAAGGAGGATGAAGGAGAGTAGTGTAAATGTGATGGATTTGTGTGAATGTGATGACGTCATCATCATTGATCGGAGGGAGGTTGTGGAGAGAGAATGGAGAAGATGGGAATGAAGGAGATGGTGATAAAGTCAGGTCAGGTCGCCGGGCAGGCTCCGGTCAGGTTAGGGCTTTCTTATTTGATTTTTAATTTTGAGTGGGATTAGCTGGAGAAGGAGGTAGACACATTAAATGAGCTGGCTTGGGTCGTTATGAAACGGCGCCGCATCGCGCGCAGTTTTGTTCAGGACTTTTTGATGAAGCGTTGAATTGATTGATATAAAATGTGGAATAAACAACAACTGGATACAGTTGGAATTGGACATAGATTTGTTCAGAAGGATGTTGCATCAATTTCTAACTCACTTGTCTGAGTCTTACTTTTGTTTAGTAGTAGTAAAGGTGTATGATTTGGTATAACTAATTTAGGCATAAATGGTGGAGGAGCTAAATGTTGCCAGTAGCTCAGCAATAGGGCTGCAAACGAGCCGAGTAATGGCGAGTATTGCAGAATTCGAATTCTTTTACGTGTATCAACTCGATACTCGTCGAGTATTAAATTTTCAAGCTCAAACTCGACTCGAAATATTAATATCATACTCGAACTCGATTCGAAAATTTATCGAGTATAGTTAAACGAGCTCATAAACGAGTTATTCGTCTAAAACTCGATTAAAACTCGTTTATATTTCTTATTTATATACATAAAATCATTAAAAATAATAATATTCATAATAATATAATAAGCCTGATATAAGTATTAATAAAGTTATAAATAGAGTATTAATCGAGTTTTTATCAAGTATTAATCGAATTTTTATCGAACACTTATTCGAGTTGTTCACGAACATAAACGAGTCGAGTATGACATTGTTCAAGCTCGGCTCGTTTATTAAACGAGTTTCATAATTTTGTGCATACTCGACTAGTTTATTATCGAACGAATATTGACCGAGTTTTTATCGAGTCGATCATCGAGTATATCGTCTCACTTGCAGCCCTACTCAGCAATTGATTGATCCTTCCTGTTGAATATTACGCTTTTAAAATGTTTGTCCATATTTTGGATTAGAATCTCATGTTGCGTACGATATGATATAGTCAAAATCAAAATGATGCAGTTTTTTTTGGATTATAAAGGGTTCAATGAATTTAAGTTGGATTATAATCTTTGCCCTTTTTCAATTACGAAGATGTAAAAATATTGTAAAAAGACGAAAGTAATTTATTGAAGTTTTGTTTGTCAGATAGGGAGAATCACATTTATTTATGCTTATAAATCTTTACATTCTGTACCAATGTATAATTTTGGTACAAGTTATGATATGGGGAGACACGTATATTTTGTGAGACAAGTGACGTAATTTTAACTGTTGATTATATTAATTTGACGGTTGAATTTGTAAAAAATATGAGAGGTTGAGGATTGACGATTTTCAATATCAATCATATAATTAATAAAAAATAACAATTGAGATCATATTCTTCCGCATTACCAAAATATTCATATTCTTGTAATTGGTACAACTACAAATTACAGTATGATCTATCTAAGATTTAGATAAATTTTATCTCTAAAGACATTAAGACATTTTGGAACGTGATAATATATAAATGATCTATGACAAAACATTTAATTCATACGTATGAACATGCAAGATTGCAATAAGATGCTTGTAATAATTCACAAGGTTACGCTTGACAGGGTGTACCAAATTAAGTATGAAAATGATATTATTTTCGACAACCAAAACTGGATAGAATGTTTTTCTGATGTAATAATAATATCAATTGATAAGACAGTCCATTTGTCATTTGGTTGATAAATTTGAATAAATAATTGTCTTTCCCTTTATTTACGTGTGCCAGCTTGTAGAGACATTCGCCTGCTGCTTATTCCAATTTCCACATGTAATTTTGTCGGATTGTATTTGCTTTTCAGTTTTTAATAATTATTTATCTTGAGTCTTTCAGTGATTTTAGTTTCAATCCTATATTTTGGTGAAACATTTGGATTTAAAGTTAATTAGATAATGCAGATAATTTTTATAAAATTAGGATTAATTTAAAACTGAAATGTAATTTTGTAAATAACTAAATAAATAAACTGAGGGAAAAGTTCTTGAAGGACGTATGAGTATTTGTAAGACGGTGAGACATAATCTCGATCGTTGATTACAATAATCCAATGAATGAGATTTAATCTAAAAATAAAATTAGGATTAACACTAAATTTCTAATAACTGAGCAAAAACTTTGGAAAGAAGACTTGTTTATGGAAGTCGTCCTTTTGAGTCTTAGCTCATATTAGAAAAATTTAAACTAACCATTATATTCTTACTGAACTTAATTACTTTAATCTTCCGTTTGGTTGCATGAAAAAATAGATGGTAAAGAAATTTTGATAAATAAAGAAAAATATTTAGTGTGTTTGGTTGCATTAAAAAAGAATTGAGATCCAGTGCAGCGAAAACTATTTAATACGAGCCAAAACTTCGTAGTTTTAGCAAGGGATTCACTCAAATCTACTAGAATTATAATAAAAAACGTCAAAACGATGTCGTTCTTACGCCCTAGTAAATAGCTGCGCATTATCGGATCGGAGTCCATTAAAAAATGAATGGTAAAAAAACTTAATTACCTTAATCCTCCTTTTGAAACTTAACTCTTTCCCTCAGAATCAATCAAACACAACGGATCAGTCTCGCCAGACGCATCTCCGACTCCGACCAAAATGTTCGCAACTTTCATCACTGCGTCCACCCAATCCTTCCCCGTCAACTCTCACACTTTTCTACCTCCTCATCGCCGGTTGCAAATCTGACTTTAATTTTGAGGGTTTTGAAAAAGGAGGTGATGACGAGGACCGGATTTTTAGGTATATTTCATTGTCTACTGAATTCTAGGTAAATGTGATCTAAGAGCAATCATTTTCTAATCATCTTGAAAATGGTGGTTAAATGAGAGGTGGGTAGGTCTTTGGGAGATTTTAGGCGTTTCAGGAAGTGTGAGATTCTAATACATCAGTGTAGTTATTTTCTATGTTCATGTTATTCTGTTTATGTTTGATGTAGTAGTTGTGTATGCGAATGGAAATGTAATGGTGATTTGCGTAATTGTTCGAATTGACAGGAGGCGTTAGAAAAATCGGGATTCTATTAAGGGAAAATGATGCTGATATTTTTAGCTTCTCAGCTGGAACTGAGCTTGGTGTGAAACTTGGCAAGTAATTTTTCTTACCTGAAAAGTAATGTGCAAGTTTTTTGGCAAATAGGAGCTGTGGAACTCTTGCTTGAGATGAAAGTACATACAAAGATAAGCCATAAACTGATAAACCACTGTCTGAGTTTATGACTTAAAATGTGTTTGGGTTAGT
Organism: Sedum album; assembly: GCA_006409495.1. NCBI lineage: Eukaryota > Viridiplantae > Streptophyta > Magnoliopsida > Saxifragales > Crassulaceae > Sedum > Sedum album. Next base: position 221,404 of record QZGG01000119.1, read on the forward strand.
CTTCAGTTGGAGCTCCTGAAGATAGTGTTATGTGCACAGTGAAGATTCATTCTCAGATGGGTCTGGGTTGAACACATATATGGTGTCTACTCAGCAACACAGAGTTGCGTATATTGTCTACTTATTCTCTACATCAAAACATTGTGTTCAATTAAATCTTCGAACTGTTCGCAGCGGCCTGGCGCATAAGGTCATCTTCAGTTGATTGTTGATATCTGGTAATTCAGCTGAAGAAAAAAGATCGGAGGGAAATGAAAGTCATATAATGATTCAGATTACTTGATACAACACTGGAGATTTTTTGGCAAATGTAAGCACTTTTTCCGATATATATAAAACCTGGGATCTTATTATATATATCTGATATCTATATGCCTGAACGCATAATCATTGATGTTGGACCTTTGAAAATACAGTGACTCAGTGGCATAGCTTGAAGCAAGGGGAGAAACATTTGCCAAACATAGCAGCAGATTGCATATCCATTGAAAGAAAGATTTTGAAGGCTAAAGGCTAATTTTAGCAAGTCACTAAAGAAATCCAAACATCTACCAACATGCCCAATTTCTTGCGCATTCTTGTCCTACCTGATCATCCGCTTCCACAGCAAAAATGGGAACAACCCCTTTCCTCACAGCCCTGGCCACTTTATTATGACTTCTTTTCAAGTGTAATGATTTTTTTGTAGCGCAATAATGGCAGCATCCGGTAACCATAGAAAAACTGCATCCACAGCTTCTGAAAGACCGCCACAGGGTGTTAAATTTACTCGTAGAACTTTGAGCGGTCGTGTTGTAAGCCTCTCTCGTGACGATGACCTCGACATGTCAGGAGATTTCTCAAGCCAAAATGATTACATTAATTACACTGTTATGATGCCTCCAACACCTGACAATCAGCCCATGGGTGAACCTCCTGGATCAGGACCAGCCGGGTTGAAGGCTGATAATCTACCAAGACCTGGAGATGGATATGGAAGTAACAGTGGTGCAAAAATGGACAGGAGAATGTCCGTGACAAACAGGTCGACTAATAAATCAATTCTTTTAAGGAGCCAAACAGCAGATTTTGATCATAATAGGTGGCTGTTTGATACAAAAGGGAAGTATGGGATAGGTAATGCTTTCTGGTCTCCTGAGGAAGGAGGTGGAGATTATGAACATGGCCCGGAAATGAGCATGGCAGATTTCATGGATAAACCGTGGAAGCCATTGACTAGGAAGATTAAAGTTCCTCCGGGAATTCTTAGTCCTTACAGGTACAATTTAGCAATTTTTTGAATAAAACAGCGCGCTTGCTCACATATATTTTTTATTTTTTGCGAAGGACAGGCTACTGGTGGTTATAAGGCTGGTAACCCTGGCGCTTTTCCTTACATGGAGAGTTCAAAATCCGAACCCTGAGGCAATGTGGCTGTGGGGAATGTCCATAGTTTGTGAGATATGGTTTGCATTTTCATGGGTTTTAGACCAACTTCCCAAGCTTAATCCTATCAACAGAGCAGCTGATTTAGCTGCCCTTCGTGAAAAGTTTGAGAAGCCTTCAGTTAATAACCCAGAAGGCCGATCAGATTTACCAGGGGTAGACTTTTTTGTCTCAACAGCTGATCCAGAAAAAGAACCTCCTCTTGTGACAGCTAATACCATTTTATCCATTCTTGCTGCTGATTATCCTGTTGAAAAACTTGCATGCTACATTTCTGATGATGGAGGTGCCATTCTCACCTTTGAAGCAATGGCCGAGGCCGTCAACTTTGCTCAGGTATAAATATCCAATAAAGTTATGAAAAATTATTCACCTATAAATTTCACCAAAACAATAACATTTTTAAAATTTTTACGACAGGTTTGGGTTCCATTTTGTAGAAAACATGACATAGAGCCTAGAAATCCAGACAGCTACTTCAACATCAAAACTGATCCAACAAAAAAGAAGAAAAGGCAGGATTTTGTGAAGGACCGGCGTTGGATCAAGAGGGAATATGATGAGTTCAAGGTCAGAATCAATGGTCTGCCAGATTCAATATCTAAAAGATGCGACACATTTAACAAAAAAGAGGAAATGAAGGAAAGGAGGCTTTCCAAGGAGAAGAATGGTGGAGCATTACCATCTGAACCAGTTAAGGTTCCTAAGGCTACTTGGATGGCTGATGGAACTCACTGGCCTGGTACATGGTATGTCCCGATTGGAGATCATAAGAAGGGTGACCATGCCGGAATTTTGCAGGTAATGATAGTGCAAATAATAAACAGATAATAAATCAAAGTCTAAGATGGTGCATTATCATCAAAACTGAAGTGAGTGTATTTGTGTAGGTGATGAGCAAGATTCCGGAACCTGACCCAGTATTAGGCCATCCTGATGAAAAGAAACTTGACTTCAGCGGAATAGACACAAGGCTACCGATGTTTGCCTATGTTTCGAGGGAAAAAAGACCTGGTTACGATCATAATAAAAAGGCAGGAGCTATGAATGCTTTAGTTAGAGCATCAGCTGTTTTATCGAATGGACCTTTTATACTCAACCTTGATTGTGACCATTACATCTATAATTCCCAAGCTATAAGGGAAGGAATATGTTACATGATGGACCGTGGAGGTGATCGCATTTGCTACATTCAGTTTCCACAAAGATTTGAAGGGGTTGATCCATCAGACAGATATGCAAACCACAACACTGTTTTCTTCGATGGTAACTTTCTTGCGAGTCATACATATTCATCAAATTTGGGTTTCGTCTAATGATTATTCAGTAAGTATATTTTTTGAACAGGAAACATGCGAGCTCTTGATGGTCTCCAGGGTCCGGTATATGTAGGAACTGGTTGCATGTTTCGAAGATATGCACTCTATGGTTTCCTCCCACCAAGAGCAAATGAGTACATAGGTATGTTTGGACAAAGCAAGAGACGAGCTCCAAATTACGAAGGCCACCGTGGTGATGATGAAGCAGATACACAACCATTAACATCACATCCTGACTTAAACCTCCCTAAGAAATTTGGAAATTCTACTATATTTACTGAATCAATAGCTGTAGCTGAGTTTCAAGGACGTCCCCTTGCGGATCACATATCAGTAAAAAATGGTAGACCTCCTGGTTCATTAATCCTTCCGCGTCCCCCACTTGATGCACCTACTGTGGCTGAGGCAATTGCTGTTGTATCTTGCTGGTAATTCATATTGTCTACATATACATGTTTGTCAACAAATTCATAATAAACTAGTAAAGTCTTTATGAACTGCTTTGTGAGTGACTTTTTTATACTGAACACAGGTACGAGGATAATACGGAATGGGGTGACAGGATAGGCTGGATATATGGGTCTGTAACGGAAGATGTGGTTACTGGTTACAGAATGCACAACCGTGGGTGGAGGTCAGTCTACTGCATAACAAAGCGAGATGCATTTAGAGGAACAGCCCCTATAAACCTTACTGATCGTCTCCATCAAGTTCTTAGATGGGCAACAGGTTCAGTTGAAATATTCTTTTCTCGCAATAATGCTTTCCTTGCAACCCGTCGCCTCAATTCCTTCAACGTGTGGCATATCTCAATGTTGGAATATACCCTTTCACATCTTTTTTCCTAGTAACTTACTGTTTCCTTCCAGCACTTTCACTTTTCTCGGGAAATTTCATAGTCCAGAGCCTAGACATCTCCTTCCTTTGTTACCTACTGATAATCACAATCACTCTTATGCTCCTTTCTCTTCTGGAAGTCAAATGGTCCGGGATCGCTTTGGAAGAATGGTGGCGGAATGAACAATTTTGGGCCATTGGTGGAACTAGTGCCCACCTTGTGGCAGTGCTTCAAGGTCTTTTAAAGATCATAGCTGGTATAGAAATTTCATTCACCTTGACATCTAAGTCTGCTAATGAAGATGAAGACGACGCATATGCTGATTTATACGTGGTGAAATGGACTAGTTTGTTCATAATGCCACTGACTATAATCGTGGTTAATTTGGTGGCCGTCGTGATAGGTATTTCAAGAACTATATACAGTGTGATACCACAGTGGAACAAGCTTATCGGAGGATGTTTTTTTAGTTTTTGGGTGTTAGCACACATGTACCCGTTTGCTAAAGGATTGATGGGTAGACGAGGAAGGGTGCCAACAATCGTTTATGTCTGGTCAGGTTTGGTATCCATTACAGTATCTTTATTATGGGTAACCCTCAGCCCTCCTGATGCTAACTCTACAGCTTCTGGTGGAAATATCACATTTTAGACCAATGTGTGTAAAAGATCTATTGTACAGAACAGAAGATTTCCGGTCGTGGCGGAAAGCAGTTGAAGCCACTCCTCTGTTATAGATCCCAGTTGTACTATTTTGTAATACTGTGAATTCAAATAGAAGAAACTTCAAACTTATTTACAATACACATAATTCTTAGATTCTTTTGTTCAGGTCCTGTAGTCCTCGTATATATTTGTTCTTGCTATAAAAAAGCTTATTTACCAAACACATGATTTTCCCAACTTGAAATAAATATTTGTAACGTAAGGTCACGACCGGCCGGATGGTATTACAACCATGAATCCATTCAGAAAACTTGATTCACTAGCCTTTGGAAACCTTGAATAACAGCAAGGCTTGTGATCATTTTGAGTCCTCGTTTCAGCTAAGTTGGAAGGTTGTGTTTATGTGCTCACCTTTTCTTTTTTTGTGTAGTGTTTGCTGGTTTCCTAGCTCAATTTCAAGATGATCCACTTATCACAACAATTAATACCCAAATTGTGCTTAAGCATCTGATCATCATTTTTGTCTATCAAATACTTAAAAGCAGGACATCTTACAAGAAATCCAACTTCCATTGATGAACTTTTTTTCACCACTTTACAAAATTGCATTGTAATGAAAATGCTGACAATTTCAGCAAGCTAACTGATCTCGAAATGGTGAGATTCCCTCAAATACAGGAAGTCTCCTCGACCTACTAGGAGCTAACTCGATCATCATTTTGTCTAACCCATCAACAAACTCATCTCAAAATTAATATCGAATGAAGGTAACAATGACCTTTCCCATATAAGTCTTGGTTCTATTTCATTAAGGAGCTCCTCTGCACGATTTCTAGATCTTGGGTCTTCAGATCCGGGGATTTTACCTCCAACAACTTCTATAAGAACACATTGAGCCTCGTGGTATTTTCCTTGCTTGATGAAACAAAGACTCAAATTACACGCCTTGTTTGCATCTGGATCGATCATCTGAGCCTTTCTATACACTATCTCGGCTGCCTCGAAATTTGTTTGCTGCATATATGCCCAACCTAAATTCCCCTGAACAACAAATATAGTGAATGTTTAATTTACAAAAAAATTCAAGTGAAATCACAAAAGCGATGGAAATAGTTAGGGCATAGTCCTAAAATAGTACCAATATTCTTGAAGTCTCTTGTTCAATGGTCACTTGAAACTTTTTTCCATGAGATCTTGCGGTTTTGGTGGGTTTTCCATTGAACGCTTCTCCTTGATATATCATTCGGAGTTTCTGTTTCAACAACTCTATCTGCTCATCCAACCTCCCGCATTTCTGTCAAACAATATCACATTCAAGTGTCAATTTAAGCATTCCGCGCAAGCTCTAACATTTATTTCATAACAACCAATTAAACTACTAAACTCATTTGGGTTCATATAAACACAATACCTTATACAAATCTAGAAGGACATTATCCAAAGACTCTTGAGCTTGCTTTGAGCATCGGTTTCTAAAGGCTTTAATCGCTTCAATGGCTTCATCACCCCTGTCTTGCTGCTTCATCGCAACAGCCATATCCTTAAGTGCACTATCCACTCTATCACCCACATTAATTGCCTCCCAAAATAAAGCTATGGCCATATCTGGATCCTTCTCAATCAGCTAATAATCACATTCAAACAATTACATATAAGACCCAAATAAACAATCAAAAATAGCGCACAATCACATACATCTCTGCATTGTTCACTGGATTTCCACACACACATAGATTAACACAATTCTTTAAGAATCAAATCAACTAAAAGCAGCTAACACACACTTGTCACAAAACAAGAAATTCAGTTTCTCAAAATGTCATCTCAGTTTTCTACATTCTTACATTCATTATCAAAACTTCAAACTTCCATATTAACCTAAAGCATTTCAAAACCCCATCTCAAAAACATTTTAAAAATAACAACTTAACACACACAGAAATAAACAACATTTTTGCAAAAGTAAACAAAAACAGATCAGAGTAAAACACAAACCTGAAAGTGCTTAGCGCGGACGTACGGACTGTTACTGTCTCCAGTTGGAAGCTTATGAACAACAAGAAAATCGTCATCTGATCCTCCTCTTCTCTGATTCAATCTCATCATTTTATCATCAAAAATTACAACAACAACAACAATTCGGAAATGGGGTGTACTCAGCGGATGGATACGTAGAGATGAGAATGAGGGCACGAAGTTGGATGTTTGGTTGCGCGATGAAAATCAAGTGCATATTAAAATCTGGGAGAAGAATGAATGTAGACATGGGGATGTCCAGGTTCGTTTCTATGCTGGTGGTCGCCGCGAACGTGATGATGCTTTTGACACGTACTTTGGTTGGTACACGTGTCAAGCTGTTTTCATATGTACATGTTCGATCTTATAAATATATTTATTTTCTTTTTTCATGTGTTTGGGTAAGTTTTGTTTAGGGATAAATTTAGTTTAAGTGGTAATTTTCTAAGGATTTGTTATGTGTTATTTATTCATATAATTATAGATTAATGAGTGTTTTATATGGTCAACAATTAAACTTAAATGAATAGATAATGGAAAATGATATAGAGTGGACTAACTAAATGAAATTTGAATTGAAGCTAGTTTTTCTAAAGTTGGAGGGTGATTTTGTTCAAACTGACCTATAGGACGAGTGATTTTCGACAAAAATCCCTATTTATAACACGTGAAACAAAAGTTGTAATGACGATATGCATCAATCATACAAAAACGTAAAACTCGAAGTTTATGTAAAGTATAACTCTAAACACAAAACATATAGAAAAATGCAAAAATATACATCATAAAGCTATATTTAGAAAAACAATAAATAAGCACAAATTAAAATACAAGAAAAGTCTAATAATAATATGAACATATCGTGATGATCTTTTATATTAAATCTTTTTAAGAATTTTTTATAATTATTACATCAATTTCAATTTACTTTTATATTCATTCAAGCTATTTTATCATGGAAGAATTATTTGGAAACACTATACTTATAGTGCAGTAAATCTTTCTATATATTTAATATTACCACATAAACTCATTTCATTATAATGTTTTCGTAACAATTCACATGATTGAGTAAAATGTATAATATAAATAACTCAAATTTTACAAAATAATTATGTTTTTTCGAAACTCACTTCTAATTGTCATTTTAGATATTTCGAATCTTAATTGGTCAATAAATGATAGGAATGACCATTTTTTTATACTTTTTTAGTAATATATCCTGATATGGTTAGATTCTAGGAGGACATTAAATATTTGTGAGACGGAAGGACGAAATCTCAATCGTTGATTTAATTAATCTGACAGTTGAGATTAAAGTTAGTTTTTACTAAAGTTGGCGGTTGGATTTGCGAAAAACACGGAGAGGTTTGATTTGAAGGTTTTTTTACTTTTAATCTCATCCGTTGGATGATTAGAAATCAATGGTTGATATTATGTCCTACCGTCTCACACATATTTTATTGTCCTCCTAGATCTTTACCCTATCCTGATAACCACCACAAAAATTTGGTGAGTTGGTATAAACATGACTAAAACTTAAATACTTAATCCCATGATCTAAACATCAACATGGCTAGTAACATTCAAAACATCATCTCAAATGTTCTTGTTTCCTTCCTTGTCATTATAATCTTTATTTCATTTTGTGATGCATCTCTCTATCCTAAATGCAATGTAAAAGTGACAAACGTTCTTGGCAATGGCACAGACTTAACAATACATTGTAAAGATACATCACATGATTTTGGTAGACAAATTGTTAAGTTTGAACAAAGTTGGGAATTCGACGCACAGCCTAATTGGGTGATTACTGCCTTATATCATTGCACACTACAATGGGATCAAGAGTTCAAATATTTCAATATTTACGCCCAACCAAGGGATCAAATAAGGTGTCATAGTGCGTGTTGGTGGCATATCAGGAAGGACAAACCTTGCTCGATGAACTGGGATTCCGGACGATATGAAACTTGTTTTACTTATGTTAATGGACCTTGATGATGGTAGAATCAATGAAGTGCAGACCTAAGTGTAATTCAATATTTGATTAATATCAATGAAAATTCAGGCTGCATAACTGTGTTCTTTAATTTTTCTAATTTATTTCAATACTCAAAAAGTACTTTTTTAATACTATCACGTTCTTTTTTTAAAAGTTTCGACTCAAACCCTTCTATTGTCAGTTATTTTTGAAGTCACATTTCAACTTCCAAATTTACCCTTTTATTTTCCTATAATTAACATACCATCGAATTTATAATGAATTAGAAAAAACATGGAGCAGTTTGTGAATGACGGGTTGGTTTGATAAAAATAATCAATTGAATTTTATTTTCTGTCTCACATAAAACATATGTTATTTTGATAAGAATTCGTCCCAAATGCCAGATTCATTTGAATCTATTACGCATAAACATCAAAATTCAAGAATGCAGAAAAGGAATATCTGGAGAAACAAAGCAATTGCATTTGCATCTCACATGATGCTGCAAAATGCAGCAACTCCAAATGCTCCTGCAGCCAATGCCATCTCCAAGCACCGAGCTGCAGTTTGTGTCCAACCCTGAAAAGTTGCACAAACCTCAATAATCGAAACAATTAATAACTCTTTTATTCTTGACTCACATGCTACAAACTCATTAAATAACGTTGAAGGAGGTGTACCCGTTCAGTCTGAGTCTGGTAAGGCACAATTTCAGTGTTGTTCCTGGCAGGCAGCATAAGTTGCTGCATAGAATGCACAAGAAGATAAGGTTCATACTTTTTAACAAGGGCTCAAAATGTGACCAGATAATGATTAAGAACGTTAATTTTTAACGCAATACCTGGACAGCTTGTGGCGTTGAAGCGTTGTTTCTCCTTATCCTGAGCAACGAGGCACTATCAACAAAGTTTTTGTGGTGATGATGCACATTTCCATTGGCAGCACCATAACAGTCAGAGCAGAGGTCAAATGTTCTAACAGCTGGACAATCAAAGCACGTTACACAAGTGAAATATAAGCCTTTCAGGCACCTCGAGCAATTACAGCAGAAGCCATTTTGAGTCTTGATCACATAGAACCAAGTGAGAAATTCATAGAAGTCCAAAAACCCATTTCGATCCCTATCGAGTTCATTGATGAGAAAGCTGTGGCTGTGGTGGTATTGGTCATAGTTACCTTCACTGATAAGGGATTGTTAGGCTTCAGCCACGCTGATCCAGTGGTCGTGATTTGTGTCGATTGAGTAGAAGATCCCACTGACTAATTTTCTGATATCTTTGATAGTAGGCTCTAGCCACCTTGTGCAGTTCTTCCATTTTTGATTGTGAATGGAAAGGCCGGGATGGCCTGAACTTATGCCTGATAGCAAGAGGGCATAAACTATTAGCAAATGGAAATAAAACAAAACTTTTAGCATTGTCAACCTAATGATAACTTCAAAGATTCTCTCAACAAGCCCATCATTCATTTCTTATTCAATACCTTGTCAATGACGTGCACGAGTCGAATCTCTGCCTTAGTTTTCTAAGCGTACACCAGCCTCTGGATTTCGGATCCAAAGAGAGCCAATGAGAATCAGAGTACGTAGCTGATATCGGTACGTGTCATTTAGCAACACGTGGTGTTCGAATTTGGTTTCCAGCAGAACAGGCTTTATCTCCTTGTTTTCAAAGCTTCATGAGTCTCCATATATAGCAAGAACTTCAGTCGCTCGATGATCATGACTTGATCATCAAATTTATTTGTCAAGATGGTGCTAGAAACTGCTCCTTCATTTTCAGTCTAAAACTCGGGTGGTGATGAGAATATGGTGAAGCTCGATGGGAGTTTACAGAGATCAGTGACCATCGGAGACAATGTAGACCTTGAGTTCAGCTTTGAGAAGAGCAGAGTCACTGAAGAAGACAAATGTGAAGGAACCAAGGACATTGATCCAGTGGATCCATTGTATCTTCCAACTGTACCTGAAATCGAGAATTCTGTCTTTAAGCAGTCCCAAGTCAATGAGACTGCAGATTTTGACAGATGCCATCCATCTCATCCAATGTATCTCAGAAGTAATGCACAACTTTTGTTGGTAAGTTACCTTTTCGTGCCTCTCTGAAAATATACCCAGACATTACTAGCATACAGCATTTGGTCGTCTTCTGGCTGGATATCTCATTTATCTTTTGTGACTGACACAGTCGAAGAGTGAAGTGATTTATTAGGAGCTAAGGAATGGTACTCACTAGCTATACTGGCTGATCCAGGAGATGGTGAACTCCTGGCTCAATATGCTAAACTTATCTGGGAAGTCCATCGTGACCAAGAAAAAGCCGCATCCTACTTTGAGCGAAGAGTTGACTCTGCACCCCAGAACAGGTAACTGAAGGATCAACGTAAACTCTAATCTTCACAAATAAATTATATATGGCATGCCATCAACTTAATACTCAAAATTTTCTTTTCCTCGCTTTAGCCATGTTATGGCAGCATATGCCAGTTTTCTTTGGGATTCAACGGCAGATGATGAGGATGAGGCATCTTCAAAGTAATACGATGGCCTCGCCAGTATGAGTATCTGCATACTGCAGATTCCAAGACTTGAAGGCATCATCTGAATCTAGATGCATATCCTATCGTCTCTCTGTAGAATTGCACAAAATAATGTTAGCATTTTCAAGTGAATTTCGTTAAACAGAAAAGAATGAACACAATATATTTCCAAAAATATGTCTGAGTAAATATTTGTATATTTTCAGTATAAAAAGAAAAGATATACATAAGACTGTAAACTATGAACACAAGTTTTGTATGTAATAAATAATAATCTCCTGCAGTTTATCTTTATTGGCTACAAAAATGCCAATTAGTCACTTACCACTATATTGCTTTGCAGTATCAGTTTCATCTATTGCACTGATTCTCAAGAAAAGCATGTCCCATGAATGTAAAAATGAGGTCAGAATGGTACCAATCTGTAGGGTGAAGCAATAGATCTTCCAAAACCTCTGATGATACTGAACAAGTTTTAATGGATGAAGCTACTTGAATTTTGCATGTTCTTGTACTCTCTTTTAACTGTTTAAGCCTTTAAGGTGCTCAGTCCCATCTCAGGCATTCTGAACATAAGCTCTTGTTAATAAGGGCATGTTGGGAAGAAGGAAGCCCTAGTATCTCTTCCAGAAGAGACTGGCTATCAACGAAAATACTACAAACCCCATCGCTTCGTTTTATACCAGACAAAGGTGTCTAAACACCCTCAATTCCTTCACATACAAGCATTTTCCACAACTTCAGTATAAATGAGAAGATTCTCATGTCTTATATATTCAATCAATCTGTACCAATGTTGTTGATACGCCACAAAGATCTGATAACTAAGAGGTTACCAGTGATCTCCGCACGAGCAATGACCATATACAAACCTGTGGTATCTATTAGCATCCTTCACAATAATCTCTCTGCCTAAAACCCTACAAAAGAATTTGAAAGCCTCGTGACAGTCCTTGCAAATCCTCAAATTTTTCATAATTCTTATTGGCTTGCCAGGTGGTGTTGCTACACCACTAACGACAGCAAAAGACAATGCAAGCATCAAACTGTGATATCCGACTTTTTCCTTCTTCACCGTACCTTTTGACTCGACTGAAACTATGGGCGGAGTTGCACGGTAACCTAATTCCTCAATCTTGGTTATTAATACTTCCAACATTCTATATATTTCATCATTTCCCTGATGTGCTTCATCCTCTGCCAAAAACACATGAGTTTTTCCCCGGTGTTCTACCCAGCTCTTCCCTTCAGTGCAACTTCCTATATTCACAATTTCATAGTTGTTGCACTTGTTGTTGAAAGTGTGAGCCATGTCAACTGAACCACGAGTAGCGAAAGCTCTGAGCAAAAGCTGCCACAAAGCTGAATCAAGCTGAAATGGAATAGCAGACACCACTTTCTGAGCATCCACAAATCTCCCAGCTCCACCCAAGGCACTAACTAAACATGCATAATGCTCGATTTCTGGTTCTACTCCGTATTCTATTTTCATCTTTTCAAGCCATTTCCCTGTATCGTCAACTAAACCAGCATTCACTAGTGAGGTCAAAACAGCTAAGAAACTGTACTCATCAGGAGCAATTCCTCTACCCTTCATCAACCTAAGAAGACTGAGCACCAACATACTATCGCCCTGCTGCGCATAACCAGCCATCAGAGCATTCCACCCCACAATATTCATACTACTCAACAACTCATCAAACACCTCTCTCGCATCAGAAACCAACCCACATTTCCCATACCCATCAATCAAAGAAGCCCCAACAATCAAATCCTGATCAAGCCCAGTAACAACCGAATGACAATGCAGTATCCTACAATGCTCCAACCCCATAATCCTAGCAGCCGCACACACTGTCCCTGAAACACTATAAGCCGTCGAACGCACATTCACCGCCACCATCTTAGAAAAACAAGACATCGCATCCACCGGCCGTGAATTCTGCGCTAACCGACAATCAACGAACCAAAAGTCACCTCATCCCAATCACGCATTTCTTCAAACACCTTCCGTGCATCCCCAAAAACCCCACTTTTCGAATAAAAACTAATCAACGCCGAGCCACTAAACGGTTGTGAAGCCACAGACAACTTAACAGCAACAGCATGAAGTTGTACACCAAACGAGAAGGCACCAAAGTAACCACAGGTCTTGAAAACTACTGCGAAAGTACGTTGACTAGGAACAGCAGGGTGTCGAAGCATGGAAACGAAATGGGTAAAAGAGGAAGTTGATTTACCGAATGCAGAGATTAGGGAAGTCCATGAAGCGACGGTGGGTTTGGGGATTTGGAAATGGAAGATTTTGAGTGCGTAGGAAAGGAAGAGGTTTGAGTTGAGTTCTGATTTTGAGTAGAGGGTGATGAGGTTGTTGAAGATGGAGGTTTTGGCTGTGGTGGATTTGAGTGCTTTTGCGTGGATCGTTCGCGGGTCTGATTTGTCGGTTTTGATGATCATGGTAATGGTCGTCGACGAATTTCGACGAGTCCGAGGTTTGCAACTTATATCGGGAACTTTGAAACGATGCCGTAGGGGATGCAAAAGACATTATTGTGAAACTCGGAGATTATCTCGTCCTCTTATTTTTTCAATCTAACGGATGAAATTAAAAGAAATTTTTTTGAACTTTTCATGTTTTGTGCACATTTATCCTCTTATTTATTTTAAATAAAAGTTATTATCTATCGTTCGATTATTAAGATCAATGATTTAGATTTCTATTACTATTCGTAACAACAAATCATATTACATTTCACACAAACTATTTTTTATATTTATATACGAGACTTGTTACAAATATGGGGCAGGGGATTAGGAATGCATATGATATTTATTTTACAGAAATGCATTTGGAGAAATTCTATGTATGGAAGATGCGATCGTAGAGAATACCTCTATTTTTGAAAATAGTAATGAACTATGCATTTTGATAATTTCAAAAAGAAATATCAATATGCCGCATACATGTGACACTCATTCATCTCATTTTGGTCTCATTTTTGCCACTTAACAATATTCGGGAGCTCGATAAGTACTGAGTCTCGATACGCCTAACAATGCTCTTATCTTATTGGTACTACTAACATGGATGATGAAAAAAGATGCAACTTACACATGGATACAGATGAAAAGAGACAAACTCCATCTCATGAATGCCATTCCATCTAGTTGAAAATTGTGTATATTTAAGCCTCCTCCCATTTTTCCCCCACAATCAAAATTTGATATCATTCATTTTATCATGGTTGCTAATCCATGAACTCATCAACAGTGAATTTCTCAACAGTTTGACACTGATACATAGCATTCACAAAATGTGAGTGAATAAATAAGCTTCTGATTCTAAGGTTTGCTCTTTGGTTTGTGCAGTTGCAGCTTACCCTTCAATAGTCTGCACATACGAAGTTTTACGATTAGCATAGACCAAGGAGAAACTGATAAATGTGAGGGAAGACTGAAAATTACCGTTCTTTCTCTTCATGGCATTTCTAGCGAACATCATGAAGATGACAAGAAACCCAACTCCTGCAGCTCCACCAAGAATGATCGCCACTGTCTTCCCTGAACTTGGCCCCATCCCTGTATTCAATTCCATGGAGATCAACCTCGCATTAATAAATTAGTATATGCTTCATATTCAAGACGCATATGTTGCTAGTGCATTAAAACAGGGCAGTAAGTTAATAAAAAAAACAGGGCAGTAGTTTGTGCAAAAACATCTAAAGGACCCATTAACATGAATCAATTCCGTTCCACCAAATTGGATTCACTTGAATGACCCAATTCAATAAATTAATTGCCAAAGCATAAAGTTTGAATCTTTCTTGAATCTGAATCCGAATATACCTGATGAAGATGTACTTGTAGTATAAGATGACGATGAAGATGGAGTTGAGGATGATGAGGACGATGAGGAAGAAGGTGAGGATCTCTTGGGGACACCATTAGGATAATACCCATAAGTTATAAAACACTTGTGCAGATAAACTTCACCACCAATAGAACTCCCACACTCAACCTGAGCTCTCTGAATAGCAGTATGCACACAATCACCACAATCAGCATCACCAACATCACCTTCACACTGCCCCAACACATACACACTTTCAAAGCTAGATTTATAAAATCCATGACCACTCACAACCCCATTTGCCAATGTCTGAAGCGCCATATCTCGCCTCTCTTCAAACCCAACTCCAGCCACATTCTGAGTAGTACAAGTTTTGTACAACATCTCCATACCTGAAATCTGACTAAACCCGACAACCTCGTACAACATGTAACATCCTAGTAACTGAACCCTAGCTGATACTACCGGGCCACATAAAGTGTTGGTGAGCTGAGGAATTTTGCTGACACATTGGTAACAATCAGAGCCGCTTAAATCACCTCTACATTGGAATAGAGCAGTGATGTTGGTTTGAGGTGTTGTTCCAGATGTTGCTGCTGCTTTGTAGTACTTGACTTTGGAGGATTGTGAGACTAGAGATCCAAGCAAGGAAGAGAGGGTTTGGGCTGCGGAGCCTGAGGGATCTGGGAGTTGTTGTTGTGCACAACCCTTGTAGATCATTGAAGTAAAGTCATCAGATTTGGAGATGTGGAGGAGTTGAGTCAACAGAATGAGAGTCAAAGTGAGATGTGAGTGCAGGTGCTCCATGGATGGGAAAATGGGTTTGGAGATCAGATCACCAGATCATGCTTGGGTTTGGGAGATTGAGATGGAAAGATTGGAGCTTTTTTGTGTGGTGATTGAGGAGGGTAGAGTAGCTGATGTTGCTGCTAAAAGGACATTTGTTTGTTTAGGTTTGAAAGGGTATTTGGTTTTGGGGGTTTGGAATTGGATGGAATGGAATACCAATGTTGTCTTGGGGTGCTGCTTGCTGGAATAGATGTTCACTGCTTTTGATGTCAAATGCAAAGTTGAATTTGAATTAATTACATTGAAAAAGAAAATGTTAAGACGAATTGGAATTTGTTGATTATTCATTCCATTCTCTATTATAGTGAGCATATTAGACACGAAGATTAAGAAAATATGAAAATAATAATGCGAAATGATAATAATTAAAAAAAGAGAAGACTTGTGAGACCTAAATTAGGTAAAAGAAATGATTTGATTGATATGATGAAAGAAGTTAAAAAGTAAAATAAAAAATGATGAGAGAGATATTAATGTTAGAGTGGAAAGAAATATGAAAATGTTCATTTATTGAAACATTAATATTTTAGGACACTCAAAAGATAATGTTCACTATAACGAGGGATATTAAAAGTATAATATGAGTTTTGCTCCGAACACTTATAGTGCTTATCAAGCATTTTTTGCTTAGTATTTATTGTTTCAACAAATCAGTTGTTCAAAAATATGTTGGTAAAATTTGCATTTATCGGGATATTCTTAGGCCAAATAGATTCTTAGAGATTTACTTATGTGGATTTATATATTTTGGTGGATTTATAAAATTTACTTTGATTCCGTTGATTGTATTGTATCTATATACCAGATTGTGTTAACATATTAATAAGACATGCGAGTTGCACGAGTTTTGCGCGTGATATTCACATGACAAATGCAATGACGTTGTTCAATCACATTCACCAATGAAATGCAATCTGGATGCAAAGTGGGTTAAATGAATCTACCAAAATAAATGTACCACATAAGACTCCTAGATTAGTAAATAAAAGAGTTTGAATTTTGAGAGCTTACGGCTAGGGGTGTCCAAACAGCCCAACGACACGAAAATCCTATAAAATCCCGAGGCCCGGCTCGGTACTCGGCCCGATGGAGGCCCGAACTCGATACTTTAGGGCCGGGTTTGGGTTTGTCTTTCGAAGCCCGCTCGGCCCGAAAGTCCGGCCCGACCAAAAGCCCGAAAATGCCCGTCCATTTAAACTATACGATTTATGAATATAGTGTTGAATTTGTATTATTTAAATATTATTTGATGTTTTCTATTACAACATACACTAAAATATGTAGATTAAATAACTAACTCCAGTTTTAACCTAACTAAACAATATGAATATGATAAAAAATTAAGCATGAAATAATAATTAGGCGCTTGTTTAATGTATGTGTACATGAAAAATATTAGATATATAAACGATATTTTAGGCGTGTAAATTAAGACTTTAAGAATAACTATCAATTCAATATCTTATTTTTAAGAAGAGATAAATTACTTTAATAATTATTTGACATAATGAAATATTAAAAATATTTTAAAATAATATAAATATTTAAAATAAATAAATTTATTTTTGAAAACCACGTAAAAAGCCTGAAAAAGCCTGATTCGGCCCGTTTAAACCCTTAGTCAACGGGCTTCCAAAAGCCTGAGGGCTTTTGAATTTTGGGAAGGCCCCGCCCGGATTTTTTCGAAAAGCTCGATTTTTTACATTTTTTAACTCGAACTTAGTATTTTAGGATGGAGTCCGGCTCGGCCTGATCCGATGGACACCCCTACTTACGATAGTATTGATAATATTGATTTTATATATACTCCGTATTTGGTAAGGCGGAAAACATCTTTTCCAAAAATTATGACTTCTTGTTACACTATAAGGATCCTCAAGAGTAAAAACTGAATTGTTTAATACTGATTTACACCTACGCCATTAGTATAAGTAGATCGCTAATAGATTATGTCAAAAGCGATAATTTGATTATAAAATAGAAGGTGATCTCGATCCTATGCTAATTTTATTCTGCGACTATGATCGATTGCTGAAAATATTGAATATTAATAATCAATGGGTACAGTTGTGTCTCTTGATCTATTAAAAACTCATGAGTCTTTCTTGAACATTTCCTCGTACAAAACTGTTTGATGATAATTAACTTTTTAAAATGTATTTATAACATTTAATTTGAATAGTTAAATTGTATCCAATTGTGAAAAATTCTGGTATACTACACTAAAAGGCTCGGGAGGAAACGGTGTACATTTTAACGCACAATAATGGGAGCATGCATGAATGCATGGTGGCTCATCTGAACCACCCATTTCCTCCGCCAATTTCTACGGCGTGCATCAAATAAGCTGGCGTAAACAAATGGTACCATCAATCCCATGCATCCATTTTCTGTGTTGTCCCAAACACTCTGATCTGTAAACACAAATTTACAAACAAAAAATTAAACAAATTCACCCAATAACAAAACAACATCTGAAAACATGCACCCCATTGTCTCCCTGTCTCCCCCTCCGGACATCTAACTTATTAATTAATCATCACTTCATCCCCTCCTCAAAACTTATTTACCACTCCCTTTGTTTTTAGAGAGCTTTTGAGATCATCAGCCATGGGCCGACATTCGCGCCAAGAATCATACGCCACCACGGCTACAACCATCACCACTACGAGCTCATCCACATTTACATTCTCGTCAGATCAATTTGATGATCATATTGTGGATTGCAGGCTATCTGACTCATTAAATAGCGGGCTTGATGTTGAATGGCCTTTTGGAAGCTTGGAAGGGTTAGACAAGGATGATCTTAGAGAAACTGCTTACGAGATTTTCTTCACCGTGTGTCGATCAACTCCTGGATTTGGAGGGAGTAGGAGTGCATTGAATAATGGATATTATCAAACGCAGGAGGAGATGGGAGGAGGGTTTTCGTCAATGTCTCCGGGGAAGGGAGGCAATGGGGTGGGCATGGCCGTGACTAGCAAGGTGAAGAGGAGTTTAGGGTTGAAGATGTTGAAACGTTCGCCTTCAAAAAGGACTTCATTTCCTTATCAGGCTGGATCTGCGTCCGTGCCATCATCACCGGGTTCACCTTTGAGCCCCGGTGCGGCTCTTTTGATGCAGGCTAGGCAACGAAGGCCATTGACATCAGCAGAGCTCATGAGGCAACAGATGAGGATTACTGAATATAACGATAATCGGCTTAGGAAGACACTATTGAGAATTCTAGTCGGCCAGGTACGCTACACATGCACCTCTACGTACGTGAGTTGAATTTTAATACATGAAGATGTTGTTTGTTGATATATATTGATTACACGATTGATGAATTTTATATTGTGCCAGTTAATTGGTGTATAATTTTGGGACATGTTTTTGGGCATGCAGATGGGAAGGCGAGCGGAGACAATAATCTTACCCCTTGAGCTCCTTCGACATCTAAAGCCATCAGAGTTTAATTCATCTGAAGACTATCATGCATGGCAACGGAGGCAGCTCAAGATACTCGAGACTGGACTCTTGATCAATCCATCAATCCCACTTGACAAACCTAGCTCATTAGCTACCCGCTTACAAGAAATCATCGATATAAGTGAGATGAGACCAATCGATACAAACAAGAATTCAGAGACAATGCGTACCTTATGTAATTCTGTTGTTTCCTTGGCCTGGAGGAGTTTGGATGGGTCTCCTACGGAAGTCTGCCATTGGGCGGATGGATACCCTTTTAACATCCATCTCTATGTTGCACTTCTTAATTCGGTATTCGATTTGAGAGAAGAAACAATGGTGGTGGATGAAGTTGATGAACTTCTTGAATTGCTTAAGAAAACTTGGTCCACGTTGGGGATAGGGAGAGCCTTACATAATCTATGTTTTGCATGGACTCTCTTTAATCAGTACATTGTTACTAATCAATTGGAGCCTGATCTGCTAGGTGCTGCCATTGCTATGCTGAATGAGGTTGCCACTGATGCAAAGAGGACGGATAAAGAATCATCAGGGTATTTGAAGATGTTGGCTAAGGCTATGGATTTCATGCAAAGTTGGAGTGAAAAGAGATTGATGAACTACCATGAGTATTTTCACAAGGGGAATGTTGTAGTGCTGGAGCATCTTGTGGGCGTGGCACTTACAGCTACTAAGATTCTGAATGGCGGAGATATTTCGGTGTTTGAGTTGATTGGGCAAGAGAAAGGAAGCCACGTCGAGAACTTTGATCTGACAGGGCAACTGGTTGATCGCTACATCAGATCTTCAATTAGGAATGCATTTGTTAAGGTTACCCTCAAATCTTCTCTCTCTACATACATTTCAAGCTAAAAAACACTAAACTATTCTCTCTAAATTACTTATGCTTTCATTATATTGGCAGATCCTAACAAGTGATCAAATCATCAAACTGAAGGCAGGTAGGGAAGAAAGTGAGCTACTGATTCAGTTGGCAGATGAAGTAGAAGGCATAGCCTTGAAAGAAAAAGAGTGCTTCAGCAACTTACTCAAAAATTGGCATCCAATGTCAGGAGGGGTAGCAGCTGTGACTCTCCACACATGCTATGCGACTGAATTGAGGCGGTATCTATCAGAAGTCACTGCATTGACGAAGGCCACAGTTACTGTGCTGGAGAGGGCAGGTAAGCTCGAAAGGTTTTTGCTGCAAATGGTGGCTGAATGCACTGAAAGCTGCAAGGAGGCTAGTCAAGGGCTCATGCGAGAGATTTCTCCTTTTGAGGTTGATTCGATTGAATTAAGACTCTTGAGAAAATGGGTTGTAGCCAAATTGACAGAAGTAAAAGAGTGCGTTCATAGAGCAAAAGACACTGAGGTAAGAAGCTTTCACAACAAAAAATATTTCTAGTGAATAGTATAATGATCAGATGCTAAACGACTAAGATGTTTACAGAGCTGGAATCCCATGTCCAAAATAGAGCCCTTTGCACATTCAGGCATGGAACTAGTAAGGATCTCCCAAGACGCTGTGAATGCGTTGTTTGAGAACCCAATAGCCATCCCTGAAAACCTAGTCCATGATCTTGCTGATGGACTACAAAGCTTTTTCCATGACTATGCTTCCTTTGTTTCTTCATGTGGTAAGAAAACTCTAACCCTAACCCTTAAATTCTAGTATTATCTCTTTTGGACAACTTTGGTTTAGCTATTAAACTGTATTTGTGGTTGACTTTAGGTTCTAAGCAGAACTACTTTCCAGCTCTCCCACCTCTCACAAGATGTGGTGGGGACTCAAAACTGCGGAAACTGTTGAAGAAAGCCGGCAGCCAATGCAATGTTGGGGTTGTGAATGAGTATTACAAGAATGGATCAAACGAAGGCATCCATCCACAACATCCTATGAGTCGCGGGACGCAGCGCCTTTATGTCCGTCTCAACACCTTGCACTACCTCCAATCGAGCCTGCACTCACTTGACAAAACTCTCACACTAGCCCCAAGAGTTACTCACTCAACCCGGTTTACCAGCAACAAGCACAAGTATGGTGGGATCTCAAGTTCATACTTTGGTGTAGCCCTAACATTCATTCAAACCTCCATCCAACATGTTGCTGAAGTTGCTGGCAACCGCCTCATTTTCCTCGACTCCAACTCTGTATTCTACGATAGTCTCTATGTCGGCGGAGTTTCAAATGCGCGCATTAGGCCTGCCCTACAACTTCTCAAGCAGAATCTAACGCAGTTATCAACCATTGTGACCGATAAAGCTCAGCCTCAAGCTGTAAAAGAAGTTATGAAGGCTTCCTTTGAGGGCTATCTTACAGTTTTACTAGCTGGAGGAGCCTCAAGAATCTATTCCAAGTCGGACAACCACATGATTGCAGAGGACTTTGATCAATTGAAACGGGTATTCGCCACATGTGGCGAAGGCTTATTATCCGAGGAAGTTGTGGATCACGAGGCATCAGTTGTAGAAGGTGTGCTAGAACTTATGAGCCAATCTACAGAACAGCTTATGGAAGAGTTCAGTATAGCAACATGTGAAACTAGTGGCATTGGACTAATGAGTTCTGATAACAACAAACTTCCTATGCCTCCAACGACAGGGCGTTGGAACAGATCGGATCCAAATACAATACTAAGAGTTTTGTGCTATAGGAAGGACCGGTTAGCCAACCATTTCTTGAAGAAGACATTCCAACTAGCAAGGAACAGATGATATCCATGATCATAATTGCAAGTTGCCACTTGCCATTGTTATAGTCAATCAGAGTTGATGTACAAAATACACTCAAAATTGAGATATTCATTTGTGATTCATCCATTTCATAACCTTCAGCAGATCAAACATCAAACTTCAACATGTTTCTGGCAGCTTAGACCACTTGGGAGTTAAAAAAGAAAGCTTGAGATCAGTAACAAGGCCTTTACTGATCACATAGGAAAAAGAATATTCAAACAGAGCAGCAGCTCAGTTACAAAAGTCCTGAAGAACATCTACCCAACCCAATCTACTTAAGCAACTATGTTATTAAAAGATGTTAACTTGTGCTTCCTCGTAGTAATAAAGGGCGTTGTCACGATGTTTTCCGCTAGTTTAGGAGAGTAGCTGTCAACGGGCTGCTTGTTGTAACAAGATACTGGAGTGGCCGGAAGAATATTTTCCAGCGGGGTAAATGGGAGGATGCAAGTAGTCTGTTGTTGATCCCAAGTTCCATTCAATGGTCGAAGACATGCAAGATGACCCTTCAACTGAGTATTGCATATTGGGAGCTCGCTTATTTGCATTGCTGTTTCCTTCTCTTTGGAAATCGGTGCTCCTGTGGGATCCTGCACCATAAAATATATGGGGTTGGCAGGGAAACTTATTATTTAGATATATACCTGCAAATACTGCCAAGAAGGAGAAAGAAGGAAGTGCCCCCAAGCAAGACGAAGAAAGAAGAAATGCATACCCCTAAAACAAGAAAAGCGAACGGAATGTTGTCTGCACCGATTTGAATCTCAATAAGTTTCCTCGCATCAGCCAAAGTAGCGTCCTTTCTAAGTTTCAAAGTAGTAATGAATTTTCCAGCATTTTCTTTTGATGCTTCCCATTTCACAAAAACTTCTACTTCATCTGTCACTTTTGAACTTATTAATGTGCGCTCAACTTCAATAGTAGAAACTTGTTCTGGTTTTGAAGGCATTACTGATCTTTCAAGCTTGGCAGACTCTAGTAGCGGCTCGATAACTGGCAGCTCTACTGATGGGACATCTAGGTCTGTTCCAAGGTCAATAGGTTTTGAATCTGGGATGATGTTTTGGGTTAACTCCCTGTAACCTCCGCATAGAGTGAATATGTTCTGAATTCTCAGCTGCCTAGAAGAGTCTGAATCCAGCTCCGAAAGTTGATTCTCTGTATAGGTCTGTTCAGGCTCAAAGCTATGACATATTCTTTTTTCCTCTATAACTTCTTTCCTAACTTCTTCGTCGCTTAAATTATCAGACTCAGTTTCCTCCGCTTCTTCCTCGAAAACAGTGCTCAAACACACTCTATCATTATACTTCGCAGCAAAAACAGAAGTGCTTTCTGTTCCGCTGTATGCAAAACTATCTGTTGTGCATTGCTGGTCGTTGTTGGCAGGTTCACAATCTTCCATATCGAGTTCCATCGACATAACCATATCAGAATCCTCGTTCCCATATGCAGCCATAATTCTTTGGGCAAACCCACTTCCTTCCATAGACTTCCTCCCACTCCCACCACGTCCCTTTACCACACTAAGCTCCAGCTCGACTTCCTTAACACGCTGTCTTAGCATCTCAGCTTCTTGCTTCTGTTGCAAAATAGTTTCCTCCATGTTTTTGCGCTCAAGCTCAACAAACTTATCACTCATTTTCTTGCACTCCTCAATTTGCTTCTCCAACTCAAGTTTCAGAATCCTAGTCCTTTCCGCTACTTTCGCATTTATTGTATCCTCTCCAACTGATTCAATACCCTTGCCTTCCAAAGTTTTCAATTTATTCTGCAGAAGTACAATTTCATCTTCTTTTTTCATCAACTCAGTGCGGGCTTCATCGCACTCTTTCTCCTTGATTTTATTTTCCATTTGTAGCTTGGATATGAATTGATCCATTGCTGCAAGTCTTGATTCTAAAATAATTGATGCATCATCTTTATCTTTGATTGGTGTGTGAGGTCCGCGGACAATGCACTTCGCTTTTGCCCCATATTCCAAAGTGGAAATGGTCTTATATATCTCCTTCGAATCTGGGCTTGCACATAATATCATCAATATTTTCGACTTGTCATCTTCAAAAGAATCCTGTGACATCAAACACAGCATAAAAGAGGGAACAGTAATTTTCTACGAAAGGTTATTTCGCAAACTGTGGTATGGAACAGACTTGGAACGAGGCAGTGCAGTGTTCTAAAACATACCTGTAAAAGCATAGTCAGCTTACTGTCCCGGAATGGCACATGTGAATCACCATTGGCAATAGACTCCACAACCCTCTTCAAAGCTATATTACCTTGGTTAATTTTTGCAGTCTACAACATGCCAAGTTATAAAACATTTACCTTGGGAACCAATTAAAAACAGTCATTCAAGAAAATTAAGAGGGACACTCGTACCTGCAATTTGGCCTCAAAGCCAGCTTGACCTGCTTGCTCAATGTTTTCAGACCCAGCCATGTCTACTAGCATCAAACGCCCTCCCACTTTTGGGACATCCAATATTATCTGCGTAGATTCTCATTTTATTTAGTTGAAAGTTGCAACACAAATAAAAGGTATGTCCCTGAGCAAAGGTTTTACGAATAGCATACCATGCAATGACTTCTAGAACTTCTCTCATTGCATAGTGTGCTCTTAACAATGCGCCTTTTTTCCACCTTCTGTATTTCTTTTGATATTTTCCCTGCTTCAGTTCCAGACAGGAAAGTTGCGTTCTTAGCTTTCTTCCCCATCACTTCTAGTTTCACCTGCATCAAAGTTTTATACATCCATTAAGCAATCATTTTCAAAACTGTCAAACATGTTCAATTTGTCCATTCACCAGATATCCACTGTGTTATGAACTTGCAAGTACCACATTTTATGTGAATGTTGTATATGGTTAGATTGTTTTAAAATGCTATCCATGGCATAAAATGTACAAAAACGACAAACAGCTAAATTCATCTGTGAACAACAATTCAATAACCGATACAAATGAGATTTGAATCTATAAATCAATCAAATAAAACTACATCTTTAGACCAAGAACACAAATCAATCTAACAACAATCAGCATCAAACAATAGATATAGCAAAACAAAATAAAACAGCTTCATTGCATACCTTAGAAGCACTTCCACCTTTCGGCCAGCCGAAACCAAAACCACCATTCCCACTACTCGGCAAAAGGTCATAAATCTCCTCATTATATATCTCCAAAATAGTCACCTGAACAAAGTTCCCACCACCACTCTCATCCTCCTCATCACCCAATATATCTCTAAGTGACCTATACACAATCCCCGGCTGATTCGGATTACCAAACATTGTATAGCTCTTACCAGAACCAGTAGGTCCATACATCATCACAGTACACTTCTCCCCCATTTTCACACTATTAATCCTAGACTCAACAAACTTCTTATAAAACTCTCCAACATCCTCTTCCTCCGATAGCGAAACCCCGTCGAGTGTAAAATCCCTATACCCAATTTCAGTCCTAACCCTAACTGAGTGAGACTCATGACTGACCTGCAAAATCGATGTAAAAGTCGGATCTTTTCGATCTGGGTAGTCTCGAATTCGGCCAATTACTTCGACCGGATGATGCTCTACCTTCGCCGTGGCTGCGTTAGGGTTTGGTGTTCTAGGGTTGGGGTTGGGTCGGTGGTAGTGCTTGGGTTTTGGGGTTCTGATTAGGGTTCCGTAGTTGCTATTGTTGTAATTGGATTTGGTTGTGGAGGTGGGGGTTGGAGGGAAAGCCATGGATTTGAATCTGATGGAGAATCAGGATCAGTAAATGTGAGCAGATTCAATTGAATTGATGAACGGAGATTGTGGGGGATTTTTTGGCTCTTGATTTTGGATTGAGAATCAGAAGAGGCTGATTTACAGGGAGCTGATGATTGATGAAGATGTCGGGTATCAGGGGATGACTGTCACTGATTTTGGAATTGAAATGTAACCGTTAAAAGGCATTCAACGGATATATTTTCGAAATATGGAAAGGCTAGCGTAGTTGGGCTCAACATCGGCCCAGTTAGATGAATGTTAGCTAAAAGGATATGTTGCACAAATTACTTTTACTGCATTTTCCTTAGCTCGAAGCTGTCACTGCCTTAATATCACCCTGATACATTTGCGTTCTTTAATATCAGATGATCTGTGTATCAGTGTATAAACTGTGTATCATAATCGGCTATTTTCGAATCATGAGCTGTGTATCAGTGTATGTATAAGCTGCTTTTTATGCTCATTTTAACGCCTTATTGGAGCTAGACAATACACGAACGAAGATGCCTTGAAATGGTAATATTGTGACTTTAATATGCGGTCGAGTAGAATGAGATATCAGCCCTCCATTGTTAGTGTTAAGTATCCTCATCCGTTGTTAGCTAGGTTTGCCGAACAAAGAACTGTATTCATTCATCTTGTTGCCTTCGAATGTGAAAGCTTGCAGCAACTATGATTGCAGGTTTCAGCCATCAGAATCAGTTTCACGGAACGGCAAAGGAACTGTTTTTACTGCTCTGAACTTACCCACATTGTTCAAATGCTCATTTTCAATCCTGTATTATAAAATCTTATTAGTACTCAAACGCAGTGCTTTCTTTCAAGAGAAAATTCTGAAAGTTTATACCTATAGAAATTCCAGTGCCCGCGACGAATAACCTCTAGGGAAGCTAACAAGAATTCAAGCAGTCTGGATTCTACAAGCCCGACTCTGAAATTCAAGACGGTCTCCACCCATGCTATCCTCAAAACAACATTAAGAACCTGAGAAGACAAACATGCAACCCTATTAGAGATCTTTTTCTCTGTGCTTGAGTGAGAAGACATTACAATTTACGAAGAGGCAGCTCACGATGGAAATGTAGTAGATGCTTTTGTTCTTCAGAATTAGTTCATCTCTAAGCCAAAGGTTTTTTGATTTCAGGTTGAGAACATCCCAATCCTTTACAAAGTCCCAATACAGCTGATAAATTGTAGCCGTAACAGAGGTCACCAAGACAATGATGAACCATAAAGGGCTCGGGTTCGTGGAATAAGTTATTCTGGCACCTGCTGCCACCATTGCCGAAACATACTTTCCCATATTCGCCAAATGATTTTGATCGCTTTCATCAATCCATCGCCTTCCACACTATCAACAGAGAACATGGTTGGGTCAATTGGGGAACAACTTCAAGTTAGCTCACTTCTTATGCCCAACACTTAGTATATGACAAACGCTTTTCTTACTGAGGCAGGAGACTTATGGGGGTGATGATGTATACCTGCATGGCACGCCAATAATATGGTGCAAAGGATATCACATAAGCAAGCTCTCTGTACGATTTTCCAGAGTTGCAGGTATCAAATTGGTGTGTTCTGAAGCTCCCGGCAAGAAAGTAACAAATTGTTGATTCCATATGTCTAAGGAGAGGAATCTACATACGGTAAAAGAAGTTTTTAAGTACAGGTAAACAATGTGGTATTTGCATTGGTCCTGCTCCCGCTTATAATCATACCTGGCTAGTAAGTTGGTCAGCCATGAAAAAGTCAACCATCAAGACCTGTTCATATATTTCATAATAAACAATGAGTCATGGTTCATATTACGAAGCAATTGTTTAATCAGCTAAAGCACCTCTTTTGGCTAAGTACTCCAGATAACTTATGGAATACCTTATAGAATGGAGACAATATAATGTTACGCATGATCCGGATGAAGCAATAGCGAGTTGATTGGTAAAAGATGTCACAAGGGCAGATAAGAATTGCCATGAAGATCTGAAAAATATACTCAAGAATTAGTATCTATTACAATAATGGTGGTTATTTTGTAATGCTAGGTCATTAAGGTGCTAACTATAAGTAAACATGTAAAAAAGACAATATATGTTTTTATGCAGATGTGTTGGCATTTAACTTTACTTGGTGATATATATAATGAATCAAATATTCCATTTTCTTGATTGCGATTGCGACTTCTCAGCAGTGCACATTTTATAAGCAGTGAAATGTAAGTGTTACCAGAAGGAGAACACCAGGAATGGAATCAACTTGGGTAGCAGAAAACCCATTGGACCTCAAGATGAGGTGGATTACCAACGCGCCTACTACTGCAGTCATAATCAAGGTGCATATGAGAAATGCATCTCGGTACTTGAGGGCAGTTTTGGGTTGGAACTCGAATATGAAGTTATAACTGATTCTCTTTCGTTTCCACATTAACAGGTTGCACCCGTACATAAACAAGTGCAAACTCAGCAATGCAAACACGCTGCATGAAATAAAGAGTTCAATGTTAGCATCAGATGTATTTGCAATTCCTCTTATAGTCTTAATGTCTTTCTTTTTTATTATATAAATCAATAACCAAGATTAGTGCCCTAGTGCACAAATATTATATCATCCCTAAAATTTGTATCAGGCAGGTTGGTACATGTGCCATTGTTTCTTATTTTTTTGTCGTTTGCATTTTGTTAATGGGTGGCTTTCCTGATTACTCTTATCTCCTAGATTATGTTTCCCTATTAGCTTCAGATGTTACTCGTTACAGTGAACAGCATTAGATTTAGATTTTTGCAAACAGTACCTAAAAACAGGGTAGACAGTTTCCATGTACGCAGTGCCTTTCACGGGGGACAACACTGCAGACAAGTGAGCTAATATTGCATACACAGTGAACAAAGTCACAAAGCAGCCAGTGAATAACCCTGAAATTAAGAGGGAAAATATAATGTTCAGTGACTTCCGAATGTTAAAGATGCATCTACAGTATTTAAATCGTATCACTAATATAGACATAAAAACAACATTAAAGATGCATCTACAATATTTAAATCATATCACTAATATAGACATAAAAACAACACTCATTTTACTTGTGGCAAAGAAAGCACACTAAATATTCGGTGAATGATTATGATCATACCTAACTTTGTCTAACATCAGCACATTGCTTCAAATAATAAAATAATTCATCCCCTATACATAGAAAATGTGTTTTATGTTGGGAAAGAGATGTATGTACCTACAAAGAAGGTAACCAAGTGAGATTCTTTATTCTCTTGAGGCTTCAGAAACTTCATTGCTTTTTTCCTGTCGTTACTTGCAAAGTGCTTAGTGAATATGAACTCCACTTCATCCATTAGTTTAACAACCTTTTATCATCCCAAACAACACAATATTAGCCATAAAGAGTGCTTATCTATATCATAAATATTTCATCACTAACTCGCACAATACATATACGTAGAAGTGGTAACCTAACGTGGGCGCAAGTGCATTTCAAATGTTGCATCTCTGATAAGTTGATAGACTCCCATAGACAACACTTTCCACAACTAACCTTCATTTGCAGGAAACTTAATTTTTTACTGAAACCAACATGGTATATAATACATTGAACATAATCTGGTGGAAGATAATCCTAAACACACAACACCACACCATTTGCATATCCAACAAAACTAACACTAACTATGCCACTATAATATAAGAAACTTTACTCACCTTATCTGAACTGATGAAATATGACCTTTTCACCATCTTAAGATAGCTAGACGACCCGTGCTGATTCGTTACCTATTTTGACACAAAATAATTCCTCATTCAAATTTAACTAACACATAATAATCATTTCCCTCAATAAAAATCCATAAACCAAATCGTAACCACACTAACCTTGTCGAATTTCTTAATAATCTTCATAAAGGCAACCATGTTCAGAGAGCTGTCAAAACAAAACCACATCAGCACTTCAATCATTTTAAAAAGACTTCAGCTAAGAAACGAATGAATCAAACCCTAAATCATCTTAACCTGTAACTCTTCAAAAGACTAAGGCCTCTATAAAGCTCAACAAAAGCACCTCTAATCATTTTCTCCGCACACTGAATCTTCTTCTTGTTTATCATCAACTCCTTAGCTCCATCCTTCTTCGGATTATTCAGTAGATCCTCCCACAACATCGACGTCATCGCCGTTATCGTCCGCGTCGGCGTCGTTGCTGGTATGTCAATCCGCATCGACGTCGACCTCGTCCTCGACTTCCCGTTCTTCCTCGCAGCTTCATTCACACCGTTAGCGCCTAACGCCGTTATCACCTCCTCTGTTACGCTCGAATCGTCCCCGCTCTCTGCAAACCCCAATTTTGAATAATTACGCCAAGTGATTCGTCAAATTT